>OY744522.1:164670575-164725575 GCA_963556195.1 Sepiola atlantica | reverse complement strand
TGGGAGTGTCAGGCGCCTTTAAACATATTCAATGTATCTTGAAATTGTAAATATTGGATAAATTGGGCTTGCACTATTCATCTCAAACCGTCAATTCAATTTATGGAAATACATTGATAGAAAGCTAGTCAGTCACATAAGGGTCCATAATCAACGAATTGACCTTCGATTGGTGATTAAACGGCAAAGAAACAACTAAGCCGTTTAAAAGAATAAAAGGCAAATATCTTCTTTCTGACTACGTGTTTAGGGTTTAAATAACAAAAACGGCCAACCATTTTTGGGGTATTTTTGATTATCATTTATATGCTCCGGGGGAAATATTGCTCTACATTGGAGGATAATTCAAAGATTGGCTTGATTTAAATTTCTACACACATGTATATATATATATATATATATATATATATATATATATATATATATATATATATATATATATATATTGAGTGATTAAGATGTAGAAAATTGCATTATTATTCGCCCTTAACTTGATAGGACGTATTTATCGTGAATGCATATATATATATATATATATATATATATATATATATATATATATATATATATATATATATATATATATATATATATATATATACAATTATTAATTTTAAACATACCTAAAAGTAATCCATCCATGGACACGTGTTTCTGGGTCACAGCCGTCATCATAGATTTTGCTGTGAATGATTTACTGTGGGAACCAGATTTGAGCACACTAGAGAAAATATGAAAATAACGATACAGTATAGAAAGACTCGTAACGTATCTTGCGGTGATGAGGTTCTGCTGGGATAGACTCTACCGCAGCCGCACTCTAAAGAATCTATTTCTATAGGTATGTCGCGATGCCACGATGAGACCGTAATATATATATATATATATATATATATATATATATATATATATATATATATATATATAGTCTAAAGAAGATTTGAGTCATTTTAAACAAAAGGAAAAAAGAAGAAAAAGGCAGTTTAAATTCCCAGAGAAACTGACTAAATCCAAGATATCGCAGACTTAGTATTCGTTGGAAAATTCATAAATAAAAAAAGAAGAAAAAGTGAAACAAAAACAGAGGATCTTAATATATATATATATATATATATATATATATATATATACATGTGTTTGTGTTTGTGTATGGGTCAGTGTGGTTGTATGTTGCTCTTTAATAAGATACGGTGACTATATCTGTTCCTTTGGCAGGATAGTCACCCAGCATTCTATTTGTAAGATCACAGCTCATCTATTACTTGCTATATAAACATGCATGGCGACGCAGGACATGCGTCCCGTAATCTTTCCGTTAATATTAACTGTACAGACAAAGGAGGACTCATTTGGGGCTGAGACAGGGATGTTATTGGCGATCATAATTGACAGTTACGAAATAGTGGAATAAGACCAAGTACAAGGAGGAGTGAAAAGAAGAAGAAAAAAACCCAAAAAACGAAAAATAGACGAAACTCCGCTCTTTTCCGCAGACCCTTTCTAACAGAAGATGCGTTTCCAGTCTTTCTATAATGTATCGTCATTTTCATAGTTTCTTTATTTTGCTCCAATCTATGATTCCCACAGTAAAACATTCACATAAAAAACTAGTCAAGTTGCAACATCTGCAACGAACTCCCCTTTCTTCTTCTGTGCCCCTAAAACAAAATTGAACGTCCATGAACGAAGTTTATCTCCGAGAACTTCCAAGCTGACTACAACATGGTTGTTTTCATCTCCAATGTAAACAACTACTTGCCGAGGCGTCCGGTTTTATAATTAAAATGTCTATACTTTTTCCTAGTATTGTTTATCGTCTAAGTATCAATCTAATAAACTGTTGTGCTCGAGTGGTTATTGGGCCTTTATAAGTGGTGAATCATTTCTAGAAATAAGAGACATGCGGAGTGGTTGACTGAGAAGATGTATGGAAAGAATATAAAGAATAAAAGGAAAATAACGAATGCGTAGAAAAAGAAGAAAAAAGAGGATAAGAAGAGAGAAAAGCGTTTAAATGACTATCAATCCATTGATTCGATTTTTTAGATAGATAAGTAAATTCGAATACGAATAGCTACGACAAATGACACATTTTTTAAAAATGTGTTTTAGAAACACGAAAAAAAATAGTCTTTGTATTCCGTTTGACATTCAATCAGAAAAAAAAATGAGAACACGATTATTTTTTATTCGAAAAAAAAAATCGTCAGCTTTTTTGTCTACATGTTCTTAACCTTTTTCAATTTACTCGTGTCAATTTTTTCGAAAAGTGAGAATGCCGGCTTTTTTTTTACTTTTTCGTATTAGGTTCCATTTCCATCTCCAAAAACGAAATCAGATATAAAAGTAATTTACGTCACTCTTATTTGTGTGTGAGTTTCAGATAAAAATAGAATAAACACATATTGATTAAAAGATAAAAAGGAAAACAAACGTTTAAGAAATATAATAAGTACGAAATAGGCGAATATAGGTGACACAAGTCTTTCGGATTTAACATAATATATACATACACATACATGCACATACACTTTGAATTACTTACTAGACACCCTCTTCGAGTGTATTCGGTCTCTCTGTACAAGGCTTTGCCAGGACAACCTAACATGAGGATACTTCACCCTAATAGTAAACCCTGACCAAATATTCAAAATAACATAATATTCGAAGCCCAAATAAGACCCCTCGACACAGCTATACACTGGCTTATACGAGGAATGGTCCACCTTCTCCAAGTGATGCGACCTCAATTCATAGAATTGAGCCGGATACTCCATCAGACTAACTGAATTATTGTCCTAGAATCTGGTAAGATCAGGAAACCACAAGAAATATATACTATAACATAGCTTACTGGTAAATAGGGGAGAGGAAACGTAATGTAATTCACTTTTTTGAAGATTTTCTATGATCAGACCGAAACCGGTACATTCTCTCGTTTTTTGGATGATTTATTTCCGTATTTAATTTGAGTTTCCTTTTGTCTATTTCACACACACACACACATACGCACACACACATACGCACATACGCACACATATACATATATATATATATATATATATATATATATATATATATATATATATAGTATAAAATAGAAACATACGCCTAAAAGCACAGAGGATGCAGAATATAATGAGGAAAATCAAAATCAAGACACATTTTTTTCATTTTAAATTTCATGTATTTGAAGTTTTGTTTTGCAATCATTTCGCTAAAAACATGTCATCAGAGAGATATTAGGAGTAGTAGTATTACCTGCTGTTTGTCAGAATGGGAATAGAACGAAGATTTTATTTTAATTTTTTATATACTGGTTTCTTGTTTTGAATATGGGAAACGCTGTGCAGCGTGGTAATGTTAAAAACTGGTGAGTTCATATTGTTTTTAAGCATCTTTTAATAAATTTAGCATAAAATAGAGGCATACGCCAAAACACACAGAGGATACAGAATATAATAATGAAAATAAAAATCAAGACAGATTTTAAAAAATGTTAATTGGGAAACGCTGTGCATAAAAAATACATAAAATTTAAAATGAAAGAAAAAAATCTGTCTTGATTTTTATTTTAATTATTATATTCTGCACCATCTGTGCTTGTATGCCTCTATTTTATGCTAAATTTCATAAAAGATGCTTTAACAGAATATGAACTCACCAATTTTTAAATATACAGGCTGATTCATAAGTCACTTAGCTATTTATTTTTGAAATTCTAAAGTTAAAAAATACGGTAATAGAAAACAGAATGTTTATTCAACAAATTCATTTATGGGAGTTTGAAATTGCAGCAAATGTTTTTAATTTCCACCTTCGTTCTGCATGCATAGCTCCATTCCTTTTTGCGATGAATTTACGACTCTTTGTAGCATATTTGATTGCTTATTAAATAAATATATATAGAAACATCAATTTAAACGAACAAATTTAAAATAACTAGCAGTAATTAGAGAGTAAGATAACAATTATCAAAAGTTCATAGTATGTTTGCCATTCATATGGTAATAATTTTAAATAGCTAAGTGAAGTAACTCATGAATCACCCTGTATATGTATATATATATATATATATATATATATATATATATATATATATGTATAAAGTTATTACCACTTCTTGACAGACGAAGACATTCTTTACAATATTGCAATGCATGTTTCTGGAGACAGAAATGGGTCAATAAAACAGGTTTACTTTTTTGCAAGTCATGCTGGAGATATGACATAAAAGTGCCTACATGTGTACTTCCCATGGTTGTACCTCGAGTAATTGCGTACTGCCATGGGATCATACCAGCTGCCGACATACATGTTTTGGTGGAAACATCGACCATATTATCAGGCTGTACGTATTTAGGAATGTTTGCCCCGCTTCCGCAAAATAGTCCCAAGATAGAACACTGTAGTCGCATTGCCACCAATCTCTCACAACCATTATAAATTTGCTTTTTAAAAACTTTTGAAATGATGATTATGAAACAATTTTCTTCCAATGCTCCAGATTAATCACATTGTATATGACATCCTTAAACATTGTCTTGACTTGTGTTGCGGACGGTAAACATGCAAGGTTATCTATATAATATATGTTTAGAGAGTATGTCGCCTTCAATCTTTGCTAGGTGCACATCCTAGTGCATTATATTACGCATGACGCAAACGTCTATGTTACTAGTCTTAGTATTTTCTATAAATACTACCATGACACGTGTTTTTCAGAATTAGGTGATCTATTCCCTGCTTCTTTTTTCCAGCCAGTTTGACTTGTTAGTCTAGCGATTACTATCAATTCAGTGTTTTGATACATCATTGTAATACAGCTTTCTATTCCAGTAGTTTATTTCCAAAAACTGCAGGCGTGTGGTACTCTCGTTCTATTGACTGTTTACTTCCTGCCTATAGCCTTGGTGTTTTCAAAACTAAAGCTAATAGGCATCTCCTGTCTTTGCGATAATCATAGTTCGTTTTGTAAGCTCATTACATCAAGTAGCTTCATGCATTGTCTGGAGCGATTTTCATTTAAAAAAATATCTCACTTCTAAGGTGAGGTCAAATATCTCGTATGTCACGATCAAATTAAATATGTGTTTGTTATCAAATGCTAGTCAACAAATCATAAGTGTGCAGTTAAATCATACCTCGTGTTTTCAACGCTTATCAACAGCTGGTCTCCGAGATTTTGGACACTTCATAAAAGATCGTCTCTCGTAGTTTCATGGTGGCTACCCTTCGCCTTAGATTCAAAGTTCCCTTAACCATACAAAGAAGAGCACTAGATTATATTTTATTAGGCTGTTGACGTTGCCTCTTTCTCTACTAGCAGCAGGTGCCATATCAGGACTACAGACTTCTAACCTCTTGGTTTATAAACTATTCTAATGTCGTTTCTTATCACATCTCATCACTTTTCTTCATAGTACTACTCTGACGCCCTTAATCTATCGCCAAAGACTGCATTTCCTTGCCTGAAATTTTCAACATAAATATATATATATATATATATATATATATATATATATATATATATATATATATATATATATATATATAGGATGTGTATGATGATTTTAATAATTGGTTGATGTGTGACCTGTATATGAATTTTCGGAAGAAATCAGAGTAAGATAGATATAGTAGTTTTGTAGTTGTTATCAAAGAGGTCATCTTTACGTCTTGTACACCCATGCACGTATATATATATATATATATATATATATATATATATATATATATATATATATATATATATATATATATATGGAAATTGAGACGCAACACATATTTATTTAAGATAACCATGCCTTTAAATCTAAACTCCATGAAAAAGAAACCAGTCATAAACAGACGTATTTTTGAAAGTCTTTGTACTTTAACTGCGTAATAGCCATCAATATATGATCTTTCTTCTCTCTCTCTCTATCTCAGTAATTTTCCTGTTCTCTGTGTATATATTTCATTTTGCTTTTACCCCCTCTCTTCTACTCGTGTGCAGGCGAGGGTTGACGTAAAAAAATTCCTCGCCAATCGACTTGCTAATGTCACAGGTCAGAATCAGAAACTACCGATACGTAACCGGAAGTCGATAGTCAAAGACATTTTATGAGCCTGTGCCATGCCTGCCACGGTAAGATGTGACGTCTCATCAGGAGGAATGTACGAAGCGTAACCAAGCTCGAGACATTAAATATAAATTTGAAAGATACACAAGAAAATACACTGACAAGGCAAAAGCCACTATAGTACAATTTATTTCTCTCTACTTCTCTTTCTCTCTCTTCATCTCTCTCTTCATCTCTCTTGTCATCTCTTTCATTCCCTATATATATATGTGTATGGATACATACATACATATATATATATATATATATATATATATATATATATATATGTACATATAGTTTATTCATTTTTTAGCAAACTCAAAGTTGAATAAGTAATGGTAGTGGTTGTGACCCAACAGTTCACGATTGTTTTATATATATATATATATATATATATATATATATATATATAGTATAACATATAGACATACGCCTAAAAGCAGAGAGGATACCGAATACATTAATACAATAAAAATAAAGACAGATTTTTTCCATCAAAAAAATCTGTCATATATTCTTATGAAAATAAATATTACCATGTAGATACATTACGAAAATAAGTGTCCAACATATTTATTACGTAAATCTACAAAACCAACGAGTGTTTCTACACACACACACATACACATACACGAACGCATATATATATATATATATATATATATATATATATATATATATATGTTTATATATTTATATAAATATATATATATATATATAGTAAGTTTAAATAAATAAAGCTAGCACACTATTTATAGTAGTACAAATAATGCAAATAAAGCGAATATTTGGCGTACGATCGTTTCTGAACTGATTTCGAATATTTTATTTTGTATTATACTTTAGAATATCTTAAAAAGTGGCTTTCGTCAGAGCGCCTCATGAAATATCAATGTCAAGCAACAAAAAGATAACATTGTTGTTGTATTTTTCAATATATATATATTAATATATATATATATATATATATATATATATATATATATATCCACTGTTTATAGGCAACAGAACCTCTTATAAGATTTTACACTACTGTATTCATAAAATCAACAATAATAATAACAATGATAATAATAATACTGTCTTGTAAATGCAGAATGAATAAAGTAGAATAAAATAATCGAAAAATAATTAATAAATAATAATAAAAAATCAAATACAGTACACGTTAAAATAAAGGGATATTAAAATAATTCGAGGATAAACAACATCAATAACAGGGAATGATATATAATGGATTATATTTTCATAACTAATTGAATTGAGTTATAAAGTTAGAAAAATAATAATAATCTATAAGCAAAAGGATGATCATAATTTTAATATTTAATCTAATATGATATATCAATTATTAATTATAATCAGTAAAATAATTAAATAAAATGAAATAAGTAATAATGTTAATAGATAATTATAAATAATAATAGAATAATATTACCATGATTCAAATCCACCATAACGGTGAGAGATTTACTTTGTTACTTTCTCTCAATCGTTTTCTGCAACTTAAATAATTTTTCTCCTCATACCTCATTCGGTTTACTTAGTTTTTAATTCATCATTCTGACGTTTCCTCTTAGAGGGTCAGACGATAAGGCCTTAAGGAAAATTTTAACAATTTTCTTTTCTTCAACCCAATTGTTGCATTGATTAAAAAAAATTTAAAAAATGTGTCCTCTGAAATTTATCCTACGATATTATTGTACGCGAAATTTACTTATATATATAAATATAGTTTTAGAGTGAAATCTGAGTATAAGAGCTCAATGTAATGATTTATTATTAAATTTATCTTTATATATATATATATATATATATATATATATATATATATATATATATATATATATATACTAACTTTAATAAACCCCAAACAAGGCAAGTTGCCATTATTTAGGTAAGGGGCTACTGAGAATTAGGGAGAAAGTTAAGGGGGTCATCTTAAATTTGGAGCTGCGTGGCGAGATGTTTATTCACATTAGTTTTAGATTTCTTCATATCGGTACAGTCGTGAAAGCAGGGAGCAGAGAAGGAGTCCCAAAGGCTCAAGCTTAGTAGCTATTTGAGTAGAAGGCTCTCGGGCATCCGGGGAGGGGTCTCCACATTGAATGGATGGGATTTAGCTGATTGTCGTGTTAGTCGAGTGTATTTACGTCGAACGGGCAGCAGAGGAGCAATTCATCGGAATACTTGTAAAATAAGCACAGGAATGCGACATTGTTGGGACGGGAGAGGGACTAGAGTTTAGTGGATAGTGTGGAACCTATTAGATTATAAATGTTCTTTGGACCTTGTCAAAGAGGGAGAGACTAGTGGATGGTTTCACTCTACTCGCTAGAGAAGTGTCTGTTTTGATTGTACTTGAGGTTCAACGAATAAACAAATGAAAACAATAACTAGCTTAAAATACGACGAAAAGAAGTGTGACCAACTATGAGAAGATACCTCTTCCCTTTTTTGCGTCTTATTTTTACTTATAAGAGGTTAACCGATGTTCAATTATCAATTATCTTAGGTAGATCACGTGTTAAGTTATATATATATATATATATATATATATATATATAAGAAAGAATAGGTAAAATAAATACCTTTTGAAGCATTAAGATGCGATATCAATTTTTTTTTATAAAAAAGAAAAACAATAAATCGAAACCGATTTTTTTTTTTTATTATTAAAACTAGCATTTTCTTTTTTGTTAGTTTAAAGTGATACAGATATTTCGCCAAAACCTGGCATCCTCGGTGTGTAATATATCCTGATGTCATCGGATTTGTATTTTTTATCTCTTTACCGGCTTGTTGTTATACAGCCGGGCCAAATGGGCAAGATGTTGTTTCCCATTATCAAATATGAAGAACGTGAATGCAGCATGTGATTTGTATAAGTATTTAAGGTTCATATTTTTTTTTTTTTTTAAACTAACAAAAAACTAACAAAAAAAATGCTAGTTTTAATAAAAAAAGAAAAAAAATCGGTTTCGATTTATTGTTTTTATTTTTTATAAAAAAAAAATCGACGAAAAGGAAAACTTTTAAATACAAACTGTGTAACTGACTACTTATGTGTTGACGGCAAACCGTTGGGTAAGAGAGGCCTTACGTGACTAGTCTGGTTCGCTCTTGTTCTGAGAGGTTGAGGGTACAGGGTAGACAGACTCACTGGCTGCTGTTTTCGACTTGTAGTACAAGATCCCTAACTATAAGGAAGCGCTAAAAGTGGTTGCTCCATCAACAGTTGTATAATATCGTCGGTAACTGTACGTGCAATATCGCGCATAAAAAGCGAAACTACAGTTATTCCCGATGAGATTTCCCGAGGCCACAACCCCCTTGACTAATGGTCTGGTTGTGTGAGCTTATTGGTACTAAGCAAGTACCTACTTTGCCATCGCCACTATATATGAAACAAAAATGGCTATACAAGTGGAAAAAGATACATACCTAAACAAGACACCCACCACAAAATGTATTTACCTTTGTCCCTGCATTCACTAATATGCGGGGTCTTAAAACAAATATCAATGATGTACACAACTTTCTCCTAGTTAACTCCCCGGATATCCTCGCACTAATTTAAACACACCTGAAATCTCTAATCTCCTAACACTAATTATACATGACTGAATACCTCCCACTCTACCGTTAAGTCTGAAAAACATATGCACGGGCTTGGAGTTTATGTTCGAAACACCTTTTCTTTGACAAAAGAACATATGCTAGAATCGAATGATAAAGCCTATATGTGATTTAGAGTAACTTACAGCAAATCGTAAGTTCCTTATATTTGTTATACCGTTCTCCTCCGACACAGGGGTAGACCTGGCTTAACTTTGTCTCTGAAAGCATAGATAAGCCCACTCACTTGACATGAGTGCCAAAATACATGTATTTAGGGATGTTAATGTACATAACCGTGACTGGCTTGGATTCTCCAGTTATACACACGCAGATGGTAACTCCACGTATAGTTTCTCTCAAACATTTTGCCAGTCCATCTACCTAATAGTGTGGACCAGAAAACCTCACTTCTGGACCTGGTTTTAGCCTCACTGCGCGAGGTTTGTGTGACACATGCCCATAACCTGCTCGGGAACGTTTATAACCTTGTGGTAATGATTGATATAAACATAAACTCTCGTCTGACATCTAATAAGCCGTTGCTCAAAACCACTAGATTATACAAGCGAACTGATTGGGAATCCATCAGAGATCACGTAAGATACACTCTATAGAGTGACACTTTTTCTCGATTTGCATATCATTGCCCAAATTAAGTAACCGAATGGGGAAAAGAAGGCATTGAACCACATATACACATGCGAATTTTTTTACAGTAAGCCCGACTCTCAACAATAGTTCACCTCGGAATGTGTAGCTGCTATTGTACAGACGCGGCAAGCATTTCGACAATTCAATCACCACAAGTCAACTAAAATTAGATAGGAACTTATAGCGTCAATAAATCATTGTAAGACTGTAATAGATGAAGCATAGAGAAGGTATACAGAGATGACCAGAACACGCATTCAGTCACAAAAACTAGGTACTTGTGATTTCTGGAAAATCTTTAATAGTGTGGCGAACAATGGGCAATCAACAATTCCCCTGCTATCCAACCACAATGATGTCGTTTGAAGTACTTGCCCAGCGTTTAGCTTTAAACTCCACTTTTGACTCTACAAACTACCTGATATACTGGCAATCACTCCATCTCATGTCCAAGACATCATAAAACACCTTGACATCTCCAAAGAATGTGGGGCTGATCTTATAAGAGTAATAGTAATAAAGAAATTATCTGCTGAAGTGAAGCCTGTCCTTTTCAAACTCTACATAAAATGCCTTGCCGAATCTTGCTTCCCTGAGAGCGAGAAAAATTTCCACTGTGATATTTATTTTCAAGAATTCTAGAGATAGAACTGATTCTCAGAATTATCGCCCAATCAGTGTACTACCGCTCCTCGCTAAAATCTTTGAATACTTAATCAATCTTGCGATAGTCCGTCACCTAGTTGATACTAAACTTCTTTCTGACCATGAGTATGGGTTTAGGTAAGCACTGTCTACGTCAGATATTCTGGCAGTCATCTCTGAACGCACATACTATGCAATAGACAAGACAAGTAAAGCTAGGGTGGTAGCGCTTGATATATGCAAAACCTTTTAGATGTCTGGCGTAAAGACCTTCTCATAAAAAATCATGTATATGGTATGAGTAGAAAAATATTAAAAGCAATTAAATCCTTCCTATCTAAAAGAAAGATCCAGGTTGTCTTCGATGACCGTTCATCCAAACAAAAGTGCATAAATGCAGGTGTACCTCAGGGATCGATCCTTGGACCTTTATGTTTCCTGATTTTCACAAACGACCTCCCTGATGAAATTTTGTATTGAGATAGGTATATTTGCTGATAACACCACGCTTTACTCTCGTCATATCGAGGCAATGGCTGAATCCTTAGAAAGTGACCTCCAGTCTGTAGTAGAACGGGGTCATAAATGGATGGTAACGTTTTATTCTGTTAAGACAAAGCTCTTTTCTTTCAACAACTATATGAAACCTCATCGCCCACCAATTACCATGGAAAATAACACTCTACCTGAGAGTCCAGCGTTCAAACTCCCTGGCCTAACATTTACATTTTACATTAATGGGGACAAATACATAGAAGACATCGCCAAAGCTGCTGCAAAGGAAGTGGTCTCTCATTACCGTGTTAGAAAACTCTTCGATAACTGGTAAACGTACAGAATAGTATACACCCGATAATTCGTAAACCACCACAAAACTATATAATACATTTAATACGCATTAGAATGAATTTTCTTACCAAACCCGGCTTGTGTTTACGTGTGGAAACGAGTTGTAAGATTATTTTCCGTTTATAAAACTTCTCAAATCTTTTCCACCCGTTCAAAGTAGACACATTCTGCAATTTTTTTGGAGTTTCCAAATCCTCGTAATTCTGTCATTTAAATTTTTTTTTGTTTTGGTTTACGAGATTTGGTGTGTTAACGATTCTGTAATTTTATTCGAATTCTTGTTAAAAGTGTTTGAGCATGTCAGTTAGTTTATTTGTCATAGAGATGAATGCATCAGTATGGATACAGAAATAATAACGGGGAGTTAAACAGGTCGAGGGACAAACGTCAAGTTGGAGGGAAACCGAGATCAAATTCCCGGAAGCGTTTACAATATTCAACCTGTAAGTAAATTAGGAATAAAATAGCGTATACGATCACCAACGTCTTCTGAGCCTCCTTGAACAGCATGAGGAAAATTATCCATTTACAAGCACAAAACAATCACTGTATAATTAGTGGTGCGTACGAATCAAAACGGATATTTCTGTACGGTATTTGGGTTAGGATCAGAGTGTTGTATCTGTTCTGTCATAGGTCAGAAGAGGACAAATGATGTTTATACTGAAGTAATGTGTATATTTGTCTTACTGAGAGTGCCACGTTTTGGGGAGTTAGGTTATGTACCACGTTCAAACCTGATTTTATGACTGAATTGGCCTCCATTGGAATATAAATTAATACGATCACGAGATAAGAAAAGATATGGACACATCTAAAATGCTTAAAATATATTTTTCGCCACACAAATTTAGCATTATATATTATAGCCCTGGGAAAAAGTAATAAAAAAAACAAGATTTTAACTCAACCGTTTCACGTTAGAAACGAAATTAATACATATGGCTAATTATTCTTGTTAAAACCTCACGTTATTCTTCGGAAAACTCGCTTTCTTGTCGATCGGATATATATTATTATACAAAATGTGAGTTAATTAACGTGTGTTTACCTCATGCCTTTTCTATATATTTTAATAACACACAAAATACACACCTTAGTTCTAGGATTAAAGTATGTTTGAAAGAACAAGGTTTTAATTGTTGTACTAGGCCCTACTATATATATAACTGTACTAGGCCCTAATGTATATATAACAAGGCAAACAACTCTGCCCGTTTATCAGCTATTTATGTATTTTTCTTGCCCGTCTTCACTATGATTTGATTTGATCGTTGTCTCATAGTTTCCCTTTTTTGTGAGCATTTAAACAAAACGTTCAGGGTAGCCACCTAATTTATATATGGGTAATTGTCAATATGACGATTACGTATGTAAACATGATAGCAACATAATACGTCTCTTTGCTTATTTAAGTATACTAAAGAAGATTAATAATACAGACTGCGACCTTGTTCTAGATATAACTTGTTTATACTGACTGGCTCAGTATATACAGCACGCCTCTCAATATAAAGAGTTCATTATTTAAGTCCGGGCAACGCTGGCTCTTCTTAATTCGTGTGTTTTAAGACCCTTTTACAAACCGCATCGTAAAAATAATGTAAAATACGATAAAAGTTCAAAAAACATGAAATCGTTATCAAAAAAGCAATCAAAATAACAAATGACTTGTACAAACACGTTGTAGAATTTAATTATCTACTGACCTGTGTACTTTTAACGCACTGAAATTGTTTTAATTTCTTTTATTTTAAAATTTGATTTCGTACAAAGCTGTCTTTACAACACACAAAAATGTCCGCCTGTCGCTTAACAGTTGTAGGGAGATTTGACACTCTTACTAATGGAAAATTCAATATTTTACTATCTTTTTAGGTATGAATCCTCCTCCCAGATAGTTAAGCGGTAAGTGCCCATTTTGGTATGTGTCGTAATTACAGCTAAATTAACATTTGAAATTTAAAAAAATTTAATGAAGTTTCATTGCGTTTAAACTATACAGGTCGGTAGATAATTAAATCCTACGGAGTTTTGTAAAATTTATTCTTTATCCAGATATAGTCAATAAACACATAAAAATAACGTATACCAAACCCAGTAGAATTCACTTATCTACCAACCTGTACATTTTCTACGTGCTAAAACTGCATTTAGGTTGGGGGGTCAAATTTTATTTTTACCTAAAATAGAAATTCTTAATTCCTAATCGTGTTACGGCATAGCACACCTTTGTGGTTTATATTTATGATAAACGTTTCTACTTCAGAACGAAAATACTTTTATTCATATATTATTTAAAAAAAATAAGAAGCTGGTGATAGTATTAAGGAGATTTCAACTTTGACTTTCTTATTCACATTATTTATTTAAATGATTCAGACTGTTATCTTTATTTTCTTCCTTTTGCATGTCTGTTTAAGCATGTGGTCATATGACAGTTTCCCACTTTTTACGCAGTGCTTTGCATAATTGTTTTACTCTTAATTAATTTACAAGCTGCACTGTTTGACCAGTAGAAAGCAGAAACGGTAGTGTTTCTATCGTATGGTCTTCCTTTCAACATTCGCAGATGGTTGTGTAAGTTGTGTAGCTCCATCAAGTCAAAGCAACTTTTGATCGCCCATTCCTGTTTTCATGCGGTTGAGTGTTTCCACTGGACCTAGAGTGTTTATGAACCAGGAGGGAAGGCCTCAAAAGGGTTGATTCCCATGTCAGAAGGAAGGGGTCATTCTCTCGTTCTCTGGTCAACAGCTGTTGTCTAGTTTCTTGCTGAGATTTTGTTTGGGGTTCGACACGGCTGATGAACCTTCTTTTTGACTTTAGACGTTATACCATTGGTTCACGTCCATTAAGGAGATGACGTTAATCATTGGTAGCTATTGTGAGCTCTTCTCTGCTGGCAAAGTTCTGTCTCACACTTGCAGGGGCACTGCTAGTGAGGAAATGCAGGTTGTTCAGGTTGGTAGGCTTCAGGCACCCTGGTAGTGGTAGGTGTTGCTCAATGCTGAGTCTAAGTTTTTGGCATGCGTTGATATCTCTTAAACAGGACAAGCATACTTCGCAGAGGAATAGCACAGGACCTAGGCAGTGTATCTAAGTTTATATACTGTAGCTCCCCACTTGGACTTGATCATTGTCTTTATAATAGTTGTTGCGTACACAACCTTTCGCTAGCTTTACTTCCAGTCCTTTGTCGGGTGATACTTTTTCGTCGGCAGTAACCTTGCGCGAATTTTGAACGGAATCTGTTACATAGACTACCAAAGAAATCTGATCTTTACGCGTGTTTCATGCTTTTTTCAGATGGTATGTACAATAAACGAAAAGACTGCTTCGCCAGTGTTCGCGCTCGCTATTTATCTAGACTATAGGCCTTAATTCTAGTATATATTACATGTTAAATTTTCTTGTACACCAATATGTAGTTAAAGCAAAATAAATTGTTTTGGACTGTTAAAATAATTTCCAACGCTATTGATTATGTTTATTCATTTATTTATTTTTATTATCGCTGATGTTTTATTTCATGTTTTGAAAATGACGTGAATCATAGATCTATGACCGCATGCCTAAGCTATATTTTTTTTGTTACGGTTATGTTTTAAGCTGTATTCATGAGAACATCCGAAAAAAGGTCAGTTGGTAGAACCTGAGACTCGATATCTCAATGTGTCGGGTTCGATTTTGGGTCATGGCATTCTGTATTTGTTGGGAATTTATTATTTTGTATTAATGCAATATTTTATATTTATATAAGTAGTTAACATCTCTGATATTTCGAAGTGAAGCAGATTCCGCAATGTATTTATGACGTTTTAAAATATATAATTGACGGAAAAATTGTGACTAACGGACAGACGGACAAGATACCTATTTGTATGAGATAAATTACAAAAATATATAGTCTAATATTTCATACATATATTTTTATTATCATTTCTGATGACACTAAGGTGAAATACCATTGTCTTTTTTATTATAGAGATAATTATTTATTCTTGAATTCATTTCAGGTGACGCGTTAAATCTGGGGTTGTAGTCTAACTTGCTATTTGCTTTCTCGAATCCCCTTATCACTTTAAATAGTTTCATCCTGGGACTGACAATAGACATGTGTAGTGGTAGCTGATGTTTTAGCGACAGGATGTACATATATTTATTCAAATAAATGCATACATACATACATACATACATACATACATACATACATACGTACATACATACATACATACATACATACACACATACATACATACATACATACATACATACATACATACTAGTACAATGGCCATCAAAGGACGCGTATAAATGTAGCATTAGTTTTAAATGTTGATGTTATTACTTTCTTTGGGGTGTAAGGTACAGTTTGGGTTGCATCCCCCTCTTTGATGGTACATTTTAGAAAAACAAATAAATAATGTACCCACGTTACCCAACCTGTGACTTAGAATACATATTTAACAATTTATAACGATACGTTACATAGTTTACAATTTTACCAAGCACATACCTATAACTGACGTTCATGCGTGCACACCGGATGTATTACGTAATATAACTAAAAATTAAATGTAAAGTAAGAATTTACTCTCTTAGATATCTTGTATCTAACCTTTTTTTTTAAATTTATTTCAGGGCGGGTGTGGGTTTAGGTTGGCGCCCTCTAAATTTTAAAGTGTATTACAAAGATAATGTACTCATGTTACTCCGTCGTTTGCCGATAAAATGTTTTCCAAAGTTCTGAAGGAAACCAGAAAAACTTTATATATGCACTAGCTAAATATTACCATATATATATATATATATATATATATATATATATATATATATATATATATATATATATATATATATATATATATATTAAAAATAACCGACATTTCTTGTCTGGATATTTTAGTATTGATCCCTTCAATTTTCCGGATTAAAGTCCTAATCTCGGATGAGAACTGGCTGCTGAAACTGCCGTAATTCACATGTTGGTCCAGAGTACTTTCTGACCCAACTGAGCCCATCGTCAGTGGAATAATGTCAAACAGGTAAAGACCTGGAGTGAGATTCATAATAAATTATGGCGGGAAAATTAAATATGAAACTATATTTATCAGCCAGTTCTCATCCGAGATAAAGACTTTAATCCGGAAAAAGGGATCAATACTAAAATATCCAGACAAGAGTTGTCGGTTATTTTTAATAATACGTGTCTTAAGGAAAAAAGGCTGCCTCGATATATATATATATATATATATATATATATATATATATATATATATATATATATATATATATATATAACTTTATATATAGAGAGATAAATATACAAAAATACACATTGGTGTGTAGTATAGAGTGGAGGATCCCACATATATTAATTGGGTGAGGTAAAGGTCAGTACAGTAAAACTGGCAAAAAAAGATATAATTTATTTTCATAACGCCAGACTCTTTAAATCTCCGTTTATGATATGGTTATATCAATATAATTAGTTTTAACACTCTTGCGTCTGTTTATAGAAAAGAAGGAATAAAAATGAACGAAACGAAACGATTAAAAGTAAATACAAAAACAGAAATAATAAAAAGCAAAAGATGAAACAAATTTAAAGAGCATATTATAGAGAAGTAATATCATTATTAATTGTGAAGAAAATCTCTATATTAATAAACTTCTCTGACGACTGATGTTGTATCTTTGTATATGGTTGTGTAACTTTTGCCTATATGTGATGTAAACATTTTAAGATTCAATCAATTTACATGTAACGTTGCCATCTACTTATCGAAACTTCTGATTTGCGAAGCGCTTCGGCATCTTCCGACTGTTTACGTAAAAAAACGGAAGATGCCGGGCAAAAAATCGGTTTTGTCTGGTCCAAAAAACTGTACGAGTACCGTTTTTTCTGATAATCAAGAAGAGTATTGTAATTAGAGCTCACGTAGATCAATTAGAACGTACAAACTGGTTTCTTATTAAAACAAAATAATAAATGTCAGTTTCGCATTTGAATAATCTTGACTCATGCCAGTAGAGAAATACCGAATTACAGTTGAAAGCAACCCAGATTTTTTAAAATGACGTCAGCATTTAAAGTATTTGGGTCAGTCTGTAAAAATGGCGGTGATGTGGAGTTGATAATATTATAATATGCCCTGGTTGGGTTGTCTGGAAAAATAGTCTTATGCTGAATTAACCGAAAAATTTAAGCGTCTAAACTTAAAACATCACTGGCGATGACTCTCCTACACTTAAAACTTAAGAATAGTATAAGAAATACGAGAATGTAGAAAGTAATGGTTAATGGTATAAGGGTATCGAAATTATAGTAAAAAAGAAGGAAAAGCCGAAAAAAGAAGAAGGTATAGCAGAAAAGCAGATGCATCAAATGAAGCATTAAATATGAAATGGCGAAACGAAAAATAATGATGATGTTGAAGAAGTAAAAATACAAACGAAAATATTTTTTTTAACATAGACGATGTTGCAGCAAAATCCGATACTTGACAAAACCAGAAATAGGAAATGAAACCAAAGGTTGTATATGCTAACACCCGACGTTTATTTTCAACAGTTAGAGCTACATACTACATTAATTTTCAATGTAAGGGCCACCGGCGGAGACTACCATCTCAAGGCGGGCGCGAAATGAATCACACGTTTAGGCGACTATGTCTGTAGCGACGAACGCCTCCACGATTGCAGCTTTCAGAGCGTCAACATTGTTGCGTGCGTGCTTGTCAGTCTTGACCTCGATCCCGCCCCAGAAGAATTAGTAAACGGGGTTGCAGTCGGGTGAGCAGTGCAGCCACAAGTCCGGCGACCATTGGCGAGGGATATTGTTGAGCAGCCACGGCTGGGTTGTCATGGACTTGTGTGCAGGAGCAGTGTCCGGCGGCGATCTTCAGCACCTCCTGCTAGATCTCGGTGGTGACTCAAGTGTCGGATTTTGCTGCAACACCCTGTAGAAGAAAAAGATGAGGATAACAAAGATAGTGTACCATCCTAATGCTTCCAACGAGGTGAGTAAAACATAGATGTTAATGAAGAAATAAACAGGTGAAGAAGGCACTGTGAATCAAAATACTAGTTTCAGTCATTCAAGACAATCGATCCTTTTCATTTCATGAAACAAAAATAAAATATAAGATTTTATAATCTTATATTTTATTTTTGTTGAAAATATAAGTCTTTATCAATGGAACATTAATTATTTTTATTTTTTACTTTTACTTTAATTTTATTAATTTCAGAATAACATTTCATCATCAGAGTTGACCAGTATTGTGTCATTTTTTTCATAAAAAAACACAAAAAAACAAAATACGCACACTTTTTCCTTTTGTTTCTTTGATAAAATGTCCTTGTTATGATGTATCCACGCCGATGGCGTTGGCGGTTATGAATTCAAATTCTGGTTGTAGAACGAAGAAAGCATTGACATGCTAGAGTTTAATAAAATGGGCCGTTCATTTAAAGCATTGCTTGATCAGTATTATAAAATTGAAAAGAGAAGCCTTTATCAATACCAGATCAATAATTTTTATTCTTTTCATAAGATATATAATACCTCAGTGAAAAATGTATTTAAAACAGTTTAAACATTAAATAATTATTTGTATTATTAGTTTTAGAATTTAAAATAGTTAAATAAATATAATTCGTTTCAATTCGTCAAAGCCATTTGACGTTTTACAGCTTTGTGTTAGAAATGCAGCAACAACAAGTAGTTTTCTTATTAAGAGTTGAACATGTTTGTCTAGAGATCGATTTAAAATGTAACTTTAAGAAATTGACTAAAATGCAGAGAGCATTATCCCTTGAACAAATGACAACCATTGAACATCTTAAACAGAAACAAACTTATTGTTATTTATGAATTTACTTTTTCTTCAAAACACCACCGTGCTAACAATTCTTTTTATTACTAGACCTCATATTACAAATGTGATTTTAAACGTTTCTTTCAAGGCAAAAATTATAAACATGACTATATGTGAAATTTTTTTTTTTTTAAACTTCCGACCAGCAATATCTCTCCCTACGTAGAACAACGGGTAGATGCCACTAGTATATGCAACAAGTAAGAACATAATTTTAAACATTGAGAAACATTCATTTCCTCGTTTTAAAGTGTTCACGCTCATACAATTTAAGGATGAATTTCTTTAATAATAGCGACATAAGTTTTCGTATATCGACAATTTTCTTAAAAAATAATATTTTATTAAAAATGGATGTAAGTAAATCAAATTAATCTAATTAAAAGAGGGATAAACTAAAAGAAACATTTCGTTCTCTAATAATCTATATATTAATACGATAGCGTGTGTGTTCGTGTGTCACGTTTCCGGCAAAAGCTCTGCGCATGCGTGCCGCACCTAGATTTTGAAAAACATTCAACTCGCCTAATTTTAGAAACATTTTCAAGTATTTCCCTTTGGCGCAACGGTAAGCGACGTAGTATTTTTGACTAAGTTTATTGCTTACTGCCTGGGTCGCCCCTACCGGGGAATGCCGACGGAGCTGCCCGGGCAATTTTTAATGGCCAGAGTGCTCACCTTCTCGAGCGCTGGCTTTTCAAACCCCACTTTCCCGACCCGACCTTGGGTCACATCTTACTTGTGGGAGTAAGATAACACTAGCCTTGTGCCTAACTCCTGGAGAGGAGTAAATAAATATTCATGAATTGGAGTCAAATTTAATTTAATCGAAAACATTTACAAAGTAAGGTTTAGTCGTCGAAATATTACCTTCACTAGCAATATTGTATATAAAGAAGCTTTGTAAATTGTTTCATGTATTGTTCATTTTTTAAAAATCAATATACAAGTCCAAATCTTATCATATTTTATTTAAACATGTAACAAGATAATTAGTATTAAAAACATCATTTCGTGTAATTTACACGGGTCCCGCTAGTAGTATAATAATCAATTAACACATTTGTATTCATTATTGCGTATTGTAATTAATATTTTAGAATCTTTAAAACTAATGGTAGGTTTAGTATCTAAATTATGTCTCATTCCGACAGTGATGTTGTTACTTTCGGGATGCGATATGGTTCTGTTTAATCCTAGGATTTAACATTTTCTCTTAGTATGGGCAGTTTATTGCTAATAACTCGAGGCTCTCCTACCTAGGAATACAAATACGACTACTCAGGCATGTTTTTTCGTAGACCAGATCGCGCTTACCATCTTGCACTGGCTTCTCAAAACCACACCTGACCTAATGTCTAACAATCTGCGAAACGATTAAATAATACCTATCGTTAAAAGATTTCAGGAATCTCTTAATTTAACATCTTGTTTGATATTATAAATGCGTTTGTTAATCGTTCTAGGTATAACCAATGTACACTTTGGCAGAGTTATCGTAAAGTAGTGTATACACACCCTGCTTGTCTGTAGTTTTTCTAATAGTTCTTTCAATTATTTTTTTATCGCTTTAGTTATTTTTAAACGTTTGAATCCCAAGTTTATTCACACGTTCTTTAATCATGCGATACGTGTTATCAAATTAGTTGGTAAAAGTGAATAGTAATTATATTCATAAAAATGTTATTTGTGTGTTAAATTAACGTCTCGTTAAAATAAGTAATCGTAATCTGTTAGTTTTGTTTAGATTAGTCAGTTTACATTCATAAGAAATATGTATCTTCATAGAAGTATATTAATCAACCCTGTTAAACCTTAACTTAACTACTTTAGTGTAATATTTCGATATACTAGTTAGAGTACTAAGAGTTTTATTTTACCTGCGCGGGGAAGCAGAAGTAGATGCATCCTAGCATCTGCTTATTATATTGATTTCTTAGTAAGCTAGTCTCATTTACTTATATATTTAAAAAATATATTTTCAATAAACTTAAATTAAAAACCTTTACACTAGCTTAGTTATATATCTCATATGTCACATTGTCACTTTCAGGTTTGTTTTAGTTATTTTACTTTTTTTATTTTATTTTAAATTACTTTATTATTATTAATTATTATTATTATTTTTTTTTTATCTTCCTCCCACAGCAGTAAGATGTGAGACAAGGTCGAGAAAGTGGGATTTGAAAAGCCAGCGTCCGAGAGGATGAGCACTCTGGCCATTAAAAATTGCCTGAGCAGCCCCGTCGGCATTCCTCGGTAGCAGCGCCTCAGGCAGTAAGCGATAAACGTACTCCACCACCAAAGAGGGGAAGCAAGGCCTGGGAGGGTGGACCTCCTAGAACTGCACAGGACAAACCCACAGACCGGCCGAATCAAGACACAAAGGCGAAGACGATACCGGTCTAGAGTGTGTAGTATCCATCGGAACATATACTAGACTTTGATCTTGGCCAAAAGGCCAATAAAGTTAATTATTATTATTTTTATTAGTAGTATTATTATTAACTTTATTATAATTATAAACATTAGTATTATTAATATTTCTTTATTTTATTTTATTTGCTTTATTCGCTTACCTTAATCATATCAGTAACGTTATTATATTTTATTTTATTGATTTTATTCTATTTTTTCTAATTTAATTTATTTGATTCATTTACTTTATACACTTATTTAATTTCCATTACATATATACCTATTATCACCTTAACATGATCACCGTTATTCTAGCTATTGTGTTGTTGTTATTAATGCTTTTATTACCAATTTTATCAGTATTATTGTTAAAGGTTATTACTTGAAAGTTGTCATTTGTCCTGATTCTTACCTAGGGTATAAATAGAACTTAGATTTGTAAATTTTAAATTTCCATTGTTCTTTTTTTATTATAAAAACTTTACATTTACACTTTTTAAACTTTAGAATTCAAATTTCAATTTCAATTTTTTGTTCTTGATATTAATAATTTTAAGTAGTAAACTTTTCTCAACTATTTTAACCTTTCAATATTTTCAATTTTCTATTTCTATTATTACTAGTTTTTGAGAATGCTTCTTGCTGGCGCATATTAAATGAATCTTTCCACCATTGATGAATAGCAATTATAACTATTGTTCACAGTATATGTTTATATATGTTCATAATTCTCCATAGGAAGTGAATATTCCTTCTAATTGTTATTTATACGCATGATAAATGTTTCGTCTTTTTCCTTTAAGAGTGGGTGTAATTACCTGTAATCAAATATATGTTCATGTGAGTCCCGTATACATTGTTTTCTACTGTGTACTTTTTTATTTATCTATTCCCCTACTTGTGTTTAAATGCCCTTTTTTTTATTTGTAAGCATATTACTGTTCTACACTAATATTACTTCAGAATTACGTGCAAATATAGTTTGCCAAATTATTAGACCTGATTGAAAGTTTTTCCATTGGGTAAGCTATGATGAAAGTAGGTGGTTTATTTGTTGGTTGGATCCTGTCAAATATAAAGATTTTTTACGTAATATATGAGTTGTTGAGAATTTTTTAGCGAAGAAGGATTGTTTAATGCTATCCCGTGGTAGATGCAGTCAGACTCTACATAAGGAAGAAATTGGTGCCATGTTGTTAAATAATATAGAGTTCAAGTAAAATGTTCTTTCTTATGGCGCCACAAAGAACATCCTACAAATGTGAATGTTCTAGTTTATAGCCTTGATGCTGGCTGTTGACTTGAACGTCTCGTGTCTATACCCTGTGCTTATGAGGAGACTTGACATTATTGAACATATATAGCATCAGAAACGATCGTACACAAACTGTGGTTAAGTTTAATTCTTGGAGCGTAAACAAATGATCTTGTAAAAATATTTACATGAGATCTATGTATATACGCACACCCAGACATACACACATACATATATATATATATATATATATATATATATATATATATATATATATATATATATATATATATGTATATGTATATATATATGTATATTTAAATGTATATATATATATATATATGTGTATATATATATATATATATATAAAGTTAAGTATGTTTATATCTTTATATATTTCTATGTACAGTATACACTCCTAAACTAAATAACCGATCATTATCATGTTTGCTACACATATGCTGGTTGTGAGAGGTTCGCATGTGGGCTGTATTTAGTTTCATTTAGTTTCATGTAAAAGGCAATAGAAACCAGTCATTTTAAAAATGGGATACTTTCTTGAATACTCCAAAGAAATTGATATTTAATTAATATGTTTCAATTGATGTCTAATACCTATTGGCAACATTTTATTAAAATCAAAGGTATCTGAATGTAGTCGAGGAGCTTCCATCCTTTTTTACCCCTTTGCATGAAACTACATTAAACTAAATATTTCCGACATTTAGACTACTTGCGCCAAACAACTATGTTCCAAAGATAATAACGATCGTTTTGTCAGTTTAAGTGTGTATCCTGTACATAAAAATATGTACACCTATAAGAAATAACTAACTTTATAAAGACCTATATATATATATATATTTCTGTGTGTGTGCGTGTTTGTGTCTGCAATTCCTATCAGAAAAGTGACATATATTCAGTTTGATTCCACACGGCATGCAAGCGGAACAAATAACCCTTAAACTTGCAGTTTTTGAAAACAAAAAGACAAAAAAATGTATTTCGAAATAGATGTCACTTTTCTGTTTCGTTCTCATACTCTACGTAAGAAGTACTTTTCAGTCGATATAAAAAAATCTTTCATTATATATATATATATATATATATATATATATATATATATATATATACTTGCAATAAAGTCTAATAAATCAATGGACCTCCTTCATGGGACTAACACTTGATCTCTGTATGAGATACTATGATATTAGAGTGTTCGACTAAAGTTATCGTCTACCTCGTAGACGTTGAGTAAGTAAAGAATGGAGAGAACATCATTTATCTTCTCCGGAATTGACCAGTTAACTATGTTATATTATATCTTCTTTGTGATCTCCAGGACAATAATTCATCTAGGCTGATAGAGTATCCGGCTGAGGTCTGTTACTTGAGGTACCATTACTAGGAGAAGGTGCACCATTCCTTCTATGAGCCAGTGTATCGTTGTGTCGAGGGAATTTAAATAGTGTTATTTTAAATATTTCGTTACGGTTTACTTGTAGATTGAAGTATCTTAGTATCAGATTGTCCTGACCTACCCACATACAGAGAGACTGAAGACACTTGAGCATGGTGCCTAGTGAGCAATTCAAATTCCCATTCTCTCTCTCTACTTCTCTCTTTATCTCTCTCTATATATATATACATATATACACATCTATATATATATATATACATATATATATACATATATATATATATAAATATATATATATATATGTGTGTGTGTGTGTGTGTGTGTGTGTGTGCGCGTGTGTGATAATATAAAAAGAACAGTTAATTTATAGAGTTCAGATCGAATCTTACAGGAATCATATCTTAGAGCAAATCGAAACACAATATTCAAACCTTAAAACAGTTATTTAAAAATAAGTGTGATAGCTTTATAAGGAAGTAAATTAACGGATAACAGCTATATAAGCTAACACGTGTACGCTTTTCTTTGCTTCTAAAACTTACACTAAATAATAGTATGATACAACTTTGACCTGTCAATTTATATATATGTATATATATATATATATATATATATATATATGTATAGTATTAAAATACACTTTTGGCAAGTAAGCTAGAACAAACGTTACTGTGTAGCTTACTTGCCATATAAATATTTGTGTATTACTACTAAGCTCTACTCACGTATTAAACGCAGTTGAAGTAAATACTTAATATATATACTTTAATATATCACATTATTTTGTAATATTCTGATATATATATACATGAAAAAGTAAAGTGTGTATACATGAATAGCATAGATATTTAAATTAGATGACAAAATAATACGTCTATTTTATACTTGATGGGAAAATACTTTTTTATAATAGTAATGATAATTATATAGAAGTATAGAGACTTTTCCTAGGTGTGTAAGTATCATGTCTTTAAAGATATGTAACAGTTTAAGTTTTGAATGGAAAGCAAATTTTAATGTTGGCATTTGTTATTTGAGAGAGAGAGAGAGTCTAAGGTAGCTTTCAGTCATTTAAAACAAAGAAAGAAAATGAAGATTAAATTACAAGGGATACTAACTAAATCTAAAATATTGTAAACTGAACACTCGCATAAGCAGACATACCGCTGGAAAATTTACAATTACAAAAGGTGATTCAAGTATATAACAGTGAAACAAACACAGAGGACTTTTACTGAGATTGTGAATATTACCATGTAACCGATTCAGAGATTTAAAAACAGAACAGTTATAAAATCGATGGCTCTAGATTGGTACTGATCAAATGAACACTTCCCCGATAACTAAATTTAGAACCATACAGTTCCTATTTACCTAGTATATATATATATATATATATAAATATATATATATATATATACATATATATATGTATATATATAATAAATAAATAATAATAACAATAATAATAATATATATATATATGAGTTTTTTATAAACATATATATATTTAGGTATACGCTCTTTATAATCCCTGTTTTTTGTTAAGTGCAAGCTCAATGAGGTTATCTTACAAGCTAAGAGCATATGTACTTTTTAGTATTAAAGCCAAGAAAAACTCAATCCATTATCATCCTTGTTATTTATATATTTTTCTCAATCTCCTTATTTTGCGAAATCGACAAAGACCTATATTTTGTTCTTTCATTTTCTAAACACAATTTATATTTATTTTATCCATTTTTAATTTTTTTTCATATTTTATCCGCATATCACAGCTAAGTCAAAGAAAAATATATAGTTCGCCCCGGTTGCATATTTTTTCTAGTATATCAAATATTCAATTCTTTTAACGCTAATACATAGTTAATATAGCTAAATTGTGTTGGACTATTCAATTAATTTCTAACACTTTTTATTATGGTTACCTTTTAATTGATTTATTAGTATGACTTATGGTATAATTTATGACATAAATAATAAATCTATGACGTCACGCCAAAGCTATAATTATTGGGTCAATGTAATCTTTACAAGCTCTATTCACAAGAAAGTCCAACTAAATCAGTTGATAGAACATTAGACTGAATATCTCAAGGTTACACTTTCGATTTCCGATAATAGCATCCGCTTCATTTGTTAGGAATTTATGTTCTATTATCAATGCGAAAATCTCCATTTCTAGAAGTAGTTAAGATTTCTGATATTTTGAAAAGATACAATTTCCGCAATGTATTTATTGCGTTTTAAAACAATTATGACTGGCGGACGGGAAGACGGAAAAAATTGCTAGTATAATATTTCCATAACATAACATAGAAACATATTACATAAATATTTTTTTCTAAGTGATCTTTTTTCTTTGATTGTCCGCAAACAGGTAGAGCAAAATGGTATTCGGTATTAGTTGAAAGATAATTATTTTTCTTAAAAACATCATTCTAATGTTTTTCCAAATAAAAACAATACGTAAATACATTCATTGCAGTTATTTACTCTCTCATGCAAATACCAAGTTGCATATTTTTTCAACTAAATTTCACAATTTTTTTCTTTAGTATTGGTTTTAATGGTTAAAATAGAAATAGCAAGGGAAATATAGTAATTGACATGTCTAGGTTATGTTCTACCAGCGCTCAAGGAGCGACTATATACTTCCACAATATCATTTTTCAATATAATATATACAAATATATATTATATTATATTATATTATGTTATATTATTTTCAATCATTTTTTTTATTTTGCGTTTAACGTTTTACTAAAAGACAGAAATAGTTGATTGACTGTTTAAAGTGGCTCGGAATGCACTACTGTAAGGCGTTATATAGAAAATTAATTAAAAAAAAGTTAAAATAATGTCAGTGTAAACACTACTTGCTTAGAAAAAGGAGAGCAAATGTTTCGTCGTTTGTTTAGTTGTTTGTTTCACGGCATATCAACCATTTTCGGCTTATTTAATGCCAAATCAGTTCATTTTTGTAAATATATTTTATGTTTGAAGTTCTTGATATCTCCAAATATTTATCTACGGTGTATGGTTGGGTTGATTTGTTTTACGGCATATCAACCCTTTTCGGGTTATTTAATGCCGATTCGGTCATTTTAGTAAAACGTGTTCATGCTTTAAGTTCTTTATATTATCAAATATGTATTCATGGTGTTTGGTTTGGTTTAATTGTTTTGTAGAGGAAAGTTGTTATTTGTGTTTTGGGCTTTGCAGAAAATGATTCAGTTTTGCAAAGGGAAAGGAAAAAAACAGTAATATCAATGTTTGGTGCATTTTAAGTTAGGACACCGGTATCTTCATACAGCCTGATCTTGTAGCACCAGAAGATAAATGTTTATTATCGTAGTTAGCCTGATGAGTTTTAAGGATCGAAACACGTTCGTTTCTGTAGAACTTGCCTTCAATAAGCCTATTTTATACTATATATACGTTTTTTTAAAGTTTACGAATTGTGATAAACAAATAAACAATAGTGGAACTCTGTTTAAGATCCATCTGTGTCTCTTATGACCTCATAACATTTTACGAAGTTTTCATATATCTGTCTTACTTGCCCCCTCCCGCTCCCTGTGTGTGTTGCACCCTCCCTATCTTACCCATTTTTCTTTGTTATAACATTACGCCGTTTGTGTTATATAGACGATAATTAAACGAGACAATGATAACTAATGAACGATTGGCGCCCTCCTATTTATAACAAATTAACTGCATATTTTCCAAACTGGCCTCAGGCCAGAAGTGACATGAAGGAAAATACAAAGGAAAAACAAAAACAAAATACTCATTCCCTATTGGTAAAACACGTGCTGAACTGTTCTTCTGTTTCTTCTTTCTTTCTTCTTATTTAAAGGAAATCAGAGCCGGGGAACCAGATATGGCGAAAGTTTGAAGCAATTAAACTAGAAGAAAAAAACACTTTTCAGGTTGTAGAAATTCCGGATTTTCAAAACAAAAAACTAGGAAAACTTGAAAAAAACTAGTTAACATAGAAACATAAGCACACCCACATATTGATTGATATAAACATTTATGTTTTATTTACTCTGTATCTTGGGCTTATAGCGTCATTTTTAAGACGCCCTCTTATCAACGAAAATGTGTCACTCTCAGCTTGAAGTACTTGCTTCTATAGATACACTGAAGAATTCATTTCTATGGGTATTGCTGATGATACAGCTGTATAGAATTCAAGCAAAATGTCATATTTTTCGTGACTTCGGGGGGAAAACCATTTATAACTGTTCGTGGAACTGTTTCGAATTGAAGTATAGTAAAGCTTTTCGTTTTCATATTGAGTTAGTCATCAATACCTTTTCAAATCTGTATGACATTGACTATTGGTGCTTTTCATAGACAAGTGCTGAAGTCAGTTTTTTCAAAGTGCAAGCCTTACTGTCTCACTTGATGCCTTAATCTACGTTTTTGCAGAGATTTTTCTTCCGCTTCGTTCATTTACTGTTTTCCATTCTATTGCCGATTGCCTATATTCCAGTATAGACTGGATACAATCTATCTTCCCTTAGACATATTTCTCTTTCTATTTTTGATAGGTTCTTGTAAGACCCTTTTTCAACAATTCAAATCGATTAATTCTAGTTGGATTGTTCCTCTTTAGCTTAGGGGACTTGTTTTAGGACGTCTCTCTTTTCTGAAACTGCAGCTATTTCCCAGGGTACTTTCGAATTTCTTTTTCAGCTCCAATGGGATGTGTTTTCGTGTGGCTTCTTGATGAGCGATAATAAGTTGCTCAAATTTGTTATCTGCAGAGGGCGCTATTTCTTGAAGTTACACTGAATCTGTTTCTCAGTGTAGTAGCATGCTGCTATCAGATACTGAGGTCTGACAATATTGACTATTTTTATCTTTTTAAAATACTTCTTCTTATTTGTTCCTTCTCAGACTAAGGAGCATATTAGCATACACTATTTTATGGCTATCGACTGTGCAGCATAGGATATATTTGACACTTTCTCTTCAGATAACTTGCACGACAAGACTACAATAAAGAAAGAAGTCCAATCTGTATAGATCGTTAAATCTTGCTGCTTTGTGGACAATATAGGTTTCTTTAGATTAGTAAAGTACGCCTACTCGATATGTGTCAACGGCGATCATATTATGAACTTGCAATTACGTAAACAGAGGTATGCGTTCCTGACAATATCTAAGGTAAAATATTGCTTCCATTTTAATTTCCTATGTAAATGTTGTATTTAATTAATAATTAATGAAACACTCGTTTCTTACAGAATAGCTGTTTATGCCGAAACAATAAAACAATGTACACAACCAAATGAATCCATAAACTAGTAATGACATTGTCTGCTTTAAATCAGTTAACTACATCTTTCTAAATATGTTCTCCATTTTCGATAGAATTAAGAGACATTCACACATCTGTTCTTTTCTCAGTAACATAAAACCTTTGATAAAACAAACAAAAAAAACTCTTTCAGACGCTGAGGCTACTCACTATTATCAACTCTATACCTTTAATTAAAATAAATTTTAATTAAAATCTTTTAATTTTCGAAATACCTAACTAATCAAACATTTACTTAATTAAATGAAACTTTTAAAAAACTTAATTCTGAATAATTTTATTTAGTTTCTCTTTTTTTGTTTGACGTTTTAGCTTTGATGTCACAGCAATTTACAAATACGAAATACATAAATTATTCTTTTCATCACATAATTAAGAAACTATATTAAAAAAATATCGTCAATATTCATTGTTTTTTCTCTATCACAGACCACCGCTGTTCTTCTTTCGAATAATTTAACTATTAAAATGTATACGCTTATTTTTTTCTATTTTTGCCTACCAAAGAGTGTTAATTATACTGTTCCACTACGAGAACTATTTGATGACATTTAAATATATTGAATAAACAGCAACATTTTAACAAAACATGTATATATTTAAATCAAATTGATACGAATCTCCTTGATTATATTTCTTTATCTAATTATTATTTGAATGACACTTTGGCTTTAATGACTGCTTCTATTTGGGCTAAAAACAGTCCACAAGTTGAAATTAAATGGCCCCTATTCATTTCGGACATCACCTCAACAATGACAGCTATTAGTTAAGCTAGTGTACTATGAGGATTTTGATTAACCTCTCTTTCAACAACACTCTGTACGTACTATTCCATAAGATTTGAATCTGGCGATTTAGGGACCCACATATTGGGGTCACATGATCATAAAAATAATCTGACAATTAATACTTGGTAACAATGGCGTGTGGGACAATGCGGAGTCTAGTTGAAAGATATATGACCTTCGACTGCATATTTTAATATCCAAGGCTTAAGATCATAAAAGTGTCTAGCAGTTTGTACTCTGAGGATGATGTGAGGTGACATGACATTACCTTCAATTAGCACAATTCCTATACCCATTTTAGTAACCGCATAGTTAGTGTGCATCACCCTGTGTAGTTATGAAGAAGGCACACATAGCCCCCTTGAGAAAACATTGCTATCACATCTTTCTATCTACAACCGAACCTTATAAACAAATGATCTGGCAACATGTCAAAAGTTGCCTATTTCTAAATCACTATGTTTTTCAACAAAAAAGTACCTATGAATGCATGTATTGGGTTAACATTATCTTGTATCTTAAATAAATAAAATATTATAAATGATTTAAACGTGTAGTGAACTTAAAAAAACAGTCTCTAGCACTCTGCACATACTTGTTTCTAGCAGTTACACCAGTTACAACAGTTAAATGTTATCATTCCATTCTTCTAAGTACTCATTGGTACTGTATTAATATTGTTGTCCGTGTGATTGTTATTCATCTAACCGTTACAGCTTAGTATTTTCCACAACTATATACACATTTCATAAGTTTCCATCGTTGTTAGATCACTTAGAATGAATCAATTTATCAAATGCTGCATACTTACTGGCCATTCATGGCGACTTCATATTATACTTCTCAAAAGTATTGCCACATTATTATATCAAATTTATCATTAAATTCATCTCAGCGTTTTACACATTTCCAGATGCATGTTTCGAGCAGAGAAAGAGTAACCTCTTAATTATTATTAGAATATTTTTTCTAATTAGATTTTGTAATATTTGTTTTCAACATGAATCTAATAGTGGTTCAATATACATTTTTTAAATAACATACGTCGGACATATATAGGATTCTAACACACACACACACATACCCCCCACACACACACATACATATATATATATATATATATATATATATATATATATATATATAAAAGAGTAAGGCTACCAACATTTGTAAAATGTTTTTTCAACATTTATTTATCATTTTGTTATTTCATCATTTTATCATTTTATATAACGCGTTTCAAGCTATGGTCCGCTTTCATCAGATATGTAAATCCATTTGAAGAAATGTCTTTCGATTTGAAAGAGTGTCGTTTTATTTTAACCATGGGGGACGACAAAGAAATAACAACACGTGCTAAAGCACAAAATGCTTATGACAAGATGAATAGACCTAAACTTAAAAGTAAAATAAGTTGCACGTTTCTTGAAAGTATGACTCTTGTGTGAGTGGGGCAGAGAACCTCACATGAACTCAACCAACTACTCAGCCAATATATAATCAAGTGAATAATTCGTGTCACCTACTGGCACATCTTCATTTCCAAGTGATCTTCTTTGTTTAATCATGGGAGATGGCAAGGAGATACCAACACCTTCCAATACACAAAATTATCATAACAAGACGAATGGACCTAACCACTAATGTGACAGTTAATCTAAAATTTAAATTATCTTTAGAACTGCACTTCCTACAGAAATATGATCTGAGTGCGAGTGGAACAAAACAGCTCACATGAACTGACAGCACAACACAGTTAATATATAGTCAAACAAAGGATTCATGTTACCTATTTTGCCCTATTCCCAATCGTTCAAAGTATCGCAAATAAACATGAACAAATAAATGACCTCTATAAAAGCTAGATATTTAATCCATAGCGGAAATTCGCTCAGTGATAGAGCTTCAGTCTCTGGGGCCGTCGAAACACGCGTCCAAGGACAATTATATTAAAAAAAAAACAGTTGTCGCTCTCTATATGGAAGCCTCACATAAATTCACTAGACCAACCTGACAATCTGCCAAATCCCATCCATTCACTGTGGGGGTCCCCAGATGCTGAAAAGCTTTCTACTCCGAAAGCTTATTTCCTCGTGCTGCTGGACTCTTGGATTCCCTCCCTGGCCCCTGTTTCCCTGACCGTACTGACGTGCAGAAATTTAAAACTACTGTAAACAGCCATCTTGCTGCACAGCTCCCAAATTAAGTTGACCCCCCCCTAAAAAAACGCTTTCTACCCTTTTTCTCATTAGCCCATTAAGTCTACAGTGGCGGCCTGCCTTGTTTTAGGTGAACTATGTTAAAAAAAAAGGAAAAATTTATTCTCATTCTACAATTTCGGTAAATTAATTCAAAGTATTACAAATAAAATTAAGCAAACATATAAAATGTTTGTTTTATTTTATTTATTTCTGAAAAAGAGGTTTGCCTCGAAATTCAAAAGTATATGACACCATCCAAACTATCCGGCAGTAAATAAATATTTAATTGAAAATTATTTAATTCTGCAAAATTGTCGTTTGATCTGTTTACCTTGTCTCGTATAAAAATGTGTTTGCTACATAATTACATTGTCACCAACTTCAAAGGTCAACTTCTTACATGCTGTGAATACCCGCTGACTTGGTATTTACAAAGTTAAATTCATCCTAGATTCCAAGCTAATATCTGGTGGCCAACTGGTAAGCCTATTGACTGCGAATTAGTGGCGATTTGTGATCAGATTTCGCGCACGCCGACCGCCGACCCGCTTCCTGCACTGAAGATTGCGTAAGCATGAAACATCGATGTCTGTAGGTAACAAATAATTAATATTTATTCATACATATTATTATATAGCCCCCTTTACTAAGGCTGGGCACTCTGAGTGAATTTTATAACAAGAAGTAATACTAGCGTCATTGCAAGATCCAACACGATTTGTTGTTGTTGATCACTCTTCGTCGCTTGCTGTGAATACCCGGCGACTTGGTATTTACAAAGTTAAATTCCTCCTAAATTCCAAGCTAATTTCTGGTGACTGCGAATCACTGGCGATTTGTAATCGGAGTTCGCGCCTGCCGACCGTCGGGAATTAGCTTCCTGCACTGAAGATTGCGTAAGCATGAAACATCGATTTCTATAGGTAATAAATAATCAATACTTATTTATAAATATTATATATATATATGTATGTATGTATATATATATATATATATATATATATATATATATATATATATATATATATATATATATATATATATGCGTGTGTCTGTTCGTTTGTAGGATTTTAATTTATGCCTAAAAGTCTTACATATAACTAATCAATATTTGATTCTGACTAGCGATTACTTCCTTTTCATACAATATTTTGTATTTCGCTTCAGCTTATATATATATATATATATATATATATATATATATATATATATATATATATATATATATATAATAGTTATGCATACCAGACATCATCTTAGATGCGAAGTGAAGCGACGTTGAACCTGGTCAGTACTAGATGGGTTACGATTTGGGAATAGCAGGCACTGTATGTTTACACCTTGATTTGGTTAAAATAGCGTTCCAAGCCGCAATGCTTAACGTTGCGACTATGGCAAACATCCCCGATTGACAGTCATTGATAAGTTGGGGGTAACTAGGGAGGGTTTCCTCCTCCAGGAGTAGTCAAACACATTGATAGTGATACATGCAATCTGTTTTTGTAACTATATGTATATAAATATGAACACATAACGAAATTGATCATGTCATAATATTTCATGATTTGTTTTTGAAGTACATAATTTGATTACTGCAAATATGAAGGGAAACATTTTGTTATCTTTTGTGATTCAAAGGAATAAAAAGCCGACTGTTTTCGCTCTCAGTCTACAGAGCTTAATCTGGTGATTTTTAAAGGGGGAATGAAGAAACTGTATACAGTTAACATTTTAAAAGACATTATGTTATATACACATTGGAAGGTGTCTTATATATATATATATATATATATATATATATATATATATATATATATATATATATATATATATATATATAACATTTCTGTTGTGTATATTTTATACTATCTTGTCGGAGTGTTTGTTTATATCGCGTGTGTACGAGTACAACCAGGGGACATAAAGAAACCAATTACAATCAAGAATGCAAGAACGATTTCATATTCAAGAGTTAGAATTATCATGCCTTAAACAAAATCATTAGCGATTGTATGCTTTTTCATTTTTTCCCATCAGTTTCCGCTCTGAACTGATTTAAATATGGTTTACTTATTTTTACTAGGAATATTTTTCACAAAACACATTTTAAAAAGCAGGAAACCAAAATAATGGCATGAGAAAGAAACAGTTTAGTTGTAAGTAATGAAGAAATAAAAACAGCAAAGAAAAGAACTTTAGGGTAAAGAGTTTAGAATGAAAAATAAATAGTGTGTATTGAAAAAAAAAAACAGAATGGAAGTGATTACTCGAACAATACCTACAAATGAATAAATATCGTATCAACAATAAACACTAATAATCAATACCTCGCTTACAACATGGGTTTGTTTTGTTAACATACCTTGTTAAATTTTCCTGAACGTTTTTTGTAGACTCTCAAAGATATACATGCAAAGTTACCTCTAAACCTTGCAAATACGTTACATTGTAACGGTACAGTAATACGCCTGTTAAGAAATCCCTACAACAATATATACCATGTTAATTTTTTTTAAGAAAAATATTTAGTTATACTATAGTGAGTTTTAAAGAAGGAAAAGTAGAAAATGAACCTTGGGTTTACTTTCGGCAGCCTCGTAACTCACGATTCCTTTATGTTGTCCTTTAGTCTTTACATTCCATAAGCGATGCTTTTGACAAAGGGGGAATGATTGTTGTTTTCTGGGTCGGAATCTATCCATCTAAAAGTTATCGTTGGCTATTTTTATCACTTTGAAGCAATATTTTCTTTTAGCTCCTTACATCAAGTTGCTTAATACCTCGTCTGTAGCGATGTTCACCAAAAAATAGTTAACTTTCAAATAAAAAGATGTCGGAAGAAAAGACTTGTGAGTGTTAAATTACATATGAAATGTTTAGATGAAAAAGGCGGTAAATCACATGTCTTACAATCAGGAAATTTGATACTATAAGACGAAGATCTTAAATCTAAAATCCGACCGTAAAAGTTCATTTCAATTAAAAGCTCAAATACTTGGTTGCTATTACATTACTATAAGAAAATAATTTGTGTTCAAGTAGTGAAATGCAACACTTTTTGTAGCAGTAGTTAAACAATTTTTAAATAGCGTCTACCGCGTTTTGAATTTAAACTTTTCATATATTACATATATCTTACTCTTTCATATCTATACTTATATATGAATATAGTTTTATTATAAAATAATATACACATGATTGTGTGTCAGTGTTTTCTTGAACAGTGATTAATAAATGAGTAGAGCTTAGACAAAAATATATGAGTCGTATTTAAAAGATAATAGCAAACCAATAGACGTACATCCAACATCCAACAACTCTCCGTCTGTTATAAAACATATTTTTAGTTCTATTCAGATTTATGTGTTTAAGAAATATCAATAAAACATCTCTATCAATTGTGATATGTCAAGTTAACATATAGAAAAAAATACTAAAACAATAAAAATAGATGAAAAATAAATACACTTTGGTTAACACCAGATTTTAAACCATATATAATTATTCGTAAAATGGGTATACTTAACAAAGTGTAAGAAGTGGCGCTGGGCCCATTGTAGTAATGGTCGCCCTTTGTTTGTTTAATACACCAAGAATCGAAAAAGACACAAATCTTATTTGAACAAATGAGCAGAAATTCATTGGTCGACGGTAATTAATAGGGAGAATATGGTGTAAATGGGTCAATCCAATGAAGGGCTCTAATTGGTTGAAGATTGGTGTTGAAATGAACACAAAATTTAGCCTCATAAATTTATCCGAGAATGAAACAGAAACGTTTCTGTGGAGCAAACTTGCCATAACACATTGTTATATAATACACACACATATATCTATCTGTATCTTTATCTATTTATCTCCTCCCTCTCTCTCTCTCTCTTTCTCTCTCTCTCTCTCTCTCTATATATATATATATCATCTATACATATATATATAATCTATACACATATATACAAATATATATATACATATATACACACATATACACACACACATATATATACATATATATATATATACACATACATACATACATACATACATACATACATACATACACACACATACATATATATACATATATGTACATACATATATATATATATATACAGGGTGTTTCAAAAGTCTTGGGAACATAACGATTTTTAATACCTCAAAAACTATTAGGAGTTGAAAATGAAATTGGTACCGTTGGAAAGGTTAAAGTTTCAAGTTTTGTGGGGAATCTTCAAAGTTGCTCAATATGAGCACCATTCGTCACACGGCAGACATCTAGTCGATAGTCCATTTCCTGACAAACGCGTTCCAGCATCTTGACGTCAACGGTTCCCACAACTGCCGTTACTCGAGCCTTTAGTTCGTCAATATCTCTTGGAAGGGGCGGCACATAGACTTGTTGCTTGACAAAGCCTTAAAGGAAAAAGTCACACGGGGTAAGATCTGGAGACCTAGGAGGCCAGGGCATGAGAACGTCATCACCTCGCCCAGATCTCCCAATCCATCTACCAGGCAGCATTGTGTTAAGAAACTGCCTTACTCTAAGACTCCAGTGTGGTGGTGCACCATCTTGTTGAAAAATGAAGTCATCAGATTCTGCTTGTTCCAACTGAGCAATTAACCAGTCTTCCAGCATGTTGAGATAGGATTCACCAGTGATAGTTGCCTCTTCAAAGAAGAACGGTCCATAGACACCTTTCTTGGAAATTGCACAAAACACGTTCACTTTTGGTGAATCTCGCTCGTGCTCAAGAAGTTCATGAGGATTCTCAGTACCCCATATGCGAGTGTTATGCTTGTTAACTTTGCCATTCAGATGGAAGGTCGCCTCATCGCTAAAAACAAGCCGGTCATCAAAGCCGTTATCTTCCAACTTCTCTTGCATTGCAATGCAAAAGTCACGGCGAAGTGGCTTATCAGTGTCCTTCAACTTTTGGACCAACTTGAGCTTGTAAGGTACCATTTGCAGTCGTTTCCTTAAGACACGCCAGACAGTTGCTGGAGCAAGCTGAAGTTCCCTGCTGGCTCTTCTCACTGATTTACGGGGGCTCCGCTGAAAGGCTGTCCGAACTTGCTCAACTGCATCTTCTGAAGTTGAAGGGCGACCTGTTCGCTTACTTGGGCACAAACACCCATCTTTCACAAATTTGGCATGCCATCTGACAATGGATTTCCTTTCAGGGGCTTCTTTTTTTAAATTTCCTGCGAAATGCACGCTGAACACATGTCCACGATTCAGTCTTTGCAAATTGGAGGACGCAAAATGCCTTGTCTTGTTTAGAGAACGCCATTACTGCACCTGGAAAGATAACACGAAAATTATTAGTATGACCAAAAACTTGATTAAGCAAGCTTTAAAATGGCACCAGTTTCATTTTTCTACCTGGAATAGTTCATGAGATATACGCATTTGTAATGTTCCCAAGACTTTTGAAACACCCTGTATATCATCACTATCAGGGTGTTGATCTCTCCTAGAGGAGGAACCCCTCCCTTATTTCCGACACCTTATTGGTGTTATTGGCATAGTCGCTACGCTAGGCACTGCGGGTTGGCGACGTTATTTGCCTATAGCTAGGTGTCCACATACAGCGCCTGGTATTCCCAAATGGTCACCCATCTAATACTGGCCAGACTCAAACCATAATATTTTATTTAGGTGATCTAACGGGAACCGGTCTGTCAGCGTGATTACTCCGTATTATATATATATATATATATATATATATATATATATATATATATATATATATATATATATATTGAAAAAGGGTTCTCTTAATACGTTACTACTGTTCTACCATCATCCCAGACATCTGTATATATTTAAATGCAATATCAAAATAAATAGCGAGGAATCACATTTGAACGTTAACTTTTCAAATTGGCGGGGCATAACGTCAGCGCACAAAGTGAGATTCAAAAAATATATTTCTTATAATCTAAAGTATAAATATAATATGTTTTTGTTCAAAATGTTAAATGATACTCATAAATAGTACTGGAAATTTAAAGTGTTCTGATGGGATGAAGATGTTTTTAAATAGATTATTTGTTTTTCTATCTAAAGTATTACAAATGTGAATTTTTTTTTGAAAAGGTACGGATAAAAATTATACTTATTCATGTTCACAAGTATATTGTTATTCAAGATTATTATGGGTGAGTAAATTACTGGATATCATATTTTTGTTTTCTATCTAAATGATTCATAATATTATATGTTTTTGCTTTAGATATTAAATGTTACAGACAAAGAGTAATACTTACTTGTGTTCAAAATTATATGATAATTTAGAATTATTGCAACATGTGATTCTAAATATCGTATTTGTTTTAATGTCTAAATCATTATTAAACGGCAATTTAGATCTGATTCGTATAGTTTATTTCGAAATATTTATTCATATACGAATACGACTGTATATATTTAACTATATAATATACGTGTTAAATTATTAATATTTCTTATATATATATATATATATATATATATATATATATATGGGAAGAGAAGGATGAAGGTAAACGCGCTCTAAGACCATAACTTTCGCCCATCCACCAAAATCACAGCCCCCTCCTTCTCTACCCATCTTCCTTTCCCTGCATACACCCCCATACTCAAACATTCCAACTTACTTTTCACCTTCAATCTTGACCGCAGCCATCTGGTCAAACACCTCCCTCTCCTCCACTCCCTCTCTGCCATGCACTTTACCCCTGCTCATCCCCCACCTCTTTCTCTTACCACCAGCCACAGTAGTCCTTGCTCACCCCATCTTTCCATTTTTCCCCACTCATTTTCTTCAACATTCATTTTTATTCTCCTACAAGTACGGACGTCCACCCAGTAGTGGCCATTATTTTATTTTATTTTTCCTCCCAATATGTCTACCCTACATGTATCTGTACTTGCATGACATTTTTTCTCTATATTATCATCCTGATGAAGTCTTATAAATAAAGACGAAACGTTGATGTACACATAAAAAACATCCATTTTTTGGTTTTCCTTTTTCATTTTCCCATATATATATATATATATATATATATATATATATATATATATATATATATATATACATATATATATACGTTTGTCTGTGAGAGAAAGAGAGAGATAAAGAGAAAGAGAGAGAGAGAGTATATCAATTTTATGTATATATGATTAATTTTAAATAGATGTATATATTTGTATATTTCATTTTTTTTAAATATTTTTCGTACTTCCCCCAAAAGTTCATTTTCATTCCCCAGCGTCTCTCTTCCATTATTGGACTTTGATTGCAATAGATTGTTTTTACTATACAAACAAAATAAAACAAGTACTTATATCGTCCACTCAAGGCAAGTTGGAAAAGAATGGTACTGCCGCAAGAAATACACGCTTTCCGATAATAACATTCTACGCGGCCGTTGCTATCAAACACCAAATTTACAATTGATTATTTTGCTTTCGGTATATCAATAGTAGTTGTATCTTTAGTAGTAGTACAATAGCATTGTTATTAGTAGTAGTAGTAGTTGCAGTAGTGGTGGTTGTGATAGTAGTAGTATTTTTATAATAGTATTATTATTAGTAGTAGTTGTTGTAGTAGTAGTAGTAGTTGTTGTTTTACAATAATAACATTTTTTTATAATGGAGATTTGTTTCTGTCTCTAAGCGAAAGTAGCTGGAGTTTTTCTTTATTTCTACTAATAAATCACTACTTATCAAAGTCGAAAGCCATCCGCAAGGGTTGATGAGATGAAGTGATTGTTAGTTGAGAGATGAAGCACTTTATGAGAGGATTGAGAATGTTGATTAAATAATTAAGTAGGAATAATTGTGGAAAGAGTTTCATCGCACGAAGCTGTTTATATTAAGGTTTAACTTGTGCTACCAGATCAGACTGTCTGACGATATCGGCTTCCTGACCCGAAATGGAACCAAACATTGATGTGTTATTGTTTTAGTTTATTTTTGAAAACTCAATCATGTTCTGCAAAGCCCCAAAATATAAAAAAACAATTCCCTTCAATTTTTCTCTCTTCCTCTTCCCCCTCCCTTTCCTAGTTTCACCTTTTGCAAAATTCAATTATTACCTAAAAGCAAAAACAAAAACAACATGCGTACTCTACAAAACTACCAAACTACACACCATGAATAAATACTTCAACATATAAAGAACTTGAAGCATAAAAACCTATACCAAAATTACCGGATTCGGCATTAAATAACCCGAAAAGGGTTGATATGCCGTAAAACAAAACAACCACAACTACATTTGATTTGAAGACAACCGTGTTTTAAACTACATGAATGCAGCAACGTGATCATGTGTTTGACGGACGGGAAGCCCTTGCGGATACCTCTGTTCATGAGATTGCCTCTGTCAGTAGCCACATGACAGATGAAAAGAAACTATTTTTCTGTTGTTATTGGAAAATTAATTCGCGTTCTAAATGTTTTAAATGGAGGAAGTAAAAATAACACCTCACTCATGAAAGTTCTATCTACGGAAATTAGGATAGAGTAGAAAGGGACTGACAATGTCTGTAAGAAACAGAAGAGTCTAGTACGCGTCGCCCCAGATGTGACAACTGTACTCTATCTACTCAAGTGTATTGTATGATATTTTCGGGACTCAAATTTAGGAACATTGATAAATCGTGTGTTATCTCAATACTACACCGTTGTTACTATTAATGTACATACTGCATTTATTCAAAAATAACCATTGTCTAAACTATGTCTTTAATACCTATTAATAATCTATATACTATTAACACGTAATGGTGTTTTTTGATTCTGTCTGTTTGTACGTAAATGCCAACATATGATTGATTGCCAGAAAAGGAATAGGCAGAGTACACATCGTAAAGGCAATGGTTTTACGATATCAATTTCCCAGTTCAAACCTGCCGTAAATCTAAGTCGAAAGGATTTTTAAAAACTGGATACGTGTTTCATAATTTTACAAAAATAACTTAACATGATAATTAAAAAAATGTCATTTAAATATTTTTTTAAAACTCAGTGATATTTGTTTACAATTCGCAGAAAGGTAGACATAAATTGTATTACGGATTAGTTTAATGATGTTTTGCTTAAAGCATAATGTCTACTGTTTTATGCAAATAAACCTAATATGGAAATACATTGAACGTAGTTACTTACTCAATCATGCAATTACTTAATAGCGTTTTTTTGTTCTTTTAGATTTCACAAATACTTTTCTTCCTACTAGCTATAAAACAATAGAAACTAATTAAAGATGGAAATTGACATACCTAGGTACTATACCAACATGGCTCAATGGGTACGATTATTAACTTGATCTGCTTGTGCTTGGTTTGTCTGTTTCAAGGCATATAAATACGTTCTAGTTTTATACACAAACGAAGTATCAATTGTAATGGAGGTATCGTTATTTGACGATTAACTTAGAATCAAGTCAGTTTTATTGGCAAAAATAGTGCAGCACGCCAAAAAAAAAGTGCAGCACGCCATGTAAAAATACAGTCAGAAGATATTCCATACCGTCTGAATGTTTGTCTAATGTTATCTGAATCTTGATATAGTCGGCATCATCACGCCTTCTGATAGGCTGTGTCAGGAAGCAGAAACACGGACAGAGAATGTTGCCTTGCGACAATAGTACATGTACGAGACGTTAGTGTAATAAACTCTTCGAAATGAAGATTTAAATATCCGTTAATAAATATGTATGCCAAAATCAGGCCCCACGCATCAGCCGCTGCTTTATTGGGCACACATTTAGTATTTAGACCTGTTCTTTCTAGGTAAGCGTAGATAATTCCGTCACTATCCTGGTTGCAAATAGGTATACTTATAGTTTTTAAGATTAGGAGTTGGTGCTTGAATGGCCTACTAAATCAATGAGCTGTAACAAAGCCATGTATCATGGACGGAAAGTATCTGCTGTTTAGTTTAGAAATGATATCCAGATCAGGGAGAGACTCGCCTAGTTTTGCTCGCTATACAATCATTTATTGTTTTGAAGAAGTTATTCACAATTGTAACCAGGTGCTTTGAATTAGAGACAATGTTGCGTGGTTGAAGTGGAAACACCGATCGCTTTTATTTATTTAACATCAGGTAATAGTAAAGAAATAGAATGCAACATGACATCGCATGGAGCATTTATTAAAACATTGTCCGTTTTATGGAAAAGACTCCAGCATTTAGTAATGCCGATTGCAATAGCGGGCGTATGATGTAGTATTGTCTCTTTCGGAAAGAATTCTGACGTCGAAATTTCACAATAAAATGAAGTACCAATTGAGAATAACATTGGAAGAGAAAGAATAATATATATATATATATATATATATATAGAAAAGAGGGTAGTGTAGTATTAGTGCAGTTCCAACGAGAGAAAAGTATATATGTAAAGGAGTAAGACTATCAACATTTGTAGAATGTTTTATTCAACATTTATTTATTATTTTGTTGTTTTACCATTTTATAATTTTATAATAATAAATAAATAAATAAATTATAAAATGGTAAAAGAACAAAATAATAAATAAATGTTGAATAAAACATTCTACAAATGTTGGTAGCCTTACTCCTTTACATATATATATATATATATATATATATATATATATATATATATATATATATATATATATATATATAAAGTAATCCAACAAAAGATATAAGCGTCAACTAATATCTTATAATTAGTGAAACATCCGGATAAAACTGAAGCTCAATATACTGGATAGAGCATTAATATTCTTTCAATTTCTCATATTTGGACTGCCACTCATCACCTGGATTAATCGTCAGTTAACCTTCTGGATATCTTTCCTGGTCATGTTTTTAAAATTAATTAATTTTTTTGGATAAATTGTATAGTTTTAACAAGAAATTATGTTTTTGGGGTGTATATATTTGATGCTATTTATTTTTATGTATTTTTGTATATATGTTTATATATTTTCAAAGTGTTATTTTATTACCTGTAATAATATCACTGCTGTAATGGTCCTCTGAGGAGAAGAATTATCTTTGAAAACTCATGAGCTAAGGACGTTAAGATACTTTGCTTGAACTTTGAATTCTAATAAAAGTTGATTGGCACCTTATTTTATTATTTTATTTTATATATATATATATATATATATATATATATATATATATATATAATCTACGTAAATCATCCACAGGGTAGTAATCCAAATAATTTCAACCGCGTTTATAACAAGTGCTCAATATCAAATAGTGATTTTATATATTATTATATTTATTTACACAGATATGTAATAAATCTGCGACACTGGCATGTCGATGTTATCGATCAACAGCTATTATAAACGGATATCTCATCTGGCAGAGTTAGAATCCGATCTTTACCGCAGATCATATTTCGAAAGAATGAAATAGAGAAAAAAAGAAGAAAATTAATTTAAGATTTAAATTTGGAAAGTCACGTAGTTAGGACCGTTAAGAATTAAAATCAAAAAATAATAATGGCAAAAAACCTAAATATTAATAAAAAATAAAAAATATGAAAACAAAAAATAAAATAAAATAAAAAATATAAAAACAAAAAATAAAATAATATTGAATTACGAAATGGTATCGCGGGTCGAACGATTCGAACCCCGGATCCAAGTATTATAAACCCTTCAGCCTACCAAGACAGAGTTCAGATGGTACGAGTTGTATGATACGATCATATTGTCTTAAATCTGTTTTCATTAAATTCTTTGAGCTTCTAAAATTTTAACTATTTTAGGAAATGATGACTTGTAAAAACTTTAAAGCCGAAAAATTGCTTTACATTCGAGAGTTTAAATGTTTGCAAATTCTTTTAAAAATTCGAACGGTTTGGAAGTAATTCATTCAATGCAATTCGTATACAAATAAACCAAAATGCATACGTGTCGATTTAAAGTTTAGTTTCTAAAATAAATACATTTCAAAAGTAGGATTTTCAAATTTTCGTTTTTTATACACCATTTCATATTCAATTTCAATAGATATTCGTTTGATAGTAAATAAAAAATGCGTAATTTACAAAGTTACGTTTACAGAGTAAATACACAAACACACAGAAATAGACGAGACGTAGTTACACAATTTTATTTCTGTAGAGATTTCAAAGGTTTGTTTCAATGCCGTGTTGTACTTTGTGAAAACTTCTCCAAGTGTGACGAAATTTGTTCAAATGCCAGTGAAATGGAAACGTCCTTTCACATCGTACGTTTCATGAATAATTCAGTAGACGTCAAACACAAAAAAGAAAGGAGGATCTGAAAATGTACGTCCACTGATATTTTAATAGAGTTCGTCGGATCTGAGACAACCTTTACAAAAGTAAAACATGTTATAATAAAAAGGCGTTGAAATAAAACACAGTTCGTAAGTATGTGATATAATCGCTAAACACACTTTCAATATATATATTAATAAGTATAGCGAAACGTGTCACATATTGATTTTTCAAAGCTCTCTTCTTTTCCTTTTCTTTGGCTAATGCTCATATATGAATAACTGCAACTATATATATATATATATATATATATATATATACATATATATATACTTATTCATGAATAAATATTAATTCATTTTTTACCTACATACGATGTGGCTTTAAGCGTATGCTCTCATCAGTGTAGAAAAGCGATAATTTCAGACGGTCACGGTTCACAGAGTCAAATCAAACCAGGTTCGCTTGGGCGCTATCCTCCAGGCCATAGGAAATTATCACGTTATACTGAAGAAATTAATTTATATTTTTGCCAAGTACAGCGGGCCGTAAACATCCAGACATTCTAAAGGGCTCAACAAACTTAGTCGGAGCCTTGCTTTGTAGTTTAAGTGAACGTTTGTTTTTTTTAATATATAATAATAGTGTTTACTTTTAACCTCTTAAAGGGGCTTCACAATATTCATGAATTAATATTAAATTATTGCATAGCTACGTACGACGTCGTTTCAAGTATATGCTCTTTATATATATATATATATATATATATATATATATATATATATATATATATATAGCGAGAGAGAGAGTGAGAGAGAAAGAGAGGAATAGGTGTTGGAAAAATATGTGTTTATGCATATACTTTTGTTTTTTCATAGACTAACCTTTTTAAAGTTAGACGCTATGACTGCTAATATATATATATATATATATATATATATATAGATAGATAGATAGAGAGAGAGAGAGAGAATATTAGGCAAAAATCGAATGAGCAATATTTTATTATATTGCTCGTTTTTTCAATTCAAACTTTGATAGAATTTATACGGACTGTTTTGTTCATTGCTGACTAAACGAAATTATTATATCAGTTCCGAGGCTTTAGATTTTTGATTCCTCATAAAATCAAAGTTTGATTTCAAACACACATTGTCAGGCAGCTGAGAACTCACAACACTCCGTAGAAGCTACTATCTTTTTTTACAGAGTAAATATATAAAATAATACGTACAATACAGCAAATAGTGTGCGAATGTTTCATAGCATTACTCTGAAAAAGAAAATAGCTCTCCTACGGCTTATAATATCTATGTTTTTAATGAACGGAAAATGTAATCCATGTGAGTTTTTCTGTTGTTTGTGATGTGGAATTCTCAACAAAACGTTGTACATGCTATCGATATAAAGAAAAATGCATTCATTCCACTTAATAAACACATTATATTGTTTTAATTCTAAAAACTATATTCGCCCGAAAAAAAGAATAATAACATTCTTTTTACATCATAGACGCACCACACATTTTTAAATATGTCTTTCTTCAAATCATTATTATTGGCAATGCCTTTAAATAAAGACAAAGCGTAGATAGATATATATGCAATTTTCTGTTTTTACACTTTAACATTTCCCATGACGTCGAATTATTATTTTTACACACACATACACGTTTACACACACACACAGACACACAGACACACATATATATATATATATATATATATATATATATATTATATATTATATATATTATACATGTATATATATACATATATTACATATATACATATATATATAAATATATATATACATATTTTTATGATAGTAATCACAATAATAATAATAAAATAAAATAAATAATGAGAAAATATATAATAAATAAGAAGCCCGAAATTTTATATGAAAGAATAAGTAAATAATGATAATAATAATAATCACAATAATAATAATAACATAAAATAAATGAGAAAATATATAATGAATAACAAGCTCAAAATTTTAAATTAAAGAATAAGTAAATAATAATAATAATAATAATAATAATAATAATAATAATAATAATAATAATAATAATAATAATAATAACTACATACTCAGAAAGTGTGATGCCGGATACAGGTTTACGGATACAGAACAAAGAATAAACCACCTGATGTACATGGATGACCTTAAACTGTTTGCAAAAAACAAAAAAGAACTGGAAAAGCTGATAAACACAACCAGGATATTCAGCCAGGATATCCAAATGGAGTTTGGAATAGAAAAATGTGCACTGCTAGAGATCAAAAGAGGAAAACTGGAAACGACAGAAGGTATAGAACTCCCCAACCAAGAGGAGATGAGGGCGCTAGGAGAACAAGTAGTTACAAATACCTGGGAGTTCTGGAAGCAGACACAATCAAATATACAGAAATGAAAGAGAAGATTGGAAAAGAATATCTACGAAGAACAAGGAAACTCTTAGAAACTAAACTATATAGCAGAAACCTAGTAAAAGGGATAAACACATGGGCTGTATCACTAATAAGATACTCTGGACCATTCATAGGCTGGACCAAAGAAGAACTCAGCCACCTCGACCAAAGAACTAGAAAACTAATGACTATGCACAATGCACTGTACCCAAAAGACGACACGGACAGACTCTACGTGAAAAGAAATGAAGGAGGTAGAGGACTGGTAAGTATAGAAGACTGTGTGGAAGACACCAAAAAAGAGCTGGAGAAATATGTAACCCAGAACACGGAAAGACTGATCACCACAGCAAGAGACACCAGCCCAACAAACAACCCCGGAAGCACTGAACACAGAAACAAAAAGACAAGAAAGGAAAAGTGGGAAGAAAAACAACTACATGGACGCTTTATAAGACTCACAAGCGATGAAGCCAATGAAAACAGCTGGGCATGGCTAAGAAAAGGAAACCTGAACAGAGAAACGGAATCTCTGCTGACGGCCGCACAGAACAATGCGATTAGGACAAACTTTATTAAAGCAAAGATAGATAAAACCCAGGAAAACAGCAAATGCAGATTGTGTGGACAAAGAGACGAAACGATAAATCATATAATAAGTGAATGCAGCAAGCTAGCACAAAGGGAATACAAGAACAGACATGACAGCATGGGGAAAGAAGTACACCGGGAAATGTGCAAAGAACTGAATTTCGAATATGCAAGAAAACGGTACAAACACAAACCAGAAACTGTACTAGAAAACGAAAAACACAAAATCATATGGGATATGAATGTACAAACAGACAAACCCATAACAGCAAGGAGACCGGATATGATAATAATCAACAAGAAAGAAAAATCCTGCAAAATCGTGGACTTTGCCGTTCCAGCAGACCACAGAGTGAAGATCAAAGAGACGGAAAAGAGAAGCAAATATACTGAACTTGCCAGAGAATTGAAAGGAATATGGAACATGAAGAAAGTCAGTATAACACCAATAATCATAGGAGCACTAGGAACAGTCCCCAAAAACATGGAGAAAAGACTAGGAGAAATAGGAATCAAAGGGATAACTGAGACCATACAAAGGACAGTAATGATCAAAACAGCTACAATCCTGAGAAATGTCCTCGAATGCGGAAACCAACCCACATAAGCAACGAATGGAGAACAAACACATGGAAGCACAAAACAACAGAACCGGGGAAAATAAAACCGCACGAGAGAGGCGCAAGCATAGGCTGACGCCACGAAAATTATGGACAGAGGGTCGAGGAGGGAAAGCGCAAAACCAGACCTCCACTGGAAGAGCGCGGACAGCTCTGGGACCTTGGGAAGGCTTGTTGCCACTCGGGCCCCAGAGGGGACCAATGGCCCTTATCAGCGGGAAATCGTTGGTAGGTGGCTGTTGCGATTACCGCAAGGTCATCAGCGGTGATGAACGAAAAGAGGTGGAGCATACTGGAGGCCTGAGGAGACTTGTTGTCACTCAGACTCCAGGGAATACCACAGGTTGTCGGCAGTGGGTGACCACTGACGATGACCAGTGTGATAACTCCTAGTGAGTAAATAATAATAATAATAATAATAATAATAATAATAATAATAATAATAATAATAATAATAATAATAATAATAATAATAATAATAATAATAATAATAATAATAATAATACAGGGGGCAAAGAACTGCCTAACCAATGAGGAGATGAGTACGCTATGCAAACAGGCGAGCTATAAATATTTGGGAGTTCTAGAAGCAGACACCATCAAATCTACAGAAATGAACGAGAATTTTGCAAAATAATATTTGCGAAGAACAAGGAAACCCGCACAACGGAAATTCTATAGCAGAAATCTAGTAAAAGGAACACAAACCTGGGCAGTATCACTAATAAGATACTCTGAACCATTCATAGACTGGACTTAAGAAGTCATGCACCTACCGGCGGACTAGAAAATTAATGACCACGCACAACGTACAACACACAGAAAAAGATACGGACAAATTGTACGTGAAAAGAAACGAGGGAGAACGGGGACTTGTAAGTATAGCAAACTCTATGGAGAACACAAAAAAAAAAAAACTGGAAAAATACATAGCCCAGAATTCAAAAAGGCTCATAACCGCAGCTATAGATACCATCCCAATGAACAACTCGGAAAGCACTGAAATGGGAAACCAAATGACAAAAAAAGAAAAGGTGAAAAACAACTACATGGACGCTTCATAAGACTGACAAGAGAAGAAACCAACGAAAATAGCTGGGTATAACTGAGAAAAGAACACTTGAACAGAGAAACGGAATCTTTATGATGACTGCACAGAACAATCGATTAGGACAACATACATTAATTCTAAAATAGATAAAACCCAGAAAAAGAGTAACTGTAGACCATGTGAACAAAGAAACGAAACAATAAATCACATAATAAGTGGATGCAGAAAACTAGCACCAAAGGAATACAAGAACAGATAATACTGTGTAGGAACTGTGCACACGATTGCATTTCGAACACGTGGACCAATGACAAACATACACCAGAGACAGTATTGGAAAACGAAAAAAACACAAAACCTTCTGGAATATAGATGTACACACATATAAACTCATACAAGCAAGGAGACCGGATGTCTTAATAATCGAGAAGGACGAACAAGCCTGCCAAATCGTAGACTTTGCCGTTCCAGCTGGTTACAGAATGAAGATTAAAGAGACGAAAACACGAAGCTAATACACAGATTTTGCGAGAAAACTAAAAGGAATATGGAGCATGAAGAAAGTCAATATAATACCAATAATCGTAGGAACATTAGAAACAGTAAAGAAACTGGTGAAAAGACTGGGGGTAATTGGAATCAAAGGGATCACTGAGACATTACAAAGAAAAGGAATGAACAAAACAGCTGCAGTCTTTAGGAAAATCCGTGAATGCGGAAACCAAGCCGCATAAGCTACGAATGGTAACCGCGTCATTGTGCTTCTCTCTGAATATAAAGATAGTCCCGTCTTAAGAAAAAGAGCAGGTCCGAAATACCGTAGGCTGGAAACAGGGTTTTACAAATCATATATTTTATGTTTAAAAAATATTTAAATGCTGCTAAAACTATTGATGACTTTGGCAAAAATGCTATAAAATTATTAATTGACACATTATCAATGATCTTAATAGCAATTCCTAGGAAAATAATCGATCATAGTAAAAACATATGAGCATGACAATTCATATTAAGATTGAAAACCTGCAAGAGAAATTTTAGTCTGCGTTAAGTCAGAAATCGGACAACTTTAACTTAAAACATTACATATAGGATGTTTAATTTCACTTCATGTTCATTACTGCAATATTCTTTTTTTACTTTATTATAAGTAATAACTTGTCTTAAACGTTTGTAAGTTTAATGACGTGTCTTTCACTTTTCCAGGTGTATTATCTAAATAATTTTATTCCGCATTTTTTCGATATAATGAGACAACTCGAAATCTGACCTACATCGAATTAAAATGGCGGATTTTGGATACATTTATTGCAGTTTCACGGCATTACCGATCATCAAAATGTACCTGGCTTAAACGTTGAATACCAAATATTAAAGATCAATCAAGTATACTTCTGATGATCGATAATGCCATGAAACTGCAGTAAAATGTTAAGCTAAGTACAATTTATTATCATTTATGTACATATTTTCTTAGTTCATTCACAGACATCTGTTTCGCCGTATTTTGTCACTTGAATTTTGTTTTTAGACTTTTTTCTGCAATAAAACAACCGCTTAAAATCTGAACAGAAGGCAGCAGATTTCGAACAAAATAAAAACAGCTCATTATCCTATCGGGCAGAGCTATATCAAGAATACATGATAATAACATGTAATTAGATTAATACTTAACTGCCGTTTCATGGCATCACTGGTCATCAAAATGCACCTAGCTTTACCCTCAAATGCATTTTGTTTCAAATATGACACATTCCAACAAAATTACTATTTAATATAATATTCAACGAAAATGTATCAAACTGCAACGAGCCTGTTTGCAAGTGTGAGAAGGTATTAGTACACCCGCTATATAGGTAATAAGCATTTTCGATGTCAAATCAATATAAAAAAGCATGTAAGGGCTGGACGTAGAATGCCAAATATTAGGGTAAAATATACTTCTGATCATCGATAATGCCATGTAAGGTGTTAAGCTAAGTAGAATGAATTATTATTTATATACATATTTGCTTAGTACTATCTACACAAAGCTGTTTTGCCGGATCATAGCTCTTCAGTGTTGCTAGAAACGGGAATGTGTTCCAATTGTAATTAAAAAACTTAGCTTGACATTTTAATGAATTTCAGCGCATTATTTCTTAATTAGATGGTCACAGACTGGCATTAGCGGAGAATGAAACCGGAAACTTTGGAGTACTAATGAACTTGACGTTACATATCGCACTTTTTATCCATATGCACTTGTACGCGTCGTTGCATGTTTCTTTTTCTTACGGAATCTATGCAACCCGGTGTATTAGGCGTATACGAGGTCTCATGTAATCAGAGCTTAAATAGCGGAGTTTAGATTTATTTATATGCCTCCATTTTGCTATATATTTTTGTTTTTATTAAAATAATTTAATTCGTTCCTTGAAGTTTAACATTTGATATGAAGTAAATTACATTTTCTTATTATTTATACCGAAAGAAGGAGATATTTTTAAGATTTCCCGATTCCTGTGAGGTCTAATGATTTATTTTTTGTGTCTCTATATATTTCGAAAACGTGGTCTTTAACGTAAGCCAGGCATCGTTCTGATGACTTCAGACGAGACTTGAATCTGGACAGTATAGGGAAATGTGTGCAAGAGAGGCGACTTCGATGGCAAAGTTGAAAGAAGGGATGAGAATTATTGGGCCAGTAGAACAGTTGAAGTAGCAGGCCCTGTTCACAAGGGAATGCCAAGACAAACATAGTCGGAAGTGATCAAATAGACTTGGAAAAATGGAGAGATAAACATACTTTGTCAGACATAGGTTTGTTTGGAAGTCAATTTCTTAAAGCATATGCCAGCATGTAAAACGGCTATCAAACTGAATATGATGATGGTACTATTTATATATTGTTTACTCATGAAGACACTCACATGATAACTATACACACACTTGACATTATATTTTGTAGCCTCTATATATACTTTCACGTAATATTATTATTTACTTTTGCTTAGTTGGACATTTATTGTTTAGTGGGCAATTATTTTTATTATACGATTACATATATTATATATTTATATAGTATGTGCTAATATAAGAATATAACATATGTATATATATATATACATATATATAAATATATATATATATATGTGTGTGTGTGTGGGTGTGTGTGTGTGTGTGTGTATGTATACATAAAGTTCATAGTCATCCATAGACAGCTGTTTAGCAGTTTAAAACCCATTCCAGATAAATATTTCTGAGTTTTGGAGGTACTTTCTTATTTCTTCTTAAAGATAGCAAGAGGAACATAATATATTTCTTGCTAAATAGAAGTGTTTACATTCTGAATCCCACGACGGAACACAACTGTTTTGTATTATCCATTCCTAACATTAATAATAGGAACATTTTTACTAATATTTGTCACGCTTATACTTGGTTACTTGCGGTGGTTTGGGGAGCGAGTGTCCCAAATTCGTTATTCCGACTTGTTCAAGATTTTCAAAAAAATGCTGGTAAATGTTTTAATTTAATTCTCACACAAGCACGCCGAATGTTTTCATTATCCAAGAAAATATTGCTTTCTCCTATAATTTTTTAGTCCCCATTTTCTCTTATTATTTTAAAGTGGCATATATCACACCGTGTAATACTATTACATACAGGAGTGTCTAGATCACACCGTATAATACTATTACATACGTAAGTGTCTATCTACTTTTGTGTTTGCTAAGTTTCTAAATGTTTCGTATTTCTCATTTTTTTCGCATGAAGAGGGAGATAGTGGCCTTGTTGCCGACCACCGCAAAATATACTAACATCAGATATAAATGACACAGAGTTTTCGTTTTTTATTATTTCAGCCGGTTCTGATTATTTTAATATCATTTGCTAAAGATCTAACTTATTACAGTTAAAGCATTTCTATGCCATAATTTGAGTCATGTAATGTCTTTTACATAATTTTACCCATATTGAACGATCTCGATAGATAGAAGCAGTTTTAGTTCTGACGGTCAACCACCTGTGTCGAAAGTAATATGATCCTGTCGAAAGATTTATAAATAGTAGGAACTCAGTCGTTAATGGGAATGCACACTCACACACACACACACACACCCACACACACACACACACATATATATATATATATATATATATATATATATATATATATATATATATATATATATAACACAACTTTTACAGATACAACATTATTGCATATTCATCATTTACTCAACAAGTTCCAAAAAGATAACATAAACACACATTCTAGTGTACGTACGTTTCTGGGATAAAAATTGTATTCAGTCTCATCCTCATCAGAGTAATATTTCTCTTAAAAACGTATAATCTTTCAAAGTTTTCATATTAAACTCTGGTTGACCCGAAGTCCTAATCATTAGATTGATTTAATAACTGGCTTGCCCTTTCTATATATATACGTTTGAATTTAAAAAAAATCTAGTTAGAATGCTTTAAAAAAACTTAGCATTTGAGTTTACTTATCTTATCTTATCTCATATATATATATATATATATATATATATATATATATATATATATATATATATATATATATATATATATATATTAATTTTATACGTACATAAATGTAATCTATGGACCCCTCCGGTCTATGGCGCTTTGCCTGCACATATGTACGGTTTATATATATATATATATATATATATATATATATATATATATATATATATATATATATATATATATGTATATGTGTGTGTGTGTGTGTGTGTGTGTGTGTGTGTGTGTGTGAAAAAGTGGTGACGATACTCACGCAGACAGAAGAAATGGACCGGAAGGTGAAACCACATGACTTCGAACTTTTATTACAAGTAGAGAAGGCAATCGATTGCTATAACATCTTTCTCACTACTAGAGAGCGGCATTAACATTGGCACTTGCT
>OY744522.1:164628075-164665575 GCA_963556195.1 Sepiola atlantica | reverse complement strand
GTAGGTAATAAATAATTAATATTTATTCATAAATATTATTGTATAGTCCCCTTTACTAAGGCTCGGCACTCTGAGTGAATTTAATAATAAGTAGTACTACTAGCTCCATTGCGAGACCCACCACGATTTGTTGTTGTTGTCGATCACTCTTCGACGGTTGCAGTGAATACTCGCTGACTTGGTATTTACAACGTTAAATTCCTTCTAAATTCTAATTTCTGGTGGCCAACTGGTAAGTCTCTTGACTGCGAATCAGTGGCGATTTGTGATTGGAGTTCGCGCCCGGCGACCGTCGGGAATTAACTTCCTGCACTGAAGATTGCGTAAGCATGAAACATCGATTTCTGTAAGCATAAATAATATATATATATATATATATATATATATATATATATATATATATTATCTTAAAACTATACATTAAAGTGTCTGTTGGCTGTACCTGGGTTTATGCTTAACACACAATGTTTCCCCCTCCCTTCTCTTTTCCCAGCCACGTAAAATCCATACCACACCTCACCACGACAAAAATATTAGCCCCCTTTCATCTCTCCCACCCTAAGCAAGACCAATCCTACTCTCACCCTTCTTCATTTCACTTCTACCTTAATGGTACCCACTGAAACTTTCTATATTCATTTCATTCTTCGCCATCACTGACTTCTCACAGCTTGGACTCTCCTCCATTGCTCACAGCAGCCACGGCTACTACTTTCCTTCATCTCTCCATTATTTTGATGTACTTGCATGAAATTTTCCTTCAAATTATCATCCTGAAGAAGTCCTACAATAAAGACGAAATGTTGATGAATATATAAAAAATATCTCTTGTTTTTTCTTTTTTCATTTCCCATTACGTCGGATTACTCTGCACCCTTCCTTTCTTATATATATATATATATATATATATATATATATATATATATATATATATATATATATATATATATAGTGAGAGATTTGAATAATATATATATATATATATGAATAATATGAAGTTAATTATTTTATATTAGATCATATATATATATATATATATATATATATATATATATATAAACATACAATATGTGATAGTACGTTCGATAACTTGTCCATGTCAGCCACTAATCTGTAGTAGTAATATAGTTTCGGTATCTAAGTCGGTATTGTCACAACTGGTGCCAACAGCAGTTTTATCGCTGGACGGATTAGTAAAAAACAACGCGTGTCCATCCTCTAAGCTACAAAAGCTGTTATTTCAACGCATTTATTTTTGTCATTTAAGAGATTCTGAGTAAAATGATCACAGCTTCATTTCACATGAAGACGGGAAACGCTATTGCTTGTGTCCGTTTTACCGTTGGCCATCAATTATTGGCTTTCGTACAGTATCTCCATGGGCAATTAGATCCTGACGAGTGTTAGTGTAACCCTGATACATTATCCCATCATTCGAGTTACATTCTCAGATAGGGGATTTACCTTTTGCGCACAGATGTGCTTTGTGGATATATAAACCTCACAATGCTTTAAACTATATAGCGACTTACACGTTGTAGTACTTACACGTTGTAGTACAAGTTGTTGTGTTTATCTTAATCAGTCCTATAGGTGAGGACAGTGACAACTCTCTGGCGTAAATCAACTGCAAAAGCCAACGCCCTTATTTCGCCAAACTGGAATATGCCTACGACTGAGGGCCGCTTGTGAATTTACTTACCTTCAAACTTCCTCCCTTGGAGGAAACCGGCTCAACTCTCACCACGTACAAATGTATCATGATGAGGTATATATTCCCTCTCCCAATAAATATCACATGCATAGGCACACACACACACACACACGCGCGCACATATATATATATATCTTGGTAAGAGTAAAGGGAAAAAACCTGGCAGAGTGTTCGATTATTAAAAACTAATTCAATATAAAAGCATATTTATTTATACATTGTATTACAGATGTCTATAAATAGTTATCCGAAGCCGACGGTGCTTCTGTAATAATAATAATAATAATAATAATAATAATAATAATAATAATAATAATAATAATAATAATAATAATACACACACACACACACACACACATATATATATATATATATATATATATATATATATATATATACTTCTTTGTAATATAGCAGGAAAACCCCCAGCACAGTGCTCGATTAATTGAGAATGAAAGTTAAAAATTAAAAATTAAGAGCGTAATATTTATTTATTTTGGTACAGAAAAATTAGTACAACATTCGTACCGTCGGTTTCTAAGCACAGAAGAATTTAGCCAATCCGGCTTTCTTCAGCTTCTGTTATCATAAATATATATATATATATATATATATATATATATATATATATATATATATTTAAGAGAAAAAGAGAGCGAGGCAGACAGAGTGTAGGTTGAATATCACGGTAACATACAGAATAAGGTTTATAATCCACTTAGTATATTCGCATTATAACATGAACTAATTTTATCTTGTTCAGCATGAGAACGGGTGAACCTTGGGTTACTTGTGAGATGCCGTGGAGACAAACGCTTTTACAACTAGCATCAAATCAACTATGATTCTGGCAGGTTAATGCATTCTTCAACTCTGACCCTATTTTTATAGTTGGTACGGAATGTGGTCACCGAAACCATGTAAAATCGACGACGGGATCATGTCTTTTATAATGATATTGAGACTGCGTAATTGTGATCTGGTTGCGCGAATTCCTTATTTCATATGAAAGCAAATGCAATTTTAATGTGACGAAAATAGACTTTTGATTTAAAGCATAAAATATTGAAGCATAAAATTATTATTTAGACTTTGTAAATAGATATTTCCTACGGTTCAGCTGTTAATATCTGAATTATTTTTGATGCAAATGTTTAATAAGTTTGATAAGTCTGATTGCTTTCGACGAATCTATATTTCTAATATATTTGGTTCAAACAAATATCTGTCTGGGGCTAAACCGCAATAGAACCAAAATGATAACAAAATACTTATTTTATTTAAATGTTAATATGGTCACCATTCATCTGCATCATGATATTTTCTTTTGTTTTACTGTTTAGATGATTCCAAACAACAGTGTCCGTCAATCTGTTACGTGTAAGTTTTAATTAAAATGTTCACTAGTTGGTAACATTTAAGTATGAAATATTTTTTCGGTTTGTGTAATTAAAATTTAAAATTGCATTTTCATCTGTCTGTCACGCTCCGAGTTAAATGATATTGTTAGTCCGTCATACTATAAACGAAGTTTTAATTATAATATTTAGATTGGTATACTGATGATCTCGACGAGACAGTCATGTTTAAGTTTTGAACATCACGTAAGTCTATCTATTATATTTAAACTTTAAATTTCATTTTCGGCGATCTATCAAGCTTAAGTTTTCAATAATGTTATTTTTAATTCTACATTCATTAAGTTCTTTACTTGAGGTCAGAAGGAACATTAACTTTTTACATCATCTTCTCTTGGAGTAATTCATAATGCACTAACGGAAGTTTGCAAATTTATAAAGAGCGATATTGTGAGATGTTCGGAGAATAGAGTAGCTGATGCGCAGTTTCTAAAGCAAATGATTTTAGGTTATATTTACTATTGTATGATGTGCGTTTCCTAACATCACCATTCATCCGTGTAACGATTAGATGAAGTTTATATTGATTGTTTGTTTTGATGGTATTATTGAGCAAAATAACACGACAGAAACTTATGTAAAATCAGATAAAATACTCATGACATATGAATGCACTCTTTATTTTATAATTTTATAGAAAAGCACTTCGTATCGTTTCGACGAAGATTAGTACGATACTGAACGGAATGACGAATTACGAGCGATAATTTAATAGAAATAGTGGGAATACGAAATATACAATTATAATAGAAATTCAAGAATATATAGTCTAAATCAAACTGAGCAAGATTAATTCTATTATGAGGAGCTAAATCGAATTATTAAACAACACGACATATTTATACAAATTCAAACTGGTTTAATATGATTTAGAGTAGAACCAACGATGAAAAAATATCCCCAAAATAGGAAAGCAGGAATTTGATGACAGAAAAATTGTTACTAACTCTTCGTATTTATCTGGAAGGATATTTCATAGCAATTTTTATTTTTGCAGCAACCCATGATGGTTTTCACTAGACATATTTTTTGCTTCCGAAAATATATCGCTTGAATCTCTTACGACTCAGAAAATTGAGTTCACGTTGCTTCTTAGAACTGGTTGTTCCCTTTCTTTTCTCCTTGCTTTTCTAAACTTAATTTATATATTGAACTCACTGACTCCGGCTTTCATTGATGTAAAATATGTTTATATATATATATATATATATATATATATATATATATATATATATATATATATATATATATATATATATATATATATATATATATAACATAACGATAATAGTTATTTAAAAGAGATATATTTTAACACTACCAAATATTTATTATTGTTATATGTCTCTATCTGAAAAAATATTAAGCCATTTGTGTGCACGAGATCTGTTCGGACAAATAAATAAAAATAATGTATATTCCATATGTATTACGAAGGTTTTCGATTCCTCGTCGAATCACCATCAGGGGAACAAAGTAAATGAACAAAACACGCAAGAAAAAATAGAGAATTTCAAAAGATAACCGAGAAACGGGCACGTGAAGCCACATAGACGTCAGGGGAACGGTCTCACACTTTGCTCTTAACACAAAAAAATCATTCGAAAAATTAAAAAAAGAGGTATTCTGTTAGTTTTAGCAATGTTTGTTTAAATGAAAAAATGCTACCTAAATACACTATATATATATATATATATATATATATATATATATATATGTTTTATACAATGATTATTGCTTGTACAGCAGCATTGCTTGCAACAAAGTCTTTATTAGGTGATGACCTTGTGTTCAGGCATAGTTTTGGAGCTAATGCATATTACCACTAACCCAGAGCGCTCCAGCAATATCTCAGGAAACTACCAGACTGTGTTCGATTGCCGTCATTCTCTGGGATTGCCATATCCATGCTAATGCAGATAGACACTTGTTTTGTATTTATTTAATGCAATGTTCTTGTCTGATGGAGAAATACCAAGATTATTAAAAAACACGGAGGTTAGGTTGGCAATAAAACATCGGCATCCGACTTCGATAGGAAATACAAAGGTTTTCCAGCCATTCCTTACACATTATTCTCATAGATGTTCATATATTTCCAACTTAAGCTTGTGTGCCCAGTCAAAAAGTTTCCTTAAGTTGAAAGCGTTAATTCCATGAGGAAAATTATATATATATATATATATATATATATATATATATATATATATATATATATATATATATATATATGGTAAAATGAAAAAGGAAAACCAAAAACTGGATGTTTTTTATGTGTACATCAACGTTTCGTCTTTATTTATAAGACTTCATCAGGATGATGATATAGGGAAAAGATATCATGCAAGCACAGATACATGTAGGGTAGACATGTTGGGAAGAAAAATAAAATAAAATGAAAAATAATGGCAGCGTCTTGCTGGACGTCCGTATTTGTTAGAGAATGAAAATGAGTGGGAGAAAAAAGGGGGAAGGGTGGAGGGAGCAAGGACTACTGTGGCTGGCGATGAGAGAAAGAGGTGGGGATGAGCAGGGGTAAAGTGGATGGCAGAGAGAGATTGGAGGAAGAGGGGGAGGGGGTGTTTGACCAGATGGCTGTGGTCGAGAAAGAAGGGGAAGAGTGAGTTGGAATGTTTGTGTGTGGGGGGTGTATGCAGGGAAAATGGGGATGGGTAGAGAGGGAGGGGGGGGCTGTGATTTTGGTGGATGGGCGAAAGTTATGGTCCATTTTTAATACTACAGTCCAAATAAACTTTCTCATGTTCCAAATATTTCAAATATTCCTCACCCACCCTTTCAATCACCCCCCTCCCCCACCCACTCCAATCCCTCACTCATTGCTATCATTTTCCAAATATTTCAAATATGTCACACCCTATCACGACAAATCCTCCCTCTTCCCCCTCTCATCTATTTTCTCCCATACCTCTTCTTAAATTCCCTCATTTTCTCCAAACGCTCTCTAGGACCATAACTTTCGCCCATCCACCAAAATCACAGCCCCCCCTCCCTCTCTACCCATCCCCATTTTCCCTGCATACACCCCCCCACACACAAACATTCCAACTCACTCTTCCCCTTCTTTCTCGACCACAGCCATCTGGTCAAACACCCCCTCCCCCTCTTCCTCCAATCTCTCTCTGCCATCCACTTTACCCCTGCTCATCCCCCACCTCTTTCTCTCATCGCCAGCCACAGTAGTCCTTGCTCCCTCCACCCTTCCCCCTTTTTTCTCCCACTCATTTTCATTCTCTAACAAATACGGACGTCCAGCAAGACGCTGCCATTATTTTTCATTTTATTTTATTTTTCTTCCCAACATGTCTACCCTACATGTATCTGTGCTTGCATGATATCTTTTCCCTATATCATCATCCTGATGAAGTCTTATAAATAAAGACGAAACGTTGATGTACACATAAAAAACATCCAGTTTTTGGTTTTCCTTTTTCATTTTACCATCACGTCGGATTACCTTCATCCCTCTCTTCCCATATATATATATATATATATATAGATAAGTATTCAAAACAATTAACAGTTTGTGTACGATCGTTTCTTTGACGATATGGGGGTTTATTGGCATCGAGTCTTCATCATCACAGGGTATAGACATCAACTTTCAAGACAAAATATAGCATCGAGACAAAAAGATAGATTACTCTCAGATATATACCGCCAATTAGATAGGATGAGGGAGAGTAGGGGTATGGAAAATGCAAACCACTTCTAACAGTGAATATCCCCTATTCAGGAGTCGATGCACAATATCAAGTGTGGTTCTGTATAGCCAACCCACTAGGATTGGCGAGCTCTAGCCTACAAAATGAGGCTGATCAGTTCCGTCGGCATTTCCTGGTAGGGGCGCATCGGTATGTGGTCGTGTGCATGTGTGTGCGTGTATTGTCCGAGTATTGCAATTACTTGACTATTTCTGAAACAGATCACCGATGAACTGCTGTAATAGTTGTTGTTTTAGACTCCCATACTTCAAGGTTATTACAGACAGGCACATTTCCAGCAGGAGGTGAGTGTGCATATTTCAAGCCTTCCAAAGTTTGAATCAAAGCCCCTATTTCAATGTATACCAATATCGTTAGGAACATTTATTGGATATATTTGACTTATAGAACACTATACGATCTTTAAGTGTTCATGCAATACCCTTGCATTAAGCTTTTCCACACACACACACACACACACATATATATATATATATATATATATGTATATAGATATACAATGTTTACATTGACTGAATGTAAGTAATATCTCAATGTCGTAGGAGCGCCGACTGTCAGCTTGACGGTTGAGTTTCAATCCCGGCTTGAGGCACTAACTGGTCTAGCCACACTGATAAGCTGTGATACAGCGAAACAATATGTCTGTAGATGACTATATATATATATATATATATATATATATATATATATATATAAGGTTAGTGGGAGAGAACAACAGCTGAGTGCTGAATTATAAGGTAAAGTAAAAATCGGAGCGAAATATTTATTGATGTTTGTATTACAAAAGATCGGAACATCATCGGTACTGTCGCTTTCAAATGCTAACAAAAAAGACTCATGAAAAACGTCTTTACCGGACTCGTTTCAGCTTCTATTTAGTAAGAAATTTAGCTTCTTCAGGAATGGTACCAACTAACAATAAGAGGTCTTAGTTTCGGTTGGTACAAGGTCTGAGGAAGCTGGGTTTCTAACGAAATCGTAGCTGAAACATGTATGCACATATGTAGCCAATAATGTTTGAATAAGTAAGGGAATTTATATATATATATATATATATGAGAGAGAGAGAAAACAAGAAAGACAGAAAGATAGAAACAGAATGGTTGCGAAAGAGTAGGAGAGATGGATAGAACAAAAATACGGGCAGTCCAATACAATACAGTCAACATGTGGTATTTAATATTTCGTCTCACGTATCCGAATACATGAACATTATATAATATATAAATGGTGGGAGACGCAGAGAAACGAGAGATATATCAGATAGTGAAGAGAGAAAGAATGGAAGAACATTTTATGTTCTTTTCAAATTTACAAGTTACATTGGAAACAACATTTTTTAAAATGTGGTGAGAAATAACGACAGATAAGAAATTAAAAATGGGGGATAATGTCATGTTATTTACATGAATGTTTACAGTAAGGAAGGCTAGGGGAGGAAATGCCGGCAACATGTAAGTTTTCAGAAAATGTACTTTTGTTTGATTGATTGGTAAGGAGGATAACTGGGAATTAAAAACAATGACATTAGCGTAAAGAGAACAAATGTATTGGGTTCATCTTTTTCTATAAAGTGGTAAAATGCAAAACAATTAACACGAAGGTTTTAATTATGGAGGAATAAGAAACATCTCCAAAACACTCGAGTGGAATGTCTGAGACAAAATACTAAGTTAGTAACGACTGTAAAAAGGGAATGACATTTAAGTTAATAATACTTACAATTTTATTGAAAATAATATGTTAATAACAATAATAAATAGTTTTTAATTCACTACGAAAAAACCTATTTATTCGTTTATCATTTCCATATAAAATTTGATCATTCATCTCATGTCGTTCGAAATTCCGTACAGATTCCTGAATTCGAGCAGACCCACCGAAAGAAGGCCGGATGTTACATCGGCTGAAACCTTATAAGAATAATATGCAAGATGAAAACAGTAGTCCGAATAATCCAAATAATACAACTTATAAATCCTCTTCTGAAAGTATTCTAAAAATAATAGCAGTGAAATGTTGGACTTAAATGTCAGTTGCCAAGAGGGTTTTGAGCCAGACTGAAGAAATATATTTCAGTGAAAAAAATATATCAGTGCGTGGTAAACAATCCGGCAGATTATTCATTCATGTTGTGTCTTTTTAAACAATGACATCTCCTAAATAAACATATTAAAAAAATAACTACCAGAACGAAAAAGGAAGCCAGGTAGAAATGAGAAAAGGATAGTCATGTCCTTAAGAAAAGTAAGGCAACCTTAATAGCAGATGTCGATAGTATGTAAGAAGTCAAGATGTACGGTTGATTGAATTTTTGTTGTCTGTAGTTTATATATATATATATATATATATATGAATCTCTACATACATATAGATACACACACACACACACATATATATATATATATATATATATATATATATATATATATATATATATATATATATATATATATATATATATATATACCTTGGTTTGATTCCTAGAAATAAATCCAACAAAGTGCTCGATTATTGAAGTACCATTTTTTAAATTTAAATTTTAAATAAGAGCCAAATATCCATTTATATATGGTGTTGCAAAAGATCATGTCTAAACAGCATGATACCATCGGTTTCAAATCAGTGATTTAAAAAAAAAATCACGGATCATCTTCAGCCGAATTGAATTTTTATGTTAGTGAAAATTAGAGTATACGTGTCATGATATATTTACGCGTCATATACATTTTTTGTTCGTTTTTTTCCTTTTAAGAGGATTAACGAAACGTATTTTTTAGTCGGATTATTTTTGTTTATTTATTTTACTTCATCAGGTAGGCCAAGTTCATCAGGTAGAGAATACATCATGAGGAGAATACATCATTTAATCGGTCCGTGAACATTTTCATTCATTAAGCTTATGTTCTATTTGGCAAAGAGCCGATCATAATTAAACTAGATCCAGCTGACTGGTTTGTTTATATTGGGTTATTTATATTTGTTGAGATTTTTCCCTTATTCCCATCCTCATGAGAAGAGGGTCCTAGTCAGGAAAAACGCTGTCGCGCCTTAGACAATGTTTTGCAAAAATACTGTCTTTCGACACTTGTCAAAGGCCAAGTAACAAAGAACACTCCCTATCTGGATGAGAAAACTAAGAACACATCTGGTAACATCGATTGTAGGAGGTCTATTTCATTCTATAACAGCCGTAAGCAACGCTCGTTTTATTTAACTGGAATTACACTTAACACGTGCATCCGTCTTTCGCTTACCAATACACGTTGAGTAAAATAACACACTTACGGTAAGGTGGTGACCGTTTTATAACAGTTCGTTACACGTATGCAAATTAGCTCTCCGCTGAGACAAACCCATTGTCTACCTATTCGACAAATAGAGCTAACTGATGCCGTTGTTTTTTACCGATTTATTCTTAAAGCCCGTATGCTTGAAACACTTATAGAAAAATAAAGGCAAAAGGGGGTATAGTCGAGGAAGTTTGCGATTCCAGAAACCCAACTGGGGAATTTAAGATACAACACTGGACTGAGTTTTATAAAATTAATCAAGTAAACTAGCCGTTTAGAAAATCACCCTGGGAAATTTTAAACCTATAAATTAAGTTTCACTTACGTATTTACTAATTATTTATTTATTTCATAATGTTAGATAATGGCTTGGACGCATCTATTCGAGATGGGTTTGACTTGAGCGATTATGGCGGAGTCACTCCGTCCGAGGCTACGTGTGCGTTTTCCCACGCCAAGAACGACGGCTGATGCGATCTCAAGGTTACGAGGGTCAAGAGTTCAGATTTGCACCTGGTATTGACAAGCGAGAGTTAGACGAGATTTCCCTAGCGTGAGAACATTAAATTGGATTTTGAGTCAGTTACTGTCTAGAAGCGAGAGCTCAACATCGCAAAAATGTGACGATACGAGAAGGGAACATTCCTTAAATGGAAGAGTGGTAAAGGATCATCCCCCTCTCTCTCTCTCTAGGAATAGTTAGGACAACAGTAATAATCTAACTACGATATTCGTAAATCTCTCTCTATCAACGATAGCAAGACAACGACACGGCAATACAAACGACGCCTTAATAAAAGTAATTAAAAATAATAAGATTGTTGTCTTATGTAGCGAGAAAGGTCCTTTGTTACAGACAGCTCCCGGAGATGGCCACGGCAGTACAGAGGCGGAGAAAGACTCAACAACTGGACGACGAAACCGGCCGAGAAAATACGAAGGTATGAATTGTTTTAAAGGGCTATTCAACAATAACACTTAAATGTATTTATTTTAGATTTTTTCTTCATATGACTTTTCTGTATTATATATACGCACTCACTTATTCAAACACCCCCGAATTAAATCAATTAATAAAGACTTGTTATGACTTATATTCTTTGTTCTGATTTATTTGGAGAACTCACAGTAATCTAGGAGAGTATTAGAAATGTGTTTTGCAGTTTTTGATGTCCATTCGATGAAACATATTTTAGAGTTTACTCATCAACACATTTCCTTGGGGACGTTAATGGCTAGGCGCCCACAAAATGCACACTCCTATAGGATTTCTCAAGCAGAGTTTTGTTTAATGAGTCGCTAAAAACAATGCAGTACGCTAGCCTCCTTCGTTCAATATAAACAAAGCAGTCAGCTGGATCTGTTTCGATTATGATCCGCGTCACACCACTAAGACGAAATTAGCTCACTGTCTTCCATTTTTTGCGGGCCTATTAAATGGTTTGTTCTCTCTAACTTGGGTATACGAACTTTACCTACCTAATCAAGTAAAATAAAAAAAATAAAAATTCCAACTATAACCGATCTTTGAGAAAGGAAGAAAAGGAGAGAACGTTTAATTCCAGTCGGAGGAAAACTCCACCGCCTACACAGAACATAAATTAATGAGCAGGGAATGGCTATTAATTCTAAGACCCATCGTCGTGATAATCCTTACATTTTAACCCCGTTCCAACTGTAAATATGGTATGGAAAAAGCTCCCGTCATCCAATTTTCATAGGATCCATGGTTTGATTATGTGTTATTAACATTATTATTAATTATTCTAGCTAGCTTCTAAGAATATACGCTCGTTTTAATATGTTTATAGGGATCACGAAAAAAATATATGTACATACGGGAAGAGATGATCAATTATTTAAACATTAATGATAATGGGGTTTTGTTAATAAAAATGGTCATAGTCCGAGAACTATGTTCCGAATGAATATTTATTAATGGTAGCAAAATAACGGCGGGAAGTACAGTACTATGAATTATTAGATAACAACGTACGGTAGACCAGGAACTAATCCCCCGTCACACAATGACGGTTAAGGCGAAAGATAAATACACTCGTTCCTGAAAACGGGTAACTTAATTGCCTTTTGGTCAAGATCAAAGTGTAGTATCTGTTCCGATACTGCACCCCATAGACTGGTATTGTCTTGGCCTTCGGGGCTTGATTTACGCCGGTCTATGGGATTGTCCTGTGCAGTTCTAGGAGGTCCACCCTCCCAGGCTTCGCCTCCCCTCTTTGAAGAGGAGTAAGTTTATTGCTTACTGCCTGAGGCGCCCCTACCGGGGAATGCCGACGGGGCTGCCCAGGCAATTTTTGATGGTCAGAGTGCTCACCTCTCGGGCGCTGGCTTTTCAACCCCCACTTTCCGACCCGACCTTAGGTCACATCTTACGTGTGGGAGTAGGATAAAACTGGCCTTGTGCCTAACTCCTGCAGAGGAGTAAATAATACTTAATTGAGTCTATCTCTCGGTCCTATTGTTTTTGTCTTTTTGGGGGATTTAGTTGAAAACACATCGTTATACTAAACACATTCCTGTCACATTATCTGCCTATGCCCCGCACCCGCACCAACAGCTAATCTTCCTCTCCGGCGGAAAAAATAGTCATTGTCACAATCGCCTGCAAGTAATACACTCACTCGGAACCTGCCCGAAAAATATCGGTTTTTCAATCCATATTTGTAACCCATCTAAACACTGGTCTTCCAGGGAGCTGGAAAGTTTGGCAATGTATAATTTGCTATCCATCGAACTCTGACTGATAAGCTTCAATCCTGGATCTTTTGAATTGGATACTTTTACCCTCGGACTTCTACGCTCACAGGATACACGAACTCAACTTACCATCGTCAAATAATCAGCTTCTTAACAACAACATTTGGACTCGTAAAAACTTTGAGTATTCATTTTCAAACATCTATTTCCACTATGAAAGCTGTTTTGATGTTTGACGGTGACTACCCTAACTTTACGTTTTCTTCTCAACCAAAAGCTCTTTATGTTTTGTATTTTGTGTTAATTTTTTCAAAGTTTAATGTGTCCGGTAATATTTACGGTATTTATTTTCTGATGAAAAGAGTTTGTCTTTAAAAATCCATGGTTTAAGGATAGGAAACGCTATGCTTTGCACTTCTGATGTTTTAATAAATATTGCATCTATATTTTTTTTTATTCTCATCGTTCATCTCTTAAATTGATTGCTCTATTCAATATATTGAGATTTATATTATCACGATATGTTATTATTAAACGATACATCGCTTATATTGAATTTAATAGTTATATATATACACACACACATATATATATATATATATATATATATATATATATATATATATATATATATATATATATATATATATATATATATATATATATATATATATATATATTTATATTAAACCAGAAACTACGACGACGGTTGAGAAATTGAAGTTCATCCACTCATCGGAAGCCTTCGAAATGGTTGGATAATTCAAACGTTGTAATATATATATATATATATATATATATATATATATATATATATATATATATATTATTTTATATATATATAACACAAATTCAATAGACAGTACATCTTGACTTCTTACATCCTATCGACACTATTGAATATTTCTTCAAATGACATGATTTTGTTCATAATCTTACTCCGCCCACTTTTCTCATGTCCACATGACTTGTTTTTCTATCAGGTGGCGATTTCTTTTAAGCAAATATTTTTTGATTTCAGAAGTGTCATTGTTTAAAACGACACAAAAGAACACACATTTTGCCGGATCGTTGACCGTGCACTGATATATTTTTTTCACTGAAATATATTTATACAGTCTACATATATGTCTACATATATTTCAAAAGCCTCTTGGCAACGGGCATTTGACGCAAAGTTTTCACTGCTATTATGTTGTGAATGTTTTCTTTTAAATGAGCATAATCTAAATAATGCAACTCATAAGTTGCATTATTTAGATTATTCGGACTACTGTTCTCATCTTGAATATTATTCTCGAAACGTTTCAGCCGATGTAACATCTGGCCTTTTTACGTGAGTTTTGTCTAATTCAAAAATCTGTACAGAATTTTGAACGACATAAGATGAATGATCAAATTTTAAATGGAAATGATAAGGTAATAAAGAAAAATATTCGTAGTGAATTAAAAATATTTATTATTATTATTAACCTCTCATTTCCACTAAGATTGTTATTATTATTAACTCTTAATGTCATCTCCCTCTTAGAGTCGTTACTAACTTAGTATTTTGTCTCATACATTCTATTCGATTATTTTCGAGATTTTGTCATTCCTCCATAATTTAAATCTTCACGTTAATTGTTTTGCGTTATAGAAATGGGCGTATGCAATACATTTTGTTTCCATTTACGGTAATGTTACTGTTTTTAATTTCCGGTTATCTTCCTCAGAAAACCACATGAAAAATATACGTTTTCCGCAAGCTCAACGGCTGCCCCTCCCTCCAGCTGCCTTTACTGTAGACACCCATGTAAAAGACATGAGATTATCCTCCTTTTTTTAATCTGTCCATTTTTTTCATATTTCATCGAATATTGTTCTCAATATAACTTGTGAATTTGGAAAGAACAGGAAATTCCCCTGTATTTTTTCTCTCTCCACTATATGCTATCTCTCTCGTTTCTGTGCGTCCCCCTACCTTTATCTATTATATAATTTCAATGTATTCCTGAAGAAGTATTGGATACTGAAGAGGAAATATTTAATACTACGTCATAGAAGTAAATTGTATTGTATTAGACTGCCCGCATTTGTATTCTATCAATCTCATAATTTCGAAATACATTTATTTACCTTTTCATGCGACCGTACTGTAAAATAAAATTTATTTACGGTTTCACTTGCAATTTATATATAGACGTCAACTTGTTGAAAATCGTTTCAGTACTTGTAAATAAAGACACATTTGAACACGAATGCCAATATTTGCCCAGATACTCAAATAACATGCGGAATAGAACTATGTGTTGTATTAAAATCAAAACAAGCACTGAATTTCTATAATTTTGTTTATTCAGTCTACATTTCTCATCTTGAATGTTATAATCACAACTTTAGGTCACTGTAACCTCCGGTCTTCTTGAGGTGTATCTCTTCGAACTCGGGAATATTTCTGTCGAACTCGGATATTTGGACGGAATTGTGAAGGACCAGTAGCGCAGTGGATCTATTACTATTTTACATTCAGTTCTAAGTGATAGTCATCTGAAGGTTTAAGGTTCAATCCTTGGTGCGGCGATACGAACACTTGCGAATTACTGAACTTCTTTCAGTCATGGCTGACGTAACAAGAGCATGCTTCCTCCGAGAATTAAATAAAAGGTTCCGTTCGAAATTCCGTCCAGATTCCCGAGTTTGACAGAAATATTGCCGAGTTCGAAGAGATACACCTGAGGAACGCCGGAGATTACAGCGGCCGAAACGTTGTGATGATAACACTCAAGATGAGAAATGTAGTCCGAATAACGAACCTTATACAAATTATTAATCCTTATCTAAAAAATTCAGAAATATAAAATCACTGAATTGAAAAACAATAACAAAACATAATTAATCAATAAAAGTTCATTTTACAAAACCAATATGCAAATTAAAAATAACATTGCAGCGGATATACCATGTACAGAGACAGTATATAAAAGGGTTGATGCGATTTTTTGAAAGTTGAATTAACTTGAAGTTGTTGGATATGACTTTACTCGTAGTACCAGAAATGTGTCAAGCTTTCGCATTTATTAATTCATATATATATATATATATATATATATATATATATATATATATATATATATATATATATATATATATATATATATAGTGACTGTCTATTTGATTACGAATATGACTACTTCTGGCGTATCGATGTGATATTAGTGTGAAAGTTCCCAGTGAGAAACGCGGATGTAACTCTTAAAGCCTGCCAGATTTTTACAGACATTACCACAGATGTTTCAGGTGATATGACGATCTGAGGGGATTCCATAAATAAAGCGACCTCTTATTTGTGCTTGATTTTGCAAAACATGCATCTGTTTGGTGATTCAACAAACCTGCACATGATATAGTTAACAAGTTACACGCTTGACATCTTAGGTATTCCATGTTTCCTCCATGTGCTGGGGTGTGACGCTTCGTCTCTTCATAGCTGACTTTTTCTGCTCCTGGTATTTAATCCTATTCTTTTCAAAAAGCTTGTTGCCTTCAACAAGCGCTTTCGTCCACCTTGACCTATCTACAGCCACTCTCCATCTGCAACATCAATTCCAAAGCACTTTAAATCGTCTTTGAGACGATCTTTGAATCGCTTACGAAATTTATGATGTGGGCGAGTATTACCAGTTAGTTCCCCATAGATCACCTCATTGGTCAATCTGATATCATTAAGACGAATAAGATGACCAGCCCAATAAAGTATGCGTTTCCTTATACGAGACTCGATGCTTGGAACAGCAGCTCGTTACAACACTTCGGTGTCATGAGTACAGCGATCCAAACGGATGTTAAGCAAGTGCCTAAGGCAATTCTGCTGGAAATGCCCCAGCAGGCGAATATGATCTCTGTAAGTGGTCCATGTATCACAAGCTTATTCCAAAGTTGATACCACACATGTCTCATACATAGAGATCTTTGTTTCCAGCCTGCCATCATGTGATGCTCACATCCGCTTTTCCAAATGGTCAAAAGACACACTAGCCCGTTCAATACATCCATCTATCTCACCATCCAACAACCCGTTCTTCAAAAAACACTACCCATATACATAAAACGATCCACCACATACAGTATGTGGCCTTCAACAAATATATCCGATTCCTGATACGTATTACCAGGGGTTGGGGCAAACATAGCCTTTGTCTTGTCACGGCTTATTGTAAGACCGATGCTTCTACACACCCATGCAAAGCGATTCATGATATCCTACAAATAATTATGCGAGTGAGCCACGTTATCCACATCATCTGCATAGAACAAATATCGAACACAACAGTGTAGAATGCCCTTGTGCGAAATCGAAGATACACACCTTTGTCACAGTTAGTCAAAGCCAACGACAGAGTTACAGCAAAATAGATTGAACACAAAGTAAGTGAAGATGTAGCACCCTTCTTAACACCGTTGTCAACTACAACGTGGTTAGAGATACAACCATTGAAATTGACACATGCTTTTATATTGTCATGCAGCTCACGAAGAAGTCTAACAAAGTAATGATGGCATTCCAACTTACCAAATATCTTCCACAGCGCATTTTGATTTACTGTATCGGACGCCTTCTTCAGATCAAAAAGAGCTGACATAGGTCTAGACGATATTCAATACACTTTTCCTGCATTTGACGCGCGGTAAAATCATATCACTCGTACCCTTTTTAATTCTAAAATCACACTCACTCTCAGAAAGTATACACGGACAGATATAGGCATTCAGGCCATTCAACAGGATTCTGGTAAATACCTTTTTTATCCTATCCCATTCAAAAGAGAGATGCATCGATAATCACCGTACTCACCTTACCTCCCTTAGCTCTTGTACAAAGAGACCATAATGAGTCACGCAATCTTTGAAAATATGCCCATCAAACCAGATGTTGTCAATAAACCTTTGTAAGTTGAACTGACAATAGTCATCCACCACAGTGAAGGAGTAACACATGCATATAATCTCCACCAGGATCTCCGCATCTCAACTGCCAAACAGCCTCCTCTACCTCCGTGAGGGAAAGGACATAATCTATTTCGTCAATGATAGCCCTCTGGGGCAAGTACTGACTATCGACAGATTAATAAAATATCAGTATAATGCTCTGTTCATCTATTAAGTAGGGTGCTTGGATCGCTTATCTACTTGTGCCATCTTAGAATTTTAATGGGGTTAGACTAGAAGGGTTAGGATAATCAAGTCATTCATTGTTTTACTGTCATCAACATCATCGGCATGCTGAATATCACAAGCCTTCTCTCAGCACCATTCATTCTTCATCCGTCGAAGTTCTTTTGCAACTCGGATTTAACAGCTAAGTATGACTGTTCCACACATCTCAGAACCGGAGGTGACAAGCCGATATCAATTCGACTTTGATGAAGTTCATGCTTTTTCTGTAGCAGCTGAGCGATGTGAGCATTATTGTTATCAAACCAGTCCTGGTGCTTTTTCATTGTTACGCGAAGAGCATCTACTGCTTTTCAAAGACACACCTCTTAAAACACTCCCACGTACTATCAAACGATATCTGTTCAAGTCTATTCTGCAGGACTAGAGCAGTTTTCTTATTCTTCAGCTTTGCAACATTCATTCTACGAGGACACTTGACGTTGTAGAATCGCCTCTTCGGCCTAATTACGAACCTCATGTCAGCACACACCAGACGGTCATCTGTCCAGCACTCTGCATCTTATTTGACTCAAACTTTGCAGACGCCCTTTAGATCGCATCTACGGGTGATGACGTACTCGATCAAATACTATTGCTTGGATCATGGATGCATCCATGTGGAAACACGTGTTAATTATCACTAAATCCAGTTCCAAACACATTTGCAGTAAACGTAACTCGCTTTTATTTATATTTGCAACTCCATAACGTCCGAGTGAACGCCATGTTTGATATCCCCTATCCACTCTCGCATTGAAATCCTCCAACAAGACAATTTCATCATCATGTTGAGCAGCAAAGAGAACTCTCTTAAGATCTTTATTAGATAATCCTATTAGCTTAGGTGGGATGTTCAACGTAGAAGCATAAACAGAAATAAAAGTTTCATATCGCTGACCAGAAGGAGGCACACGTTAGGTCCTAATTGGCTAATTGAGAACGCGTTACGTCATAATACGTTAATTACGAACACAAGGAATACTCTTGAGTTTAGAAATAACCCATTTCTTAAGCGCAAGCTTTACTCCATAGTCGTGTCATTTGCCTTCTCGTTTCCCGATCCAGTAAAATACATATTCAGAGCCCTCTTCTACACGACTACTCTCCTCCAACTATCTTTTCTCTGGCAAGGCTGCTATATCAATGTTTAAACGTAAAAATGTTTGTTCAACAAGTGCTGTTCGTCTCTCCGGCCGGTCAGAACCATAACGATTAAGTAAGGTTCTGACGTTCCAACAAACTTTTTTTAGAATTACATTTCGTATTACTCATTACATTCATTCCGTTAAGCTAGACACACAGTTTGTATCTACACATAAATCACAAACGCCAAAAGTACTAGCACAGCAACAGGATTGTAGTGGTCAACGCTTGTGCGACACACCGACTACTCTCTGAGTATCGGCGACTATGAACTTAGTGACATACAAACAGCGCAATGACCAGTAGTCACTTAAACCGCAAGTGTTAGATCAGAGTTTTTCTTTCTTCTAAATGCCTACCTGTACAAAGGCTAAAGGGTGTTTTGCACCAGAGTGTGATCCACATGCCGGTGGATCATGCATTCATCAGCTGGAAGGGCCTAAGCTCCTCTGGAGGTTTCTGTCACGGTTGCCTCAACCATAGCCTTTCTGGCAAAATATTGACCTACAAGGGTTCAGTTTTACAGCACTGAGCACTCGCTGTTAACAAGGGATATATATATATATATATATATATATATATACATATATATATATATATATATATATATATATATATATATATATATATATATATATCAAGAAAATGGATGATTAAAATAAAACCTGGTAGAATTACAACTGTCATTAATCATGCAAAAGTCGAAAACAAGGAGGAATCTCAAATCATTTATCCATGTCTTTTCAAAGATAAATTCTACTCATCAGAGGATAAAGACAGGTAATATATGTATTACCGGATACATAGAAGCTTGGGAAATATGAAAATATATACTTATAGATAGAGACCTTTTAGCTAAAATGAACTTAATAAGGACAATCAACCCCAATAAATGATGTGAAATTGAAAAATGTAAGTATGAAAATATTCAACATACTCAAATGGTTAAAGGTCGTGATCTAATACTAGATCGACCAGTCTTAACCTTGAGATTACCAGTCAGTTCCAGCAAACTATAAAAGATCGCACGACGAGTAGAGATTGAGCTCGTCCGGGATAGAATCCACAACAGCCGGTGGAAGAAATATAATTTACAAAACAAAATCTCAAGGAAGCTCGCCTTTTTCATGGAAAGCATATCATTGACTGATGACAAAGTTTGCATCCCAAAATATCTGGACATATAATATAATATCACGAATTTAAGGAGGTCAAATCTCGCCAAATAAAGGCGTTGGAAAATCTGAAAGCTAAGGACATGAGACCCAGTGCTCATCATTACCCAATAAAAGGCATTGCCAAAACAAGTAAATGTCAGGTGACTTCCTACGAGGAATCAGTGATCCTAACCCCACCACAACGATCAAGCAGATTCCATACTTAGACATGATAGCTCCAATAGAATAGATAGCGTTGACACAAGGAGACGAGCTAAATTTGACGGTGAGGCAAGCACTCGAGAATTTAAAGCCTCCCAAAACCTAACATCTCAAAGGAAGAAGTTATGGCTATAAAGTCACTACGAAGTGATGATGAAATCATAATACTACCAGCAGACAAAACCAATGCTGCAATGTGAATGGATACAGCAGAATATTCCAAGACATTGGCAAATATAATAGAATCTGATGACTACTGTAAAGTAAAAAAAGAATCCGACTTTGAAAGCATAGATGAAGATGTCATCCCTTTAGCCAATTCCTAATAATCAACCCAGTAACAGGCACATCTTCATCGTATATAAATAATCAAACTTACTTCGTGCCAAAAAATCAATGATGATCCCATTCATTCATACCAGATCGTGAGTCTAGATGTTGTGAGTCTGTACACGAAAGCAGCCACTGATGATACTCTGACAGTGGTACGGGATAAGTTGACATCAGATGTCTCACTGAAGGAAAGCACTTGTATCCCAATGTATACACTAATGGAGATGTTGACCGTTCTGTGTAGAAACTACATACTACGCGATAGAAGTTGATATATACCGACTAGAAGAAGGTCTAACTAAGGGGTCACCATTGTCCCCAGTACTGGCCAAGTCATACATAAAATACTTCGAGGAAATGGCGTTAGGATCAACACCACTAACGGCAACAATGCGGCTACGATATGTTGATGACATATTGATATTCTGGCCTTACCAGGAACATGTTCAGACATTACTAGACCATGTGAACCCGTTATGCCCATCTATAGAGTTCACAATAAAAAAGGAAAATAATAACAAATTACCCTTCCTAGATGTGCTAATAACTCACACTGATCAGGAGTTTAAGTAATCTGTATATATAAAGCCAACTTTCACTGGACAATATCTACATTTCAACATTGGTAGATAGAACTGCCTGTTAATGGCTTTGAGTTTAATTGGTATTATTAAGATCAGTGGTCTGCAGAGATAATTTAGTTACAGTACATGCATTGATCACATCTTTGTGTATGCAATTATTATTAAGCGGACAAAGCGATTAGTTTTGGCAATTGCAATTATTAGTAAGGACCGAAGGAATAATGGTGGATTGAGCAGATTCAATTTCCTTGATATTAGCAGTAATTATAGGTTGGGCTATGTTATGCATAGATTTTAATGGCGTTTTAATCTACGATAGTATTATATCTATGTGGGAATTCAAATAAGTGTTCAACTTTTTGTTAATATAATTTTAAAACAATTTACTTTCCGTTATTCGGTTTTAGTTAGTGTTTAATATACACACTGTTTTACAATATTCACTCGTATTTCTCGTTCTCTCTCAATTTAATTTAACTAACCTCCCATCCAGATGACTTCCTCTATCCACCTTACCTCTATCTCGTCACCTCACATTGTCTGGGGCACTTCCGTTATAATATAAGATACTCAGACATTTGAGAGTTTAGAATCAATTCTTTCTTCTCTTCTATATTCTCTTCTTTTTTTTCTTTTCTTTCCTCTCTTTTTATTCCGTCTATTGTCTACTCTCCTTCTTACCAGCCTCGTAACTTCTTATCTCCTGTATAATCCTGGTGCTCATTTCCCATTCTCCCCCTTGCATTTTACTCTTTCCTTCCTATTTAGGTTGATAATAGTTGTGTTATATTTGATCATAAATATTTTATATTTGAAACTATAAATGTATATTTTTCATGTTCTTCTTCAGCTTTCGTTTTTCTGTCCCTTTCTTTGCTAGTTTTCACTTTTTCACTTTTCATTTTATCAACCGCCACGTTTTCAAACGATATTTCTGCTCTCATTTATGCTTCGCAGTTTGTACTATTGACACTTACTTTTGAAATCTTTATGTTTACATCTTTTTATTTACCTTTACTGCTCTACCTAAAAACAGAAATAGGCAAGGGATATTTTTACACGAATTTGGATCTATTAACATGCATTTTAGATTTTCTGGACGTGATATTTCGTTTTTCGCTGTTTTTTGCTTATTCCACGGATCTCCACACATAAAGAGTGCATGGATTGGTCTGAGTGCTATTGCATGACATTTAAACATTTGAAAATGTTGAATGTTTCCATATTTCCATTTTTTAATTTAACATAACTTATAGGGGTTGATTACCGTAATTAGGATCTTTTAAGCCAAAAGTTTTCAATCGATATGTATATATTTTCATATTCTCAATGCTTACATACATTATCTGTGATGAAGAATTTTCGTTGAAAATCCATGGATTAAATTTTGAGATTACTCCTTTTTAAATCGATCAACTTTTATCTTCATCATTTATTTTCTTGATTTATTACTCTATCCAGTATATTGAGCTTTCTATTATGAGAATAAATTATTAGCTATAGATACGACAATCAAAAGGATAGATATAATAATACTAAAACTTGTGTCTAAAATCCGTATTCCAATTTTTATCAAAATCCATTAGATGATTTCGATTTTAGAAAATAACTGTTAAGAGGAAATTGAAATTTCTGGAAACTTGCTTCATTGGTGGCTAATGACAGAATCAAATTTAATGCAAGTCGAAATATTTAAAATTTCAAATATAAGATTGTGCGAATAATTCTTGTTAATGTTTAAAAAAGTAAGATTAATCTAAATTATCACAAATCGCTTTGACCTCTTTTTACCTTCTTGGTATTAAACTAAATAAAACCAAAATAGTATCCACATTTCGACTCATTATACATATCAGCTGTGTAAAAGGGCATAATAAGTTTTGAAGTGATAATGGACATGTGTTATTGCTAAGATATAACAAATTGGCGACGAAAGATTACGATTTTAAATTCAGTTTGTTTAACACATAACAATTGATGATCTTCACAAAGGACTCACGGGAATAATTATTTGTTTGACTATGACAAATTAATGATATTCATAAAACAAAATTGGGCCCCGAACAGTGGATTCGAACCCTCGACGGTAACATTACAAATACACAAGGAATCGCTTCTGAAGTAAGAATAGATTTTCGCTTTTCTAATGAGAATTGAAAACCAAATTGTTTTTAACAATTTGACAGTGACTTATTTAAATAATTTGATGAGAAAATATAGTTTGCGTTAATTGTATTTCGACTGTACGTAATATTTTCTCTTTTTATAAGAGGCTACAGCGTATTTTAACCAGTTGTTGACTTAGAGACAACAAAACTAATTTTTTTTTTTTAAATCGAGGAATTGCAGAAAATTATGGTCGAATTTTTAAAAATACAAGTTGAACAACACAAAAAAATGACGAAAGGTCTAAATAATGTAGGAATTTATTCTCCAGCGAACACAAGAACAAAAGCAAGCGAGATTTCTCACCAGATACGGTTGCGAATTCGATTGTAGAATTCACAGATGCCTGCTTAGATTCGAAGGTTTGTCGAGATTTTCATGGAAGAATATTCAAAATGGTCGCAAGAAAACCAGGTTTCGCTACCTCTTCAAAAATTGAACCCAGAGTGCGATGATAAGTACCGGACGAAATTTCATTTGATGAAACTTGTAATCCTGACAAATGTTTTTTGCGAAAAGTCGTCCCTACTTAACCTACGTTGGAAATGTTTTAACCTAACCAAAAGAGACAACAGGAATTTCTATAGCTATGCCGGAATCGTAAAAGAGAATGCAAACAGTTTAAACTGGAAGAACTGACTGCAGACAGATTTCGATGTCTAAATTTTAAGCAGGGCTTTACAGCAAGCAAGGACTCCGAGATAAAAGATAAGAGGGATAACTTGACGAAGTTGAAGCATGACCCTAATTCAACGTTGCAAGCGATTGTTGACGAATATAATAGAATCGTAAGCATGCGACACGATTCGGCGAAGATCGAAGAAAATGACGTGGCTCAGGTCCGATATGCCAGAAGAGACGGTTAAAAATAGTCAGTTGAAACGTTTTCGCACACAAAGGTGGAAGCAAAAACATGGAAAACCATACAGAAGCGGAAATCAGACACGTGCCCCAGAACAAATGGGGTTGCTTAGAAAAGTACAGCATTCAAAAATGGGTGTTACCCACCGTTTACAAAAAAAAAAAATATTCGTGTGTGCGCGGATCTCTCAACTAGCTTGAGTATGTGCCTGAAAATGCATGACTATCCATTGCCTAAAGCAGAATATATGTTGACAGTTTAAATGGTTGAAAGGTTTTTCTCAAAGTTAGATCATGTATATACGTATCTGCGAGTAGAAGTCGTTGTAGAGAGTACGAAATTGCTAACCATCAATACGAATAAAGGGTTGTATTCGTTTCATCGTCTACATTTTAGAGTAAAAGTAGCACGAAGTGTGTTCAACAAAAATAATGGATAATATCTTAACGGGTGTGTATAACGCTATGACGTACTTAAACGATATATTGTTTCAAAAGCGAGACCGTTGAACAACACATTGAACATGTAATGAGGTTTTCACAAAAATCGCTGAATAAGGGTTTAAGCTCAGGGAGTATAAATGTGAATTTGTATGTCAAAAATAACATATTTAGGACAAATTATAGACGCAGAATGCAGAAGCCTCGATTCAGAAAGGTCTAATACAATTAACAAAATGTTGCTGAATTGTAAGCATTTCAAGGTCTTACGAATTATTATCATATATATATATATATATATATATATATATATATATATATATATATAATATGCATGATTTATGTTCCCCTTTGAACGAATTGTAAAAAAAAAAAATTAAAATGGTTATGAACAGAAAATTGCCAGAAGGCCTTGCAAAAGAATAATGATGTGCTTACATCAAAACTTTTTAACACATTATGACCTGAAATTTTAAATAATCTTGGCTACTGCTGCGAGTAATTACGGCATCGGAGCCGTACTACTCCATAAATACAATTTAAGGTGCACAAAAGCTATTGCTTATGCGAGCAGAGATTTAATCTCTGCTAAAAAAATTCGTAGACAGGCCAAGAAGCAAAGTTTTTTCACCGTTTTCGCGATTTAAAAAAATCCCAAATTCATTCATGGCCCTAAATTTATTTTACAAACAGCGATTTTTAGATCAGATAAAGCAAATAAGTTACAGCGATGAAGCACTATTCTGCAAAATTATGATTTCAAAATAGAATATATTCTTAAAAAGAAATAAGTTACAGCGATGGAGCACTATTTTGCTAAATCATGATTTCAAAATAGAATATATTCTTAAAAAGAAATAAGTTACAGCGATGGAGCACTATTTTGCTAAATTATGATTTCAAACTAGAATATATTCTTAAAAAGAAATAAGTTACAGCGATGGAGCACTATTTTGCTAAATTATGATTTCAAACTAGAATATATTCTTAAAAAGAAATAAGTTACAGCGATGGAGCACTATTTTGCTAAATTATGATTTCAAACTAGAATATATTCTTAAAAAGAAATAAGTTACAGCGATGGAGCACTATTTTGCTAAATTATGATTTCAAACTAGAATATATTCTTAAAAAGAAATAAGTTACAGCGATGGAGCACTATTTTGCTAAATTATGATTTCAAAATAGAATATATTCTTAAAAAGAAATAAGTTACAGCGATGGAGCACTATTTTGCTAAATTATGATTTCAAACTAGAATATATTCTTAAAAAGAAATAAGTTACAGCGATGGAGCACTATTTTGCTAAATTATGATTTCAAACTAGAATATATTCTTAAAAAGAAATAAGTTACAGCGATGGAGCACTATTTTGCTAAATTATGATTTCAAAATAGAATATATTCTTAAAAAGAAATAAGTTACAGCGATGGAGCACTATTTTGCTAAATTATGATTTCAAAATAGAATATATTCTTAAAAAGAAATAAGTTACAGCGATGGAGCACTATTTTGCTAAATTATGATTTCAAAATAGAATATATTCTTAAAAAGAAATAAGTTACAGCGATGGAGCACTATTTTGCTTAATTATGATTTCAAAATAGAATATATTCTTAAAAAGAAATAAGTTACAGCGATGGAGCACTATTTTGCTAAATTATGATTTCAAACTAGAATATATTCTTAAAAAGAAATAAGTTACAGCGATGGAGCACTATTTTGCTAAATTATGATTTCAAACTAGAATATATTCTTAAAAAGAAATAAGTTACAGCGATGGAGCACTATTTTGCTAAATTATGATTTCAAAATAGAATATATTCTTAAAAAGAAATAAGTTACAGCGATGGAGCACTATTTTGCTAAATTATGATTTCAAAATAGAATATATTCTTAAAAAGAAATAAGTTACAGCGATGGAGCACTATTTTGCTAAATTATGATTTCAAAATAGAATATATTCTTAAAAAGAAATAAGTTACAGCGATGGAGCACTATTTTGCTAAATTATGATTTCAAAATAGAATATATTCTTAAAAAGAAATAAGTTACAGCGATGGAGCACTATTTTGCTAAATTATGATTTCAAAATAGAATATATTCTTAAAAAGAAATAAGTTACAGCGATGGAGCACTATTTTGCTAAATTATGATTTCAAAATAGAATATATTCTTAAAAAGAAATAAGTTACAGCGATGGAGCACTATTTTGCTAAATTATGATTTCAAAATAGAATATATTCTTAAAAAGAAATAAGTTACAGCGATGGAGCACTATTTTGCTAAATTATGATTTCAAAATAGAATATATTCTTAAAAAGAAATAAGTTACAGCGATGGAGCACTATTTTGCTAAATTATGATTTCAAAATAGAATATATTCTTAAAAAGAAATAAGTTACAGCTATGGAGCACTCTTCTGCAAAATTATGATTTCAAAATAGAATATATTCTTAAAAAGAAATAAGTTACAGCGATGGAGCACTATTTTGCTAAATTGTGATTTCAAAATAGAATATATTCTTAAAAAGAAATAAGTTACAGCGATGGAGCACTATTTTGCTAAATTATGATTTCAAAATAGAATATATTCTTAAAAAGAAGTTAGGCCATGCAGACGGCTCGTCTCGATTAATTCCCAAATGTAAACCAAATGAAGTACGGTAATTGCATCACTCAATGCTGAACATGAAATAAAAAAAGTACTGGTTAACTCCGTACGCGAACTCCCAGTGACTATGCAAAAAATACAAATAAAATCTAAAAATGATACTTTTATTAAAACATGATGGATAAATTGAAGTGCAAACAGAAAGAGGAAATATTAATTCGCCGGTAAGTAATAACCATTCAATGTGTTGTACGCCGAGCGCATCGATCCTAGTTGAATTACAAAAGAGGATTTAAGGATTTTAATTGTGTTGACCCAAGAATGTGCAAACTTATATCGCTTATGCGTTTATACATGTTTTCGCCAGGTATGGACCAGGACATTGAGAGCTGTATAGGTTTTGTTCTAGCGGCTAAAGCAACACCAATAATGACAGTTAATCCGAAAACGGACACGCCATAGTCTAGATTTAGATGGACCGTTAAATGGCGCACTTTTTTTTTATTGTGGTGGACAGTTTAACATAATGACCAGAGATTCTAAAATGCAAAAAGCCCACATCTGTCATAACAATATATTTTTAGCATTAACTGTTTGTCAAATTTGAAATCTTTTATGAAATTTTCACAGATAATTGGACCGAATTCACCACAGGAGTTTTTAATGTTTTACAAAAACTTTAGGGTGAAACATATCACTACATCTGCTTACCACCCGAGAAGTAACGTGCAGGCAGAAAAAATTGTAGATACCTTTAAAAAGGGCTTTAAGAAAAGCTTGAGATAGAGTAAACGAGGAGTAGAAGATCCTACAATTCGTAAGAGTTTCATAGGGTAACACCGAACGGAAACATTGCGGCGACCATGGCACCGGCGGATATAATGTTCGCAAGAATATTAAAACCATTTTTGACAAATTGTTGCAAGTGAAGAAAACACATCTAGTTCTGTCTTGTCTTCTTATGTATTTATAGTTATAACTACGATATAACAGCATGCTATATATAAACATATACACATACCGAATTTTATACATATATATATATAATGCATACTTCAATAATCTAGCGCCGGATATATAGATAGGGATACGAATAACATATTCGGATGATTTTAATGAAATACACACCTTCACAATGGCATGTGGCAAAATGTGAATACCATTAGTGCATTAGCATATAAATTACAGTTATTTAAGTGAAGCTACTGAGGCAAATTTTCAAAGAGATAGAAAATCTAAATTTCGTATCTCGATGAAGAATTGTTTTCTGATGGGAAAACAAGATTCGAGCCAAGCAATATCTTCTTAAGTGTTATTCAAAATCAGCTCCGTCAGAAACAACGATTAAAACATAATATGCTAACTTTAAACCTCTTCTAATATCTTCAACTCCCCTGCTATCTCAGTCAACTTCAACGCATATTTTTACTTATTTGCTTCTTTAATTTCTTCTTTGCTCCCAGATTCGTACTTGGGTTTTCTCTTACTTATTTACGTCTCTGTGTCTTGTTATTTTTTTATCACCTGCATTCTGTTTACGTTATTTTATTTTATTTTTTTTTTATTTCTGTCCCTTTTTCGTTCATCTTTAATTTTCGTTATCTTTTTAATCCTCTTTTACTTTGATATTTATAATTATATTCATTCTTTCCTTCTTTTTGGCTTCCATCGTATTTTCCTTCATCTACACGTGATTTATTCTTTCTTTCCTTTTACGTTTCCACTTTCTTTTTTTACTTTCATTCTCTCTTTCTCTCCTCTCATGTGAATTCTTTGCCTTTTACTACCCTTTCACCGAGTCCACTTAATCACACGCACCAATGGATATATTAAAATCGGGCCAATAACCCTGAATGGACGTTATAAGAAACGATAAAGCTTCGTCTTATTTCAATAGCACGAATTGCGTCTTTTGAATCCATAAAAAGTGAAAGAAAATAAAAAAGAGTAAAATAAAAACAGTAAAGAGCCAAAGGAATTACATAAAAATACAGAAAGACATGTTTATAAAGAAAAGCAAAAAGCATTCAGAGCGTGTATTAAACACACTAAATACATCAAACAGTGCCTGACAAGCGTCTCAATGCGCTCGCAATAAGGGCGGGCAGTTCATCGCTCAGTGGGTTGGGATCGCCCGTATAAACACTACCAATAACAAATTCCGACAAGATCTTTCTTTAGACGGCAACTGAATAGTCTGACCTTTCCTGTGTTATACACGAAATATGAACATCCCCTATATCAATAAAAAGTAACCAAATCACTTTTATGATCAGATTTACATTTCAAAAGAGAAACCTCCATTTTAAAAAGTCGAAACTAAATGACAAAAAAATAGAAAAATAGCTTAGATGCATTTATTTATGAAAAGCAGAAATTTGCTATTAGTTACGGACTGCGGAATTCTACACAGCCGGAATAGATACATTCATTTTTGTATGTCACAAATGTGTCCGATTTAACAGATTTCATTTCGAATTACTCGTATTAATAAAGTTCAAGCTGATTTATGAGCATTTGAAATTACATGTCAAAACCGACGACATTTTTTATTATGCTGCTATATCCCTATATTCATGAAGTTAGGTATGCTTATGTGTTTATATATTTGTATGTACAGAATTCACACCATTACTAATTAACAGATCATTATGATTTTGGAACACAGTTTTTATACGGTCCACATGTGGGCTATATTTATTTTAATTTAGTTTCATGCAAAGGGGCTAACAAGAATGTAAAATGTTTTCGCGAAAATACAAATACTTGTGATTTTTGTGAAATGTAAACAATTTGACATCACGTAATAAATATTACTCAAATTTCATTTTGGTTTGAGTATTTAAAAGGGTATTTCGGCAGTATAATATGGACATAATCTCCCATATGAAAATAAAATATTTCAGATTAGCATTGAATTTGATCCATAGTCATGAAATAAAAATTAAGCCAAATTTACTTAATATTATTTTTCTTAAGACCCCTTAAGCCTTCAATTTGATACATGTTCTAGAATCAAAATCATTTACAGATGAAAATAATGATTCTAAAAATAAGATGTTGTATCATTATATCTTGATTTATTTTTTCATAATGGAATATAAAGTGTTTCAGAACTATTTTGTTGGAAAAGTCTATTTTACCTGCCATAGGATGGCTGTTCCGCTAGGTAACGCATATATTATGTTAGCTTATCAACGTTATATACTACCTGTTGTCACAACCAGTGTACATACGTACTTAGTTTACTCTATTCTGAAGTTGAAGTAATTGGACTAAATCGGATGAACCGTAAACAGTAATTTTTAAATACCATTCTGTGACATATTCTACAAAAAGATATTTATGGAAATAAAACCGTTTCAATTTTTATAGACTTCTTTCGCCTTAGCCTTTTGGATAATATCAAAGTGTAGTATCTGTTCCGATGGATACTGCACCCCATAGACTGGTATCGTCTTGGCCTTCGGGGCTTGATTTACGTCGGTCTATGGGTCTGTCCTGTGAAGTTCTAGGAGGTCCACCCTCCCAGGCATCGCCTCCCCTCTTTGGGGAGGAGTAAGTTTATTGCTTACTGCCTGAGGCGCCCCTAGCGGGGAATGCCGACGGAGCTGCCCAGGCAATTTTTAAACCCCACTTTCCCGACCCGACCTTGGTTCACATCTTACTTGTGGGAGTAAGATAAACACTGGCCTTGTGCCTAACTCCTGGAGAGGAGTAAATCAATACTCTTCAATGTTCTTCTTTGTGTTGTAATTGTTACTCAGCCCAACAAGTCTAGATGCCATCCTGTTTCGTTAGCGTTATCTATACATATTTCCCCCAAATAAAAAATTCTTGCTATAGATTTTTTTATTAAATTAACTTGTAAAACCAGTTGCTGTCTTATTCAAGTGAATATACATCAGGTTCGGTGGAATTATATATTTTTTATTTAGCTGATGCAGATTAGCAGCGTACAAACGTGCTGACTAAGATGGATTATAATGATTATTATATAGACTAGCCAATGTATGCTCCATCCGGTCGCATATCTTTTATAGCCTGGGAAGATGGTGTCATGACGCACGAATATAAACTACTGCGTTGAAGGTCTTATAACATCAGAACAGATATTACACAAACATACCATCACAAATGAATGATGTTATGCATGGAAGGATGGTATCATCCCAATAGAGCAGCTGCTACACCACTCTCCTCTGAATTGAACATTTAAAATAGTACATTAGTCTGAAATTGTATAGTAAACTTAATTCCGCATCAATGGATAGTACAAGAGTACATTAGTAAAAGTAATAGTACAGTTTCGGATTGAAAGAGAAATACACCAAATCTCAATTGCTATATATATTGTATATAGCACTATTATCTTCCTACATACTAAATGTCAACAAACAAATTAAGAATAAAAAAAATCACACCAAAGAAGAGAAAATACAAATATGAATTAACGTATTTACTTCATAGAAACATATTAAATTAAAGAAATAAAAAAAGTCGAAAAACGAAACAACAGCAAATAAATAAATACAATTAAGATCAAGAAAAAATATGAATGAATACTTTCGTTTTAGTCTGTGGGGCTATACATTCATCACTGCAGCAATATATTTTTACATCCAGCCAATAAATAGCACTCACGTTGATGTATTATAGACTTATTTTTTACAGGAGGTTTTAACCGCGAAATATAAGAATACATTTGGCACGATGTTACACACGATTGATTGAGCATAACAAATGGTAAGTTGAAAATAAAAGTAAATTACTTCATTATATATTGTCTATTCATGCTAAATTTTTTTTCGTTTCACATCTAGGCCTTTTTAAAAATTCTTCCGGTGCCCATAATCTTATAATACATTGCCGTAATCTTCTAAACTGCAAAACTATCTATAGATATTTCAGTTATTCCTCGCTAGGTTACACAACATTTGAACAGCCTGCGTACAATGCTTGTGTTAATCATAGTTTCCTCATGCACATTGTGTTTGGACACACACAAACGGAGAGCTGTATGGAAGATTCTAAAAAATACATCAACGCTAGTTTTAATGTATTAGATTTATATGGTTGTTTTAATGGCGCCTGCATCACATATTAATACAACATTTGTCTTCTCCATAACAACACAGGACGACAGTTTCACGATCGTTTCTTTAAACGTCATGAAAACCAATCAACGCCAAAAATATCCGTTCTTGACTTTTATTGGTAAACAATAACAGAACCGTTTTTACTTTATGTTTGTTTAGCAATTTTCCTTAAATTACTGTTTCGTTCGTTTTCTTTTCGTTTTTGATGAGTGTTTGCCGGTCTCTTACTCGTAGTCTGTGGTCGTGGCTGTCCTAGTTGCAAGAAAAGAGAAAGGAACAATCTAACTTACACTATATATTTTATTTGACTTAATTCATTGGTTCCAATAGACAAAGAAACACCAGCATCAGACAACAAACCAGAGTAAATGATATCATCATCATACGAACGGCAAACATAGATGGGCAGCTAACCTTTCGAGATATACAGAAACTAGGTGGGCATACAGAGAAATAGAATAACCTCGAGTTCAAGAGGAAGGCAAAAATCACGGTGAAGAAACTACCTTGACAGGCAACTGGACACCCCTGGCCAGGGACGAAACAAGGTGGAAAAAGAAACAGGGAGGCGGTTCATCCTCCAGAAGTGATAAACACTCGAATGGTATTGATGGTGATGCTTTTCCCGAATTAAGAGTTGTGTCTTGCTGTATTAGTCGGGTGTGTAAATGCCTCATATTTTTTATACTTTACGTAATGGTCCTTTCTTCTGAGCTCTAAACAGAAACTTTTTAGAAATATACACTTTCAAATGTACGATCACGTGATTTGATAAATCAGCCAATGAAATGTTTACATTTGCCTAATTATGGTCAATGGATGCGATATAAACAGAATAGCACACACTACTTAGATTACTGATTACTCAACTCTGAAAAATGTTATGATCTACTTTATGTTACATTTTCACACGTTCTCCAAAATATGTTAAACTGAAGTTTATTCGGCTTGTATATTTTAAGCTACTTCATTTTATGTATTATACTGTTTTCCTTAAGTTCTTTCTAGACATAATTTATTAAACGAATTCTTACGTTTCGACAACAATGGCAACGACGCATATAAAACATCGAATAGTTTGTAAAAAATATCATAAAGAACAGCAACTAAACAAGCGCAAAACCCTTGAAGTAAACATTCTGAAAGACTTAATTCATGTGATTTGTATTTTTGGTCGCGATCCAGAGTATTACTCTTCCATATCAAAGAATCACTGTCTGTCTAACTTTTCTTTCTTAGAAGACGAGCTAATAGGGATTATATGAAGAATATATATATAGTTTATGTGAGCATTTTAGGTATGCTTAAAACAAGTGAGACACTTGTCTTCTGTAAGGCATAAAACGGAGTGTTAATGCATTTAATGATCATTGGGGAGTTTTAGGGCGTATAGAGTCACTCTGTAGATGTGTTTACGCCCATACCTAAGTTGCAGTACTTTTCAGTTAACTTATTATTAAGTAGAAGATGATTTATAGACTATTAATTTACAAGATATACGTCTACAACTTATAATTATCTGACAGAGGTATTCGTGTTATCTTATATACATAGAGATTTGGTCCGTCTGTCAGTCACACATTTTTAAACGCAATAAATACATTGCTGAATTTGTCACATTACGAAATATCAGAGATCTTAACCACTATTCAAAATAGAGTATATTGCATTAATAGTAAATAATAAATTCCCAACAAATAAAGCGGATGCCACGACCACAAATCGAAACCGGAACTATTGATATATTCAGTCTGAGTTTCAACCAAATGACATATTCAAAATTACTCATAAATAGAGATTTAAAACTTACCTTTACAAAATAATAATAGCTTTGGCGTAATGTCAAAGATTTATGATTTAGGTCATGTTTCAAAACATGAATTTAAATATAAGCGATAAAAATATAAATAAATTAAAAGGTAAACATTATTGATAAGCGTTGGAAATTATTCTAATAGTCAAAAACAATGTATTTAGCTTTAACTACGTATTGGTGTTAGAACAATTGATTTTTAATATATAATAAGAAATGTAACTAAATATTTTAATGGAAAACCTTATGAGAATAATATCCACCTAAATGTACAGTGGTTTTCAGCATAGTGATGCATTTCTTACCCATGATGGTTTGCCCTCGACAGGGGCTAGAATTTGGGCTTCAAGGATGCATTAGTCCTTGTTGTTAAAAATCAAATGTATTTCACTTTCACTGCCTTCCTTAATATATGTATATTATATCTTAATATGTGTATAAAAAGATAATCCCTGATATACAGGAAATGATTGTATTTCTATTTGTAAAAATAAATGTCAACTTTCTGTCACAATAACCAATATATACCACATGTTAGGGTGCAAACGCGTAGAGTTCATGGTCAAACAACGGTTGCGTAATGCCAACGTAACATCTCTTAAACTGTCATTGCTTAAGCCCAGTGGAAGAGAAAAGTCCATGGCGAGTAGTAACCATGCTAGGATATACAGAGAATGACTAATATTATTACGCCTAGACTTGTTGCACAGCCAAACTTTGAAAGCCTTGTCTACTATTTAATTCTTAGGTTATGTTAGGATACATTGATTCACACATTTTCTAAGGGTATTAGAGAAAAGTAAGCCACAACAGAACTCGAACCCGGCACACTGAACGCACAGTTAGCGCATATAACCATAGCACCTTTAGTGTTCTTTTATTAGTAACTCATACACACATTTAAGAGGTGTTGTAATGCCTAAGAATAAGCAAGCCAAAATAATGTTAACTCGGGAGCTTATGAGATAACAACATTTTTCCCCTTTTTCAAGAATTTTACCAAAGGTTTAACCAAGGGTGTGCTATCAGCATGTAGTCGCTTTACACCTTTACTTCTTTGACCTTGAGAAGTAGTAGTCGTCAGGGTCTGATTCATGTGTTAAATACAATTAGTCTTTGCTATGATTTAAAACTGCAGCTTAAAACATAGACATAAAACATCAATGTATATTTAAAGATATTAAAACCTTATAGTATACGAACATAGTTACCAAAATAACTGGATTCGACATTTAATATTTAATAACTAAGAAAAGTCGATATGGCGTAAAATAAATCAGCTATCTTAATATTTTTCAACCTTGCTTTCATCTTTCTCGTTTCTACATTTCTTTCTCCACCTTCTACGTGTTATTCTTCTTTGTCTACTTTTTCTTCTTATGTTGTAAAATTACACACACATAGACACCATACCAACGTTCATCCTCTTTCTTCTCTTTCTCATTCTTATCATGATATCATTAAGAGCACTTGTATACTATATATATGTACGAACGCATACACACGCACATACTACTCCCCGTTCTTCATCGGCTTCTTAATATCATATATATATATATATATATATATATATATATATATATATATATATATATATATATATATATATATATATATATATATATATACACTCCGCGCACATTCACATGCACGCATAAGCACAGTAACACTCCTACACTTTTTATTTTCTTTACCTTTCCTCCTTTACACAACGTATACATTCTCTTCTATCTCCCCTATTAACATCAAACGACACGTACGCACCTTCTTTTACTTCTATAGTTCCTATGATCCGTTGCTATTCTGCACACTGAAATCATGGCCTTTAATTGGAGACACAGTAAAAAAAAGACAATAGACAAAAAATACAGCACACAAAATTAAAGATCATGGTTTTATTTGGATCAAATGTCAGAGCAGACACCATACTTGAGAGTAACGGAATCATGTGTACAATGCATGGAATAATATACCTTTGCATCCATGACAGAAAGGTGATGAGCATTACATTCGATGATACCCGTGTAGCCCTAATTAGATTTCAGAACAAAGTATTTCGATTTCTCTTCATATCAATTGCACAAAAATCGATACTAACTTAATGAATCCTCCTCTTTTATAATAAAATTTGCGCTTATTTTTGTTTCATTTAGAACATTCTGTTATAGTCTTTAAATACATAATAAATGAAATAGGAATGCTTTTCTCATTGATGCATTCGTCCTTTGAATCAAAACCGAGTACTCTTAAAGATACGTTATTTCAATTAGTACGTTTAGCGATGAAAATCCTATAACGACATATTCTTTCAATCATGAATGTGACAATCGGGAAAAATGACATTGAAAACTTAAGCGTGACAGACTAACACAATTAACTGCTTGATAATGGCAATGCTATTTCGAACAAGTTTACACGATCAAGGAAATGTATATTCCAAGATTGATTGACAAAATAAAAACTGAGTTTTTAGAAAGTAATAAAAATGACATTTCGAAAACGATGAACAGACTAAATAAATTATATTTCATAGTCAAGCTTGAGAGAAAAACGAAAATGCTATTTTAAAATAATATTCAGGGAAGCTTAAGAGCTTAAAAGGAATGGTACTTTGAACAAAATTAACAGAACAAGGAAATGACATTGTAAACTCAAGCTTTGTATAAAAATAAAATATTATTTCTAATTCCAGCTTGACAGACCAAAGAAAATCGCATTTTTAAATTACATGTGTATGGCTTATTGGGATCGCTTAAGACCTTACATACCTGAAATTTATCGACTTTCAGTTAATCGCTAGTATTTTTAGTCTTATGCCCCTGAATAATTAAACCAGAAAGAAAACAGTAAACCATGATAAACTCTTAGCTGTATCGTTACTATTCCAGTGATGGTGCGTAATAATCTGCTGACAGAACCTGTTTATATCGTTACAAAATCTATCCAAGTGTTCCTTTAAGGAAAAATACTTTCTATCTACTTGG
>OY744522.1:164578075-164623075 GCA_963556195.1 Sepiola atlantica | reverse complement strand
TATATAGCATTTATTAGAAAGCCCTTTCTGAGAATATTGAGACAAGCGTTAGCCAGTAAATTCATCACTCAAGTATTAAGCCACTAGTTAAAATACGAAACTAAGAGGGTTACATTTACAGCGAAATATATCCTCCATATCCAGCCAAATTACGATTTTCAAAATATAAAATGGACATTATATATTTATTTATTTAATTTCTTAACGTGTTCTAAGGATTCAAAAGTAGTTTTAACGGGGATCTGTACCCTAACCACTAATTTTTACTATGTTTTATTTCTAAATCGTACTATCAAGTGAGTTGCTAAGACAAATATACGAATGTAAACAATTAGAGTTTTTACGTTAATATTTCCATCTATTATTTAGTCGTTTTTTCTCCCTTCTTTTAAGTATCAATTTTGCTTATTAATATACATTCACAAAATATGTCTAGTATCCATCAATAAATTCATATCAACCACACATATATACACACACATAACATAAGTATACATATACATACATATACACACACACATAAAATATACATATATATACATATATATATATATATATATATATATATATATATATATATATATATACATATACATATATATATACACACACTCATACATACACATACACTCAGACACATACATGCATGTATACACCTATACATACGCTCACATACATATCGAAATATTTCTCAGTATATGTACGATAAAAAACAAGTATTTCTTTTACTTCTAAAACTAAAAAATTAAGTGCAAATAGGCTGAAAATAATGTTAAAACCAATTCACTCTAAACAATTAACGTGACTAAAATAGGAATTAGATCATTCCTGTTTATTTTCCTACGCTGAAGCTTTTTTATTTTCATTTATTTATTTATTTATTTTTATTTATTTATTTATTTGTTTTTATTTATTTATTTATTTATTTATTTATTTTCTATTACTTATCTATCAACATGCCTACCTGCATACATACATTAAGAGATCCGAACACAAATAAGAAAATAAAAACGCACAATCCACATCCACAAAAAAACTCACAACCAACCACTACAGAAATTTCTTTGGGAGATACTAGCTTTGAACGAAAATAAAAATAAAAAATTAAAAATTAAAAAGTAAAAATCAAAATGGCTGATTAACTTGATAGTACACACGTGAGTGACTGCTCTGTAATTTTCGTTTGTTCTTTTGTTTATTTTCACCTTAAAATGAAACTGATGTATGATGTGGGTGTTTTTTCAAGACACTCTAATCTAAGAACTCTTATTATTTGTGAACTTTTTCTGATGATTTTGTAGTGTTGCAGAGACGATATTGACATACAAATGTTGTTTGGCACAAAACAAATGAAACGGACCGTTAAATATATCTCACAGAAATTTGGAATTTTTGGAAATGTGAAAAAAATAAAAACAAAAATAAAAGTAATAAAACTAACCATGGTTATTGGAATATAATAAATATCTGTTCTATATATATATATATATATATATATATATATATATGTATGTGTGTGTCGGTGTATGTGTGGTTGGGTGTGTGTGTAAATGTGTCTTATTCGGTAACTTTTATGGTGATAATATTTATCGATTCGGAATGTTAGCGCCTATTTCAGCGCGAAGTAGACATGTGTATTCAAATGGATTCATAAAATTTGTGCTGTTTTACTTTGCAAACATTGTTCAACTGATCCTACCTAAAATAGAGCATTACTCAAACTTCTTTAATGTCTTTCCATAACGTAATTTGGGCAGAGGTGTACGCCTTATTTTGAGTCAGTTGAGCCTACTTTTTCGCTGCCCTAAAACCCAATTTATTGTAATTCGTCTTTTGTATAAAACCGCCTGAATAACCAAATAACATTGCAACATATAAAACCATGTTCTATATAGATATATAATACTTAAACTCTGGCGAGTATCGTTTACTGGCTAATTTACGCATCGGATTTATTATAAATAACACTGTATCATGTTATAGATACTAACGGACCAATAACATTATACGATACATTTGAACAAATAGGTTTGAAAATTAATATTTTAATCTTGGCTATTTTGAGTGTTGTTTTACGGCATTTTAACGCTTTTAAAGCGATATAGTTCCGAATCCATTGTTTAATAATGTAAGTAAGTAAACATACTTTCCTCAACCTAAGTGGATTGAGTTATCTGTACAATTTCGGCTTTTGATTAACGTAGTCTGTCGGCAGAACTTCGTATTCTATACGAGTTTAATTTTTATATTTGGCAATGCTGCATGTACCGTTTCATCACAAGAATTCAACATACAAAAAAATGTGTGTACGATCGTTTCTGAGACGATATGGATTATTATTTATATCGAGTCTCTTAATCAGCACAGGGTACAGCTACCAACTTTGAAGCTACAATATCGCATCAGGACTAGTGTATAGTTCACTGCGAGTTAGTGTGCAAATTAGATAGGATGAAGGAGAGAAAGTGTATGGAAAATACAAACCACATCTGACAGTGTACAGACCAAGTGCATAGGACATACAAAGGGACCCTATAAGAAAAAAGGAAAGACTGTCTAAGTGCAGGAATGGAAAACACAGTTAAAAATAATAATTAGTATTTGTTCTAATACAATTAGAATGAAAATATTTTTCCCTAAGGAGAAGTATGCAAGTATATTGGCATTTACAGTAAAAACGGTAGTTAGTAGCAAAATTCGCTATCAGCCAAAAAGTTGAGATATTATTTTAATATAACGCTTACAATGTTATTATAATAAACATATCTTAACAGAAATTGAAAAATTAAAGAATTGAAAAATTGCTGAATTAACGAAATAACAAATTAAAAAATTAAATAAAAATAAAAAATATATAATAAATAGTAATATAAATTGCAGTAAAAGCACGTTTAATGATAATTATAAAGTAATAACGTTTAATAATATTAATAATAATATTAATAATAATAATAATAATAAAACAATGACGCTCATGATGATCATAATAATAATATTAATGATAGTAATATTAATGATGATGTAAATAAAATAATGATAATAAAAAATGGTCTAATTAAATAAAACAAATAAAATAATAACATGAAATAAAAATAGATTGAAAAATAGTTTATAAGATTAAAGAAAGTCGATCAATTCATAAATTCAAATTTATTGAAGCCAAAAGATATTTATAATATATAATTTAAGAGAATACCCTAATTAAGAAATAATTATCCAAGGCATAAGTTTCCGAACACGTTCGATCCAAATTGTTGGCAAAATAAACATATCATACTAAGAATATTGTACGGACATATTATAACCAGAATTAAAAGTTAAAAAATTAAACCAATCAAGAATAAAATGGACTACTGACGTATAGGCAAAATATAAAACAGAACCAATGATACAAAAATATATCCTTATAATATTAACATATAATGAGATACACTTTAATAGTACGGAGTTATATATACCCCATATTGAGTTTAGACGATCAAGAGATATTTATTTTTAAATATAAATTAATAATAAAAAAAATAATAATATATTATTTTTATTGTTTTATGTATACACGTATAATATTATAAGGTAATATGATATATTTTGTATAGATTTTCAGTAGTTACTCTAACGGTGCTTAATACGCTTAATTGCCATGTTATTTTTTTCATACTTTATTACAATCTCTCTCTCTCTCTCTCTCTCTCTATATATATATATATATATATATATATATATATATACACACACACACACACACACACATATATATATATATATATATATATATATATATATATATATATAAGATTGTATGAAACATCTTTCTATTGGATTTACTTCATTTTCAACATTTTCAACGCCGCCTTCACGTAACCCTTTTTTTCTATCTTAAAATATCCTTTCACTGGACACCTTATCAACGGACATTCATCAACTGAACAGACTCCATATTGTTTTACCCGCATACTCTTACTATCCATTACTTTATATTTTTCAAATTTTTAATTTTGGCTTTTCAATGCCAACTTATCCATCTATATAATTCCTCTGATAATAAGATGTTAATCCTTGAAAAGCCATGGCTTAAGGAAAGGAAAACAAACATAAGTTCATCGAGTACACCTTGCATTGAACAATCAAAGTTGAAATAGATTTGTCATTCGTACATCTTTATCTCTTTTCCTTCATTTATCTTTATAATTGCTCAGTATCATATATTTAGCTTAAACCATTTCACTATAGGTTCTATCCTCTAAACATAACCTATCCCCAGATAATACCCCCCCATAATAAACACTATTTGCACAAATCATATCCGTTATACTAAGAATTGACCATTACTTTAGTTAAATAAATTCAGCATACAAAGCCAATTAACAGAATAACAGAATTCTCTTTATAAATTAATACCAAAAATAAGAGATTTGTCTCCCCTTAACCAGCAAACTGGCCAGTTTCCATACCTAAAACAATAGGCATTTAAGAGATAAATTAAAACCAATAAATAAGGATTAAACTTAACCAGACATAACTAAATTTTAATATACTGCACCGACAACAAATAATTAGCTATCTACAACACATTTAAAATCTAATGCCGGAATCAGCCTGTTGACAAACATATATACTATAAGTAAAATCTACGTTTTATATACGAAAAAAAAAAAACCAAAAAACAAAACAAAACAAATAACAATAATAGTAAATATATAAATAAACATAAAAATGAAATAAATAGAAACAACAGACAATTACATATATATATGGGTGTATATATATATATATATATATATATATATATATATATATATATATATATATATATATATATGTATATATATATATATATATATATATATATATTTAAAAAAAAAAAAAATAAATAAATAAAAAAGAATCTATTTAATTTTCCTATGAATACTTTACTCTGAACACTTTCGGTTTAACCCCCCAGCGCTCCTGGCATTTTCTCGGTACCCGGGATTTTTCTTTTATTTATTTTTGACAATGAGAGGAAGAAGAAAAGAAAAAAAAATCTCTCGAAATATATCATATTGATTCTTGATAATCCGGACATTACAAACTAACACCCTTGCTGTCTAGAAAAATAAACAAACCTTTCGATCTATATCCGACTTATTTCGGTTTTGTTCTGTTTTTGTTCTTCACAGCTTCCAGCAACCCGGATCTTCGCATTGCCTTAAACCTTTTTAAAAACTTTTATTATATATATATATATATATTAGAATACAACATTCATGAAGTAATATGTAGTAATGTTCCAAGAATTTCGACACACAACAATATTTTTCGATAGATACACGCATTAAAAAAATCTATTATACTTTCACAGCTTGGTAAACATTTTACAATTTAATGAGTTTTCTCCTAAGCACACATTCTTTATCAATTTTAATTAGGAAATCTCATATGAAAATATTCGCAATAATTTAGAAAAGAAGAACAAACCAAAGTCCTGAAGAATAAAACTTGTACTAACATTATTTTCATAATAATAGTCTAAATAATTTAACTTGATAATAAGTTAAATATACATTTCGAGTAGGATCAATTTTTAGAGACTATGCCTACATTCTTAACATTTTATAATCGAAGCTAGTCATAGATATTCGAACCCCGATATTCGAATACCGAATGGCTAGTCAAATCCAAATGCGAGTAGCATAATCATACCAAATGCGAGTAGCATAATCATACCAAATGCTAGTAGTATACTTATACCAAATGCGAGTAGCATAATCATACCAAATGCTAGTAGTATACTTATACCAAATGCGAGTAGCATAATCATACCAAATGCTAGTAGTATACTTATACCAAATGCGAGTAGCATAATCAAACCAAATGCTAGTAGTATACTTATACCAAATGCGAGTAGCATAATCATACCAAATGCTAGTAGTATACTTATACCAAATGCGAGTAGCATAATCATACCAAATGCTAGTAGTATACTTATACCAAATGCGAGTAGCATAATCATACCAAATGCTAGTAGTATACTTATACCAAATGCGAGTAGCATAATCATACCAAATGCTAGTAGTATACTTATACCAAATGCGAGTAGCATAATCATACCAAATGCTAGTAGTATACTTATACCAAATGCGAGTAGCATAATCATACCAAATTCTAGTAGTATACTTATACCAAATGCGAGTAGCATAATCATACCAAATGCTAGTAGTATACTTATACCAAATGCGAGTAGCATAATCATACCAAATGCTAGTAGTATACTTATACCAAATGCGAGTAGCATAATCATACCAAATTCTAGTAGTATACTTATACCAAATGCGAGTAGCATAATCATACCAAATGCTAGTAGTATACTTATACCAAATGCGAGTAGCATAATCATACCAAATGCTAGTAGTATACTTATACCAAATGCGAGTAGCATAATCATACCAAATTCTAGTAGTATACTTATACCAAATGCGAGTAGCATAATCATACCAAATGCTAGTAGTATACTTATACCAAATGCGAGTAGCATAATCATACCAAATGCTAGTAGTATACTTATACTAAATGCGAGTAGCATACATACCTCCATGAAGTTCAAGCTTCATCACCGTGGTACAGCAGTGGCAAAGTGGTAGTGTCAGAGCTATGCCTAATTCTGGTTTGGCATAAAGCGGTGTTAGGTTCGCAACATAGCTAAAATGCTCCGGTAAAATACAGGATGTTTCGACAGCGGGAACCGTCGTTCTTTTCGTCTTCTCTACTTCTACTTGTTGCCAGCAAATACTTATCATGTGCTGAACCGCATATTAGTGAAGTGAAAATCGCAACGTTGTCTCTGCCCCATCCATTTGTGTGTTCTGTTCCAAACTTTCCGTGACTTTCATGTAGCTGCTGAACCTTGCTGCTCTCTGTCTTGAGAGGAACACCTTGCACTTTCAGGTTAACGAGAAGTTGCGACAAAGGAGGGGGACTTTATGTAGAACCATCTTGAGGCACGGCCATCGTGAGATTTATGCCGACGTCCGAATCGCTTGCAAACGAACAAAGCACATTATACGCGATATGAAAATTCGATTCAGCGAATAATCAGAAAAGAACAAACTTCTAATAAGCAGAAAATAACCAAAAAAATAAATAAATAGGATAGTGACACATCAATAAAAATGAATTCACAGGAAAGACGTCTAATAACTGTTAGTAGTTTCAGAGGACAGTATTCGGTTCGACGTGAAGTAAATTTAAGCGGCCAAAACATACAAGAAAAATTGATACCATGGAGAACATATATATATATATATATATATGTAGATTATAACTAAAAGGTAAACTTTTAGAGAGTTGGACCTATTGTGAAGAATATTGTTTTCCTTGAAATGGCCGTTTTTATTTGATTCCTCTCCGTGGACAACAGACCTGAGTGAAATCGCCGTCGTTGGATTTTTATGCAGATTCCCCCGGATTTACCAATATTTCTGAGCCCTACGTTTTTTGGATTTCGTTATTGGTGATTCCCATGCCCGTCTGAACCTTTTGGAAACATTTTTTAAAGAAGTTTTTTGAATTTCTTTAATTTTTAATTTTAAAAGAAAACTTTTTCAAATTTGGAACTTTGACAGTCCCACCCTGTCAACTTATCAATCATAATTTTTCCTCTGATGATAAGATTTTAATCTTTGAAAAGCCTGGTTTAAGGAAAGAAAGAGATGAAAAATAAATGTTTTTATTAACTAAACTACTCCTTGTTTTGAACAACTGAAAATACCGATTTGCTTCCATTTGCAGGTCTTACTAATTTTCATTGACGTACCATATATATATATATATATATATATATATATATATATATATATATATATATATATATATATATATATATAAATATTCTACATGGTATGTTATTTTTTCCATTCAATCATCGTGAGAAAGTCTTGAAATTAAGGAGAAACGTTGATGCATTCAAAAATAATTTTGTGTTTGTTTTTCATTTTCAATCATGTGGGAAATGTCAAAAAGCTCTAATGCAAAGTCCCGAATACGTTCGTCCAAAGCTCTCAACTAGTCTCATATCTGTGTACGTTTCAAAGTACATATGGATCTTAATTTCCATTAATCACGTGACAGTTTCCGGTGGCCAAGTGGATATGACAACTGCTTGCAGATTATAGGCTAACTCTGTAAACTGAGTTCGCATCTTATGATCGTCTTAAGTTGTTACTTTCCTGCAATGATGAGAGCAATAAGCTTTAAACGCTAGTGTCTGTAGATATACATACTTGAATACTTATTTATAAATAGGAAATATTGAAATATTGAAACAAAAGTTAAATTACATACTTCACACTTTTATTGTAATCACCAGGTGTTTAAATTAAGAAATGAAATAAAATATGAGTATGCCCTTTAATCCATGGATTCTCAAACACTTTACTTTCATCGTTAGAAGGAAAAACAAACTTTATAGATAAATTTGCGAAATTCACAACACAATTTTTATTCATGCTTAAAGCAAAATTAGTCCGAAACATGTTTCAATAATAGGCCGAAAATCATTGTAGTAGTTATTGTATCAGTACATATGCTGAAAAAAATATAAGCAATTTTTTCACTTTTTCCTATGTACCAGTGTATTCAGGAACTCGCCATACTTGCAAGTATTTTCGACTCGCATCAGTAGTCCTGGGGCACGTGATGGTGTTGGTCCGAAATTGAAAATATTTAATTTACTATGAAAAGTCGAATTTAAATATTTAAAAAAACTAATATTCTTTCTCTTACCTTCGTACCGAGCCTCGTTAATGGTAGATGTATGCGTTAAGGTGGATAGTGCTTCGAGTATAGGGAGGCGGAAAATATAGTTTGAAATAACGAGTATAGAAATGGTTTACGTTAGTATATTACGGAAGATGTTTTGGAGATTGTGTGTTCTGTTAAATGGCTATGAATGAAGTTTTATGCGGGGCATGTTATGCGGCGAGCGATAGTCATCCTAGTCATGCAAATGTGCACGACATTATAACGTAGATACACCGGTTCTCATTAGAAAACCGAAGTTAAGAAACTTTGAGTCTGGTCAGTACCAGATGGGTGACCATTTGGGAATACCGGGCGCTGACTCTAGGAAGACGCTGACACTTCCCTACAAGAACTGAAAAATCCTAATGTCGTAATCTCCCCAAAGCGGTATATACTTGCAACTAGAAACCGCTCGTGAATTTTATACTCCTATTAAATTTCCTTCTTCGAAAAAGGTGTGTTAAACCGGCCCAGGGTGAATTCCGTACAAGGAACAGGTACAGGTAGGAAGTAGTCATGCCAATATATGTATTATTCCTAAAGACGAATTCTCTCAAAGGACATATAAAACAATACAACATTCCTAGTAAATATATATATATATATATATATATATATATATATATAAGCATGTGTGTGTATGTATGTGGGTGTATGTATGGGTGTCTGCGTGTGTACAAGTGTGTGTTTCTCTCTATGGTTTGGAATACCCAGTACTGTATACAGGAGGACGAGTATACTTTCACAGAAAGGCTAGTGTAGTCAAATGATTGCGCATGGATAACCACAAATAGCGATTATTCTATAATTTTTATCTTTCACAATGGTTACGGCAATAGAAATGACGGAATGCAACTGTAGGGTGTTACACTACTTCAATAGCAGAAAACAGTATATATATATATATATATATATATATATATATATATATATGAATACATATATATATATATATATGAATATATATATATATAAGTGTAAATTAGTCGTCCAAGGCTATAGCAATGCGATGTGGTTGCCGTGAGATGGAAAACATAATAAAATTTAAAATTTAAAAAATTGGTATATTACTAAACTAATGTTTATAATGTTTTAACCTTAGTTATATGATTGCTTAATGGAATTTTGACGTTTTCTGCGTTCCTACTGCCAATTGTTTTTCCCCTGTATCACGATGATCTGACACCGTTTTTTTCACATTTTTCCGACCCTCTCGGTCTTCTATTGTTGTCTTCTGATAATGAAAGTTGTTCTTTCGAAAATTTAAGATTACCCTTTGCCGATCTGTTACTTACCAAAAAAAAAAAAAATATATATACTATTTGGTATTTAATCAGTTTTCGTGAAATTATTAATAAATCGTTTTGAGTTTCACTCTCTCCCTGCGTTTATTTCTTTTCACTTTTCCATCTCACGGCAACCACATCGCATTGCTATAGCCTTGGACGACTAATTTACACTTACATTTACCAGCAATGCTTCAAGCAAACTACAATCTCCTTTTATATATATATATATATATATATATATATATATGAATACATATATATATATATATATGAATACATATATATATATATATATATATATGAATACATATATATATATATATGAATACATATATATATATATATGAATACATATATATATATATATATATATATGAATACATATATATATATATATATATATATATGAATACATATATACATATATATATATATATGAATACATATATACATATATATATATATATGAATACATATATACATATATATATATATATATTCTGTTCAAGAAATCAAATGTTAAAACTTTAGTTATATCTTAAGGCAGTACAAAAATATTCCATACATTTTATGCACATACAAAGTGTTTTAATCATTTAACAACTCCATGTTTACATTCACCTGTAACAAATGTATAGAAAGTTTGTGTTTGTTATTTTTGTGTTTAAAAATTATATTTATAAAGATTTCTGAAGCATATGTACACATAGTTGACTGTTGAAGTTAACTAATTGAAACATTATTACATAATATTGATTATGTCATAAACCTTGTATTGTTCTGAGTTATAATATATATTATACATATATATACATGCATATGTATATATATATATATATATATATATATATATATATATATATATTGTATGACAGTAGATATATACCAATTCCTCGCAGGGAATCATCAGACTATTAGCACAAATCTATTTTATATTACTACTACTAAGCTCTACTCACGTATTGAACACTGTTGAAGTAAATAATGAAAATCTATACACATTGTATTATATCACCTTATAATATTATAGGTGTGTATATAAGTAAAGTACATGTATATATAGAGAGCTAGAGAAATGTGTGTGAGAGAGAAAATAACCGTAAACAAAAAGCTGGAGAAGTGAAATAAAACTTGTAGAAAGCTTTATACGAAAAACAACTTTATTTTAGGCGGCAAACTTTTTTCCTGACAGAAAAAGCTGCTGGCAATGAATAAGCAGCGATGGCTGAAATCCAACTTGAAGCCATTTCCTCTTGGCCCGCTCATCGCGTCTCCTCATTTGACTAGTTTGTTCTTACGGCCCACCGGCCGACAGAAACGTAGCCGGTGTCAATTGTCTGTGTATACCGCTTCCAAAAACGTCCGGCGTCCCTTTGTTGCGGCTCCCGCTTCAGTTCGGAGATACGAAACTGTCGGATTGAATAACAATGCCAAATTAACTTCCTATTAATAAGATTAAGAAGCAAAAGGAGAAGGAAAGTCTATAGATAAAATAGGTCGAGCGTACAAAGAACGCCTATCGCAGAGATTTAAGGAATTAAAGTTGTGAAACATGGCAGACGTATTTGGCGGAGAATTGCATGTACAATGCTAAAGAATCATAAACACCGATATAGATGTTGGTAAGTAAAGAACAAATCCCACAAACTTATTATAAACAGTTACCGTAATAAGAAAAGGATTGCAATTAAAATACGTAAAATAAAATAGAAACAAGCGTACTTATTCGAATTGTATAAGATTACGGTGTTTGAAATTTACAAATTGTAAAACTATGGGTTGAGACTTTCCTTTGACAACAGACGTTAGTTACACACCTTAGAAATCAACACATTTCCATAATTGGTATGGTTTGGTTTGGTAGTTTTGTTTTACGGCATATCAACCCTTTTTGGGTTATTTAATGCCGAATCTGGTCTTGTTTTCTTCTCTTTTTTGTTTCTTTCCCCTTTTAATATCTGTTTCTATTTAACCCATAGTTGGGACCCTAACAGGTACTACCACTCCGGGTCAGGGTGGACCTGGGAGCAATGGTAATTAAGAGGAGGCTCCACATTCCCCAAAGTCCGTAAGCCGGATCTCACCATCGGATGTAGTTTAAGGTCATATCCAGGACCGGGAGTAGGGTAGGAAAAATAAAAATAAAAAAGGGGAGGGAGAAAGGGAGAGGGGCTGTTGTTTTTGGTTTTGTAGAACATAATTAAGTTTTACAAAAAACAAAACAAAAAAAAACGTCAATGTAGGTGAATTTCATCTCAGGGAGCCACAAGGCAGCCTGATCTGGTATCACCAGCCATAATTGGTTGACAAGTTTTCATATATACATACATACATACAGATGTATTTTTTATCGTAGATATATAGATATAAGTACTGTAATTGTCACAGAAGTGTTCGGCTGAGTTCAAGTGCCATTGATTGTAGGTAAGTGTAAGTTCCGTAGAGTGAAACGGAATTAGCGCGTGTGCTAATTATTTTACGGTTCATATGTACGAACGTTTAATTTTGTACGGAGGTTCCCCAACATTTAAAGAGCGTGGTTATGGATGTCATACTGATATTTTTTCATTATAAAGCGTTCATGGAGCATGGATGATTCTATTAAAGTCATTTCAGGAAAGACAATTGCAATAATCTGTTGCAGGCGGATATTTCAGTGAGTGAAGTAGTAAAGAAATTGGATCGGAAAGCAATACATCTTTCATTCTTCCAATATCAGTTCTATTTTTACATAGGTTTTGTAATTGCAATGCCCAAATAGTCCAAAAACTTTGTAAATTTGTTTGAAGCAAATAGAAAAATGTGATTGGTTGGGATAAAAGGAATATGTAATATATATTACTAAGGCATTAGTTTTTACGATGCCAATACCTGATTTTTAATCGCGTGTACGTCTACAGGTTGTTGTTTTTTTAAACTGAATACGTGTTTTAGAAATGTAAAGAAATAAAAAGAAACATAACAACGCAGAAAAAAACATTAAATAAATATAATTTAAACTAAATAACCTTATTTATAATCCGAAAAAATGTAGACATAAATGTGATTCTGTATCAGATTTAAACGAATAATTTTTGTTTGACAACAAAATTGCTAATACATTCATCGTAGTTACTTACTCCCTCAGCAAATATTAAATAGGGTATTATTTCACAAATTCAACAACTATTTTATTTAGTACTAGCTGTAAAACAGGAGAATAAGTTAAGATATGCATTGACATACCCAGGTACTGTGCCCACACCGCTTTAAGAGCGGGTATAACCTTGTATATACAGGGTGGGTAAAAATAAGGGTCCTATTTTTAAAAATTCATAACTTTTTTATTTATTGATTTTTTTTTTTTTCAGAATAAGTAAAGGACCCCTTCCGAAGCAAGCATGAGCCGTATTAGCCCTAAGGAACGTACCCTCATTTAGAAAACATTATTTTTGCTTAAAAAACTCAAAACAGTGTAAAAAACAATACTTTAGTTTTTGTAAGTTTTAAGAAGTGTTTTTCGGCTAAAATTTGTTTTGTTTATTTCAAAAAATCTCGGAAGGGTCAGTCTACACACACATAAAGTTTGGTGAGTTTAACTTTTATTTTGTGGAAGTTATTCAAATTCAAGTTATTCAAATTTAAAGATAGGACCCTTATTTTGGCCCACCCTGTATATATATATATATATATATATATATATATATATATATATATATATATATATATATATATATATATTGAGTGTTTAAGCTCCTGACTCCTTTAATAAGATAAACCCTTTAACGGGCGGACGGATATTCATGCTAGTACATTTATAAATATAAAATGGGAGCTGCAAAATAGGAATCGATTCACAAGTAGCGACATCTTATCTACAGAAACGTAGATAAATAAATGATTAATGATGTTAGTTTCTCTTAATGGTTTCCTATTGTTTCTGTTGTTATTTTATGTCATTTTATTTTATCTGTTTCAAACTTAAAACGTTTTTTGAGCTTTCAACACATTAAAGTATGATAAGAAGAGAAATCAACATCACGCCTATCGTTTTCCCCAGGTGAAAAAGAACAGAAAGCAAAAGATTGAAAATTCCAAAAGATTCCAGGAATGATACGCACATATTTGGCACAGGGATTAGTAGGAAATATTAGGTTTCTCTTTCTTTCGATTCTTTCATTAACGATACCTGCGAAAAATAATTATAGATATAACTGATTTTTATATAAATATCTCCTCAATTGCCAACATGTATTATGATAATACGAAGTTTTTACCTATATATATATATATATATATATATATATATAGATTTAGATTTTTCACTTATAAAATAGATCATTCAGTGAAGACCGGGGTTGTTCCAATAAAAAACAAGCTCGATGATACTCGATTACAGAGTACAGAGCATTTATATGTGATTTTATGAAGGCTTACCAAAGCATTCCTTTCAAGACACCAATGATCACCATTAAAGATATTTTTTCTTACAAATATTGAAATAAGACTCTTTGAACTCGGACGAACATTTGTGTTGACTTTTCTTTGTGAGAAGTTGGATTTAGAATTCCCATACTATCATTGGATTGGAATGGTAACTTGTGAGCGGTATCTTGAATGATTTAGTTCTTTTGTTTTATTGTGGGGGGGGGGGATTTATTCATCATTGTACCGGCTGACGTGAAAGTGTATTATCGCACATTGTTCCGGTTTTGTGGTTTTATTGAATGTATTTGGGACCGACTACCTGCTTGTTGGCTTGGTGGAAGAAATAATGCACAAGCTACTTTTCTAAGACTTTTCTAGGACTTTCTTTTCTTATCGTTGTTCTTCCTTGCTTTTTAAGTTTGACTTTTATTTTTATTTTTATTTTTATTTTTTTATTATTTTTTCCTCTTCTTTTCTTAAGTGACCTCAACTATTACAACGCCACATTGTGTTTTGTCGGCAGTTGAAACCAGTATTCCAGACATTTAATTTCCCTGATGATCTGCCAAGCAAGTAACTGCTTGGTAGTGAAACACGTGTAGGAAAAAACATTTAATTTGAATAAATAGTATTTGTAAGAAAAAATATCTTTAATGGTGATCATTGGTGTCTTGAAAGGAATGCTTTGGTAAGCCTTCATAAAATCACACATATATATATATATATATATATATATATATATATATATATATATATATATATATATATATAATTAACTTGTTACAAATATCCAGGGGGTATGAATCCGAAGGAAGTTGAAACCGGGTTTATGAGAGTGCTCAATGAAAATTCAGAGTAAAATATATATTTTTTGATTTTATTCCATTAGTTGCGACAAAACAAGTTTTGTTTCATTGGTGCAAATAGCGACCAACTCATCGGGTCGGCGGAGGAATTCAAAGCCCCAACTCTGTCCCCCTCCCCCTCCAATGTATTTTCAATTTTCAATCTCCCGTTAAAGTGAGGTTAAAATTTATGGCATTTGAATTCCTCCGCCGGCCCGATGAGTTGGTCGCTATTTGCACCAATGAAACAAAACTTGTTTTGTCGCAACTAATGGAATAAAATCAATATATATATATATATATATATATATATATATATATATATATATATATATATATATATATATATATATATATATATATATATATAACTAGATGAAGTAGCTGTACACACCGGGTGTCTCAAACCTTTCTGTTCTTTACGTCTGTAAACTGCATTAAAATAATTTAAAATATAATAAAGAGATCTAGTTTGCTTGAAGCATTGCATGAAATATGTATACAGAGGAGTCATATAATTTTTTACAGTAATTTTTTCCATGTTTAGTAAAAACTTTGACACAATGATCACATTTGTGTAAGCGTATTCAATAATATATTTCGAGGAAACAGCTCTTTATCAAATTATTGGTGTTTCAAATATCCTGAAACTCGTGTGGACTGGTGATGTTGTTTTGATGGCTATACTGCAGTAAATGTCAACGTTGTTTATAGCAAATGAAATGAAGTAAAATACACTTGTTTAAATAATGAAAATAGTAACGTCACATTTATTTGTAATTGTTACGTTAATTTAAAAATACGTTTTACTCATACGAATAAAAAGATTATAAATACCTTAAAACAAGTACTTAAATGAAGGCACTTATTTATTATAACAGTGTATGCTGTATCTCTACAAAGGCACAATCCGCCAATGCATGAAGGTTTGTTGCAACATCTGGGCTGGTGCATAATCCACTAGTCTCTCCTTCTTAGACAAGGTCCCCCAAAAAATCGCGAACTTAATAGGTCCTTTACTATATACCAAGGTCCAGCCCCTGTCCAATCGCCGCAATGCTGCATCCTTGTGGTTGTTTTACAAAAGATGACAATGGATTGTGCTCCGATTTACAAGCTGCTCTAGTGCCCCTTTGACGTAAACACACTAGACCAGCTCGGCAATCAGCTAAATCTCATCCATTCACTGATGAGGTTCCCAGCTTCTTCCCTCGTACTGCCGGCCCCTGGAACTCTCTCCCTGATCCCTGTTTCCCCGACTGTACCGACATGCAGAGATTTAAAACTAATGTAAACAGACATCTCGCCGCATGGCTCCTAACTTGTGATGACACCTAAAACCTACACCCTAATTCTCAGTAGGCCTTTACGTCTACAGTGTCGGCCTCCTTGTTTGGCGTAAACTATGTTAAAAAAATATATATTTATTTATTTATATATTTTTCTGACTGGGAGTGCAAAGATTCAGATAATTGTAAGTATACGGTGTTCAGTCGGCTAATAATAAAACCTTTTAGACTGGAAAAAGAAAGCTAAAAATGTAGGATAATTTGTTTTTTATATAATTTGTACGCACTGTTAATTTTGGTATACTGATACTTACAAAAGGTTAAAAAAACATATGACATCGACAAGGACATGCGATAGAAGGTGCTGATTCAACATCTATTGTTAGTTTGCCTCTTTGATCAACCGTTTAACTGTGCTGGCGCAACACACATAGGATAATACAGACAACATTTAATTATATATGTATATATATTGTAACAAAGTTTATTGATTCTAGAAAGTTCAATTCTTTAAAATTCTAATATATTATCTCTTTTTTAGCATGGCGTTCATGAAGTGTTTCAGTTTGACAAAGGAAACGAGAAAAAATATTTTGGGATTATTCTCTTGAAAAAAGTTTTTATCCATTCAAACTATTTTTCAAGCTTCTCAAGATATGCTAATATATTGGTTTTGCGTTGGAATAATCCGGTGTATTATGCATAATGTCACAGGCATATATTTTATGAAGATATTAGGAAAGTTGTGTATGAAAAAGTCTAGTGGTATCATGAATAATAATAAAGCTAGCAATAAATGTGCTCTATTTTTTAATAATAGCCAGTGTTCACTAATGGGCTTGGAAACCGGCGTTCCCTAGTCGGTCGAGTCATATCATAGGCTAAGAAATGCCCGTTTGCTAAATACTCAGAATTATAAAGTGAGAACCAAAAGGTGAGTGGTGCAACCCAATAAAGGGAGGTACAACCTTCTCTAGATGTCGGTTTAGTTGCCAACGAAAAGGAATCCTACGACGGTGGATTTATTTATTTATTTATTTTATTTTTCATCAGATTTACTTCAAAAGTAGATGCAAAAAAATAATTAGTTTCTTTTTCAAGTCGCAAACACAAGGAAGTTTTTGGAGTAGCATTAAACAAACTTATTGGCAGATGGGAAAAGGCCATTAAGAAGAACGGGGGAATATAACAAATAAATGTGATATTGTCTATTCTTTTTTTATTTATTTAGCCTAAAAAACAGACTGTGAACAATAGCACTTCATTAGTGTAAGATATTGGATTGTTCAAAATGGTCATTTGGAGGAGAATGACCCCACACACCGTTTACTCCAAATTTGGATGAGGTTTAAACCATGAGTTGCAAAATTGTACTTGTTTAAGTCTATAACTTCGGTTGCACAATTTCTATTTTCGCGCAACGTTTGCGATTGATACTAGGTTTCATTCGAAAATTAATTATTTTACGATTGATATTAAGTTTCTTCCGAAAATTAATAATTTTACGATTGATACTAGGTTTCGTTCGACAAATAATAATTTTACGATTGATGTTAGGTTCATTTCGAAAATTAATAATTTTACGATTGATACTAGGTTTCCTTCGATAATTAATAATTTTACGATTGATACTAAGTTTCTTTTGAAAATTAATAATTATACGATTGATATCAAGTATCTTTCGAAAATTAATAATTGTACGATTGATACTAGGTTCCTTTCTAAAATATATAATTTTACGATTGATTCTAGGTTTCTTTCGTAAAATAATAATTTTACGATTAATACTAGGTTCCTTTTGAAAATGTATAATTTTACGAGTGATACTACGTTTCTTTCGAAAATTAATAATCATATGTTTGATACTAGGTTTATTTCGAAAATTAATCATTTTACAATTGATATTAAGTTTACTTCAAAAATTAATATTTTACGATTGATACCTGGTTTCTTTCGAAAATTAATAATTTTACGATTGATGCTAGGTAACTTTGTCAAATATATAATTTTACGATTGATATTAGGTTGATTTCGAAAATTAATAATTTTACGATTGATACTAGGTTTCCTTCGAAAATTAATAATTTCACGATTAATACTAGGTTGCTTTCGAAAATTAATAATTTTGCGATTGATACTAGGTTTCTTTCGAAAATTAATAACCGATCACCCAAACAGTTGTTCTTGAACTCATTTATCATTTTGTTTTAAATTGCCAATATGCTTTAGATTGCCGGACACTTGAACGACTAGCATCAAGTGCTTATGACATCAAAACGTTCACGTGGGTTTGTTCAGTAATTGCGTTTAAACGTTTAGTATAAAGACGCGTGGTAACCATCTGACTTCTGATGTTCAGTCACTGGAACTATTTGCGAACCCTTCATCTCGCACGCTTAGTCAATAACGGCACCGTTTGGGAAATATTATTACGATGTTTTAGAATCTTAATCACAACTAGTTGGGAGTGTCCTCTTCGCTTGTCTGCAGCTTTTTTTCTCACAGCCGATAGTTTCTCTACTTTATCGTTAGTCTCACGGTAGGTGCTCGACTGGGCTCCGATCTATAGTTCCTTCTTGCAAAACATCCACAACAAAAACTCGTCTAGCTACAGCCACTATGAACAATCCTCTTTTTTCTGCTATTAACCTAAAACTAAATGAAAGTTTCCTGAGCAACGTTTATTTCCTACTCGTCTATGTAACACAATAGCACTGGGTTGTTTCCCAATTGACTACAACATGGTCCTCTTCAAGTCCAATGTTAACACATTTTTGAATAACAAAATGCAGCCTACTCTTCACAATTGTTACCAATCCTCACGGTGTTGTTTCACTGTCCATCTGACAAACACATTAACTAATATCCTGAAGTGTACTTTAGACCTTCACAAGCAGTGACCTGTTAGTACATTAAAAAAAACTCATACAACATACTTTTCATCTTTGTTATTAAGTACTTATATATTTCAAAGTGTATTTAAAATATGTTTTAAAATATTTATAATGCAGTACACACCCATTATTTAGCATGTTACTTTCTGTAAAAAATACATAATAAAGAAGCGTACATGACTTCTGAAAAGTGAGCAAAGACTTTTCTAAGACTGCAATATTTGTTTTTATATACGTTTAATTAGTTTGGGTTGTGATATTACACTCACTTAATGTACCGAGTGTGTAGCATTATTATCTATTTATTATGCCTATCTTGAAAGTTGTTCCTTCAATCAATAATATCATATCAACTTTTAAAATCTCAAACTAAATATGTAATACGAACATACAGATCAAATTCTCTTGAATATTGCATCAGACAGATCAAAAAGTGTCACCGTAATTTATAATTGTAACATTATTTCTGAATAAATCTGGTTTATTCTAACATTGATTTACATTACAGCTATGTAACCCTTTTTATGCATTATTTTTTTCAGAAATTGTACGTACCTGATCTAACCTGTTCTTGAACCGCGTGTCTTCACGTTGAGCTGAGTATCGAAAAGGCTCGTAGCAATTAATAATGGAGGCAAAACGTATCATCCGATATCCCTGACTCTCACAACAACAAATATAATTGGTAAAATAAAAAAAATTATGACAATTAATGATAACGTATTCTATTTGATGTTGTTGAACAACAGTATGCATGATATGTTAATCTTGTTACAGCGCTTTGTTATTAAAGGAAAATAAACAGAATCCATGATCAGGTGAAACGACATTTTGTAATTTAATCCGTAAATATATTATTCTATGAGAACAAAAGTTGTTAATTTAGATTATGTTGTTTACATTACTTTACAAGTGTACGGAGTGATATAAACAAGTTTGTTTTATATTTAGAAATATTATTATCATTTTTTAAATTGTAAGTTAAGTCACCACAACGTTTGTTTTTTACTTATAGATAACCGCTAATGCAAGTTAAAATCCACGCTGAGTAAAGGTTTAATGAGGGGCAGCGATTGTTAGTTGAAACGTGACGAACTGTAAGTAAATGATAAGATAGCCGATCTAAACAGTTACTTTGAGAATTCAAATAAAAAGTGTGTATAGGCGCTAATCTTTTCTTTTGTAAGATCATGACAGGCTGAAGATTTGGGCGTTAAAATCAATTTAGTATTACGGAGTAATAGTACAAACCACAATTTAATACTTTTTCGTCTTGAGCGATAAAAAGAAATCAGAGCTTCCGGTTTAAATAGGACGCCATCTTGTAAAACTTCGATTATGCTCGCATATTTACTCATTTTAAACATGTTTTCTTCATGTTTCACGCGTAATAATGAATAGATTTTAACTCGAAATGGTTCATCCTGTAATAATCTTAAAGAAAAACAACATAACACCATTATTATCGCCTATGAACATTTTTTTATCGGATTCTGTTTAGGACGGCGATTTCATCTTTTACGGAACTTCATGAGAGAAGTAGAAATGATTAATGGAATGAGCCAAGTATGAATATCTATAAAGACAGTCTGTAACAAGAATCTGTTGACATTGAATTCGAAGGCGATCATGTTGTAATCTGCAGGTAAGCAGTAACATGGTAATGTTTTTAACAGACTTTTCTTCATGGAAATTTCACTTGACGCAAAGCGCACGGATTAAGAAAGGCGCGTTTTTGTTCCATTGTGTTAGGGAAATACTTGTTGCTGTGAATGTCGGATAATGAGCAACCAAAGATTTGAACTCTGTCGATCATCTTCAATGAAAATAAAGAGATGGTAGATAGAGAGACTAGAAACGTATGTTATGTGAGAAAATGGTTGTAAGGAACAGAAAAAGATCATCCGCTAATCGATTGTGTACTCTGTCGAGACAATCAAGTCATCTAGTAAAGTAGTAAAACTTAATCAGTTCCGGCTACTTATCAATAATACGACCCAATCTCCGGCAACTTGCGTCGTCAACTTTCGGGCAAATTACGTTAGCAGCGTGAAGACGAAACTATTAGCCAATCACCTGGCGGCTGTCAACAGACGAAATGTGGGTTTTTTTTTTAATATCGTGAAATTCATTAAATCTAATAAAATTTTACAAGACCGAAAATGAATTTCAACAACGTATGTAAACGAATGCAACAACAAAAAATACACACTTTTGACCAGATCACTATTTTTATTTTATTCAGAAAAAAAATATGAAAAATACTTATGTGAAACTTTTTTAGAAATAAAAGTCAATTAACAGTTGTTTACCTATGTTTTGCTTTTTTATATTAAAAAATTATAAGTTGATTAATTTTAGTTTCTCCGTCAGAAAAAAAAACCCAAATTGTTCCATATAATTCAACATACGGTGACGACAACGCTGCGTTTTGAATTTATCATCTGGCAGTTTTCGCGTCGGCCTTTTCCGCCTGCTTACGTAACCCGCCCGAAAACTGCCGGCACGAAATTGCCGGGGATTGGGTCGTATTCTGGATAAGTACCTATTTCTGTACTGATAGGGTATTCTTGCTAGTAAAGCAATAGAGATGGAATGAGAGACCAATAAAGGACTCGCTTCCAACTGGCAATATCTTATCACTGAAAACGAAAAGAAATAAATGATTAATGTTATTCTTTTCTCTTAATCGCTTCGTCGTGTTTTTGTTGTTTTGTTCGTTTTTTATCTCTCAAAAATGTTCCTGTTCTCTCAACCTATTAAAGTACGATAAGAAATCAATGATCTCTTCCGTCATTTTCCCCAGGTGGAAAAGAATCGAAACTAACGGGCTTGAAAATTCCCAGAGTTTCAATGGATGTTGGATGGTGAATCAATATTTGGCACAGGGATTATCGTGGGATGTATTTTTTTCTTAATTCTTTGAAACACACATATCCAACAATACTATAAGGGGTAATTTATGTGTGTGTCTGTCTGTCCGTCATTCACAATTTTATTTTAAAAAATAATATCTTAACTTCTTTTAGAAATGGAATATATTGCATGTATACTAAATAATAAATACCTAACTGTAATAAAAACTGGACGCCGAATATAACTTAAGGATAAGCTTTATTTAACCATTTGTTGCTTAGCTAGACAAATAGTGTTTTAACATTCACTCTTAATATACACGAATGTAGAACATTCCATTATTACTCCAAGGGGGAGACAGGCATCAATTATCTTTGTTACTACATTCTCCCCCATCTATCTTCTTATTCGTAGGGAACAAAATCATCCCATCGACCTGGCCTCCTGCGGGTTCTTTGAGGGCGTCTTGGTTGTTCGTGCCCGACATCCATTTCTAATCTAGGCTCCTCGGGACCTGACGACGTTTCGGGACTGTCTTGTGTGGCTGGTTTAGGGCTAAAATATCTTGCTCCAAATCGCTCTCGTTTTCTACGGCGCTTCGGTCGCTTGGTGTCTGAAGATTGAGTATCTGTCTCAGATATTGGGTGAAACCGCTTTCGTGGTACCCATCTGTCGTCCGAACTAGAGTCAGAGACGACTCTGTTAGTATATTCAGATTCGTTTTGTTGGGACTCTGAACTTGACGTATCTGGCACACGATCACCTAAGAGGGTCGGACTTGTTCCACGAACCGGAGCTATATATCCATCTGAAGCAGTTCTACGTTCATATACATTTCCTGCTGGGGCTAGATCCCTTAAGGAGACAGTAGATTGCCTTCCTTCTGAATTTCTGACCAGTGCATACTGAGGGTTCGCTTCGATTAATTGTACCTCGCTTACCAATGGGTCATGTTTACTATGACGAACATGACGTTTTAATAAAACTGTGCCAGGTTGTGCAAGCCACGAGGGAAGTGATGTGCCTGCTGAGCTTCGTCGTGGGAACGAGAAGAATCTCTCATGTGGGGTAGCGTTTGTCGCTGTACATAATAGAGTCCTAATAGCGTATAAGGCCATGGGGATGAGACTTTCCCAATCGGAGATCGGACTATTGCGATTTGCTGCCGCCAACTGTACTGTCTTCCATATTATACCATTGTATCTTTCGCACTGTCCGTTTCCTTGAGGATTGTGAGGAGTTGTTCTACTTACAGCTACTCTTCGTTCATGCAGAAACTGCTTGAGTTCGTCCGACATAAAAGCAGACCCACGATCTGAATGTATATATGCAGGCACTCCAAAAACGGCAAAAATGGAGCAGAGGCCTTGAATTACTGTTGCAGCCGTTACGTCTGGGCAGGGGATGACGAACGGAAATCTTGAGTACTCGTCTATTATTGTGAGCATGTATTTATTTTTAGTTTTAGAGGGTAAAGGGCCCTTAAAATCCAGGTTAAGTCTTTCAAAAGGCTGTGTGGCCTTAATGAGTGTTGCTGGAGGAGGTTTGTAGAACCTGGGCTTATTTTCTGCGCATATCCGACAAGAGTTCGTAATTCTTTTTACGTCTTCAACAGAATATGGCAAGTTTCTGCTCCTGACTACGTGAATCATTCTTGTGATACCTGGGTGACACAATTCCCTGTGTATATACTGAAGATCATCTGAGCCAGTTACCAGGCCACACACCCTTGAAAGCGCGTCGACCGCGGCATTCTCCTTACCAGGGCGGTAAGTGACGTCAAAGGAGTAGCAAGAAAGCTCCATTCTCCATCTCGCTATTTTCTCGTTTTTTATTTTACTCGTTGTTTTTGGGTTAAACATAAACGAGACCGACTTTTGGTCAGTGATTAATTCAAAATGTCGGCCGATTAAGTAATGCCTCCATTTTCGTAATGCCTCAACTATGGCGTACGCTTCTTTTTCTATTGCAGAGTGTCGTCGCTCGGATTTCGAAAGTGTTCTTGAAAAAAAAGCTACAGGACGACCGGATTGTCTCAGTGAGGCAGCTATCGCACAGTCGGAGGCATCCGTCTCAACTAATAGAGGGATAAAAGGATCCACAGCAGAAATGGCAGACTGAGCAATGTTCCTTTTCATGTTTTGAAATGCTCTGATGGCGGAACAGGACAACGGAAAAGTAGATACTTGTGTCAATGGGTGTATTTTTTCTGAAAAAGACGCAACCCATTGGGAGTAGTGAGCAAACATACCGAGGGCTCGTCGTAAAGAGGGCATGTTTCCAGGGATTGGTAATTCCATTAGCGGTTTCAGTCGCTCGGGATCCGGCGTCATGGTGCCATTTTTGACAATGTATCCCAATAATTTGATGCTTTTCAAGTTGTAGGAACATTTTTCACTGTTCAAAGTCAGATTATATTTCTTGACGGCAGCCATGAATCGTTTAAGGTTGTGGTCATGTTCAGCTTGGTTATGTCCGCATACTGTGACATTGTCTATATATGCAACAGTACCCTTCAATTTTTCATTGGAGATTATTTCATCTATTACCCTCTGGAAGCTAGCCACACCATTTGTTATCCCAAAAGGAATTCGGCAGAACTGATATAGGCGACCGCAGGCCTCGAATGCCGTGTAGGGCTTATCCTCTGGCTTGATAGGTACCTGATGGTAGGCACTTCTGAGATCTAAAGTACTGAAAGTGTGATATTTTGCAATATTAGAAATCATTTCGTCAATACGAGGCAGTGGATAGGCATCGAGTAATGTGTATCTGTTGATGGTCTGGGAATAGTCAATGACCATCCTTTTCTTGTGATTTTCAGTGGCTGTTACGAGGACCTGTGCTCGCCATGGAGATTCACTTGGCTCTATAATTCCTTCCTTAAGTAGTTTTGTTACTTCTGCTGCTATGAACTGTTTGTCCGTTTCTGAATAGCGTCTTGATTTTATTGCTATTGGTTTGCAGTCAGGAGTTAAGTTTGTAAAAAGTGACGGGTGCCGCACTTTGACAGCTGCTAGTCCACATACGCTTAGGACTGGCTTGGGGCCACCAAAAGGAATTTCAACGCATGAATGTTGTTTTAGAAAATTGTGACCCAAAATCACTTCGCAGCAGAGGTTTTTCATTACTGATAATTTGATCCCTTGATAGGAGTTTCCTTTTAGTTTCAGGTTAACCATGCAATATCCAATTACATGGGACGATAAAGATGAATTTGCCATTGATATTTGGTTGGAACAAGGAAATATTTCCCATTTATTTGCTTTTACAATACTGGCATTAATAAAACTTTCGGAACTGCCTGTATCAATAAGCGCATGAATAGTCAATCCATTGATTTTTACCCTCACGATTGTTTTTGAGAGGCAGCCGGGAAATGCAGCTGATATTGTAATTGGTGCTACAGTAGAAAGAGTAGCCGAACGTTTTTTTTGAGAAGCTGACCGGCAAACTTTCGAAAAATGTCCCTGCTTATCACACTTGTGGCATCTAACATCTCGAGCCGGGCAGGACGAACGAGCATGTATACGAAGGCCACAAAAGTAGCATGTGGATCCAGCTGAGGCGGCAGTGATAAGTTGTTCGTGATCGTTAGAAAGGGGGGTGGCAGCATCTTGGACAATGGAAGAATTTTGAACATGCAGAGGAGGGGCTACGATAGCAGCTCCCAAAATATCGGGTTGTAAATAGAAGACAGACTGCTTCTGTGCCATGTCCAACGTTAGAGCTTGTTCATAAGCTGTTGGTAAGTCTAGGTTTTTATTCTCTAGTAGTCTTTGTCTTATTTGGTTGGACTGTATTCCATTAATAAATGCGTCCCTGATAAAAACATCTCTCGCTTGGTTCGCAGTTAAGGCTGTAAATTCACACTCGCGACTTAACGTCTTTAGAATCTGAAGGTATTGTTCAAGGCTTTCTTCTGGTTGTTGACGCCGGGTAGCAAGTAAATGTCTAGCAAAAATAGTATTTTTTTTCTTGACAAACATGGCTTCTAAAATGTCCACCGCAGTTTCATAATTTTCACATTCAGATAAATTTCTATAAATAGCAGTAGAGACATGATGTAAAAGAAGGGTATATTTCTCAGTACCTGTTAAAGCCGCGTTTGAAGATAACTGTAGAGCTGTAAGGAATCCTTCGAACATTTTTCTCCAATGCCGCCATTTGTCAGTAGATTCCGAGTCGGCCGTATCAAGGTCTAGACGATCGGGTTTCAAGTAACGTTCCATAACGAATGGTTAAATAAATTGTAATAAAAACTGGACGCCGAATATAACTTAAGGATAAGCTTTATTTAACCATTTGTTGCTTAGCTAGACAAATAGTGTTTTAACATTCACTCTTAATATACACGAATGTAGAACATTCCATTATTACTCCAAGGGGGAGACAGGCATCAATTATCTTTGTTACTACACTAACAAATAAAGCGGATGCCATGACCGAAAATCGAACCCGAAATCTTGAGATCCTCCATATGATGTTCTGCGAACTGAACTATTGGATTTTCTTTTAAATAGATCTCAAACATTACTTAAAGAAAATAAGTATAGCTTTGACGGGACGCTATAGATTTATGATTTACGTTATGTTTCAAAATATAAAGTCAAACATTATTGATGATATATGATTAAGCATTATCAATACGTTGAACACTTTTTTCATGAAAGAATTTATTTTGTTCTAACTAGGTATCGGCGTTTAAAACTATTTAATACATAATAATACTAGAATTTGGGTCAGTATATAATATATATATATATATATATATATATATATATATATATATATATATATATATATATATATATATATATTCGAAAAAAATATCCAGGACCAGAGGGGTGTGTCTATAATACATTTTTGGTATATTTGTCTGTTTCTCTCTGTCCGGTGATACAATTTAAAACAAAGTATTATTCCAAAGATCAAACATCACTTTTCTCATATGACATTTTACGAGAAATCCAAGGGGCGTATTACTTTGTAATGAGAATGACTACAATATTATTACAGGGGCTGAATTCGTTCTGAATTCGTGCTAAACAGCAATGGCAAATAAATAATAAATAATAACAATTATAATCTTGAATTCAGAGTAAACAGGATTTCTTATTCATCCAACGCCAGGGATGCCTGCTAGTCTATTATAAATATGTGTCATGGGAAATTGTGTTTATGCCCCTATTGTCTTTCACTTAACCAAAACTATCACTTATTCAATCATTCTTCCATACTTTCGATCTTATTCATAACCTTTAAATAAATACATTATTTTTTGTCGTAGTGGTGTTACGTCTCTATAGCTATATGATTTGTTCCCGCCATATTTTATGTAACCCGTAGATGGCTAGGTAAGTTTGTTGTACACACTACGCAAACAAGTTATTTAGTTCTGAATCTTTTTATTGTGTTAAACGATATTAACAGACATGATATTACATTAATGTCATTAACTTCTTTACTAACTCAACGTTTGACACGTAAAGAAGTACTTCAAGAAATATTTAAATATCTATATATCTCATATAGAGATCACGCGTTTGCTCTAGAAAGAGGCACTTTGATTTCTGAGAACTTTAACTGGAGTAAAATGAAACAAAAAAGTAGTTACTGAAAAACGTAACAAAAATGCATCTTCTCGTGAGATCCCGATTTGGTACTATAATAGGATGTGGAATAACCCCTTCGTTATAATTTCTCCAAGGTTTACTCTTACATTGAATAGCAGTACCTTTTAAGTTTACGTATACATATCAAATAGAATATGTCTATGTATAACACGAAACTGTATCCGGTGGTGTGTTCCGATTTTTGACTTTTGAGAAGTATGGATTTCCACTTTAGTTATCATTAAACGAAAGTCACGTCTGATACAATGTGGGACTACCCGTCAGAATCACATCTAGGTGTTACACATAATTTGTCATACGTATAACATGAAACGATGAGCGGTCATTTATACATAAATTGGTATCGTAGATGGATATTTATAGCGAATTAAAAGAATATATATATTTGGAGATATTCATGAATTAAGACATGAGCACATTACCCAAATAACTGGACTATTTAATGTCAAATTAAGGAAAAGATCTTGACGTTTATAGTTTTTTATATCTTCAAATATTTATTAATTCTTGTTGCATTAACTTATTAGTATGTTTTCCATCGAATTTGTGTTGTTGATTGATTGTGTACAGCCTAGCATTTACTTTTGTTGACAAATCGTTACAAAACTCGATTAAAATATCTGTCATAATTTCACTAAAAAATGAATTGATTTCGAGATATCTAGATTAAATGTCATTGCTAAGATCACAGAAAAGTTGAAAGTAACACAAACTGTGATAAGAGTAAAGATTCACTAAGTTGTCCATATTGTAGTCAATGAAATTCCGAATCTAATTCAAAGTTTCAGTTATGGTCGACATTATAACGGAATTTTAACATCCGATTTTTTACAAATTTGATGTATGGATCTAATGCTCATTGATAACATTAGTCACAATTGAACATTCCAGCCTGATAAGATCACCTATGTTTTAGATATCAACGTTTCAATGACATAACTTAATGGATACTTCATGCAATACGGATAATAAGGCCCAGATAAGAGGGTTGCCCATCCTTACGTTATCAGTAGGTAGGATACCGTGTTACGACTAAACTTGTGTGCTTGTCGTTGAAGTAAATATACGTATTTGCCATAGAATGCAGTTTAATCGGATAAACAGGCCAGCATCTATAACTTGAATCTTTAAAGGTACCACAACCCAGTGTCAAAATGGAAATAGGCGTACTGAAACGTAAACAATGGCTCCACATTTTCTTAAGCTCTCACATTTAGACCTAACCAACGGAGAAAATTTACCATACGCAGGACGGATTATATATATATATATATATATATATATATATATATATATATATATATATATATATATATATATATATATATATGTCCTTGACAATGGCTATATTTTTTATCAGGATATATCTGGGAGTAATGGGACTAAATATAAGGACATCCTTTCCAAAGCTCCCAAATTGGGACTTATCTACCAGATGTGGTTTAATGTCATATATGAAAAGACATCGTCTATGTATTAGCCAGGAGGTGTAGGTCTCTAAACCTTTTGCTTCATACAGAATCAATAATTGAAATCTGACGCTTGTTGACAACGAACAGAGTAATGCTAGTTTTAACGCGCCGCAAAGAATTTCTCATTTCACTTATGAAAAGAAAGTTATCCCTATACAATTTCACTACCCATTTACTTCGACGCGCCCAACATTTCCTTAGTGGTTCATAACAAATTGACTATTTATGCTAATTAGCCTCATTCATTTCGAAAAGTTACGCTGATTCCATTCTGTTTATCTGGTCTAGAGCTAAATAATAGAGAACATGTGAAGCGGATCGATACTTACTCAACACGCACTTATCTTTGAAAAACTTACATAGTTACGGTTGGACAAAATCGTTCATATTTTGTCCATCTCTCCTACATTGTAACTCAGTTTAATAATAATGATCTCACATGTATTTATTTACGTCATACTTTTATCGGTATGGATGCACAAACATAGGCTGTATTGTTTCCATCTCTCTTAAACAGTAACTCAGTCTTATACTAATTTCTAAAACAATTTATTCATTAAATTCAGACATTTCTAGTAACAAATGTATCAAAAATACATAGTTTTTCATCTCTCCTGAATAGTAGTCCAGTCTAATAATAAAGGAGACTTGATTTTGTCATACAATATCATCAACGGGAATGTAAATCTATCTTTCAATGTTTTCTAAGTTTTCTCCGCGGCCACACATAAAAGATATACCACCTTCGCTTTCGATTCAGTAGAAGTAAAACCAAATACTCTGTCTGTGTTTCTACTCCGTGGGCCAATCTGCCAATGAAGGTTTAAGACGATGACTACCATATCCAGGTTTAAAGCGGTCTTAGACTAACCTTCAGATTAGCTTTCACTTGTCTATTTACATGGCTTGTTGCATCATGCTGTTTTTTACCAATTAAATTTAACTTCATTTAATAATCCTATCAAATATTTATTTATTATTGTCAAACTTGTATATGTATGGTTGGGCCAAATAGACTATACACCTAATAGTAGACTTACTTTATAGTTACTAGTAGCAAAATAGGTTATACTTTTCATCACTAAAAACCCATTTCACTTTAATATTATCTTACAAACATTTCTTTTTTAAAGATAACTATTTACATTTACGGATTGACTGCATAGGTTATATTTCTTCCATATTGGAATTATCGTCATCTAATAATAATCCCTAAACTCATTTTCTCATGAAGGTCACACTTTATATTTATGGATAGACCACATAGGTTATTATTATCATGTATCTCTTTAACACTCGTACGTACGAACGAACAAACGAACAAACAAACGAAACGACATTCACCTAGTCGTATGTACATCCCGGACAGGGGAGATTACGACATTAGTTTTTACAGTTCTTTCAGGGAGGGTGTGAGGCCCTCTTACAAACTGCGCCTGGTATTCTTACATGGTTACCAGTCTGGTACTGACCAGGCTCCACGTTGCCTAACTTCGGTTTGCCTTGTCGGCGGGGCGGCGAATTCGACGACTGCAACCCCATTCAGAGGGATGCCTGTTGGCCCTGGGTGGCGACCCGTGATGTCTTAGGACGGGATCCTGGTGGCTGAGCGGTCCGTGGTCTGGTTGCATACATGGTTACGTGGTAGGAAACTCTCTACTTTGTCCATTAGTTCGGCTAGACAGGAAGTCGGAGAGGCCCGATATCATCAATCGACCAGTTACGTCTTGCCCTAGAACTTATTCTATCAGTTTCACCGATCGCTAACACTATTTAAATTGATAAACTTTGTAGCTATCAATACCCACTCCAATAAGTGCTAGAAGGTGGTGGCAAAGGTCACTCAACTTGAAAGATAAATGACTGCAATATGGCTGTGTGCCCCGGACGTGGTGCTATAAGCGGGTATAGACATCGATGGAACACGAGTGATTGTGATCACGATCGGGTTGAGTATACCATTTCTGTAGCATTTTCCTGTCAAGGCCATTGGACTTCCTCCTTGGCAATTTCCATATACTTTGAGTCGAAGAGGACTCCGTGGTGGGCAGGGAGCAGGAATGGTGAATTAAAAACAACATTTGTGGCTCCTAACAAAACAACAGAAAGAATGCATAGGGATACAAGCTTCTAACAAGAATACGCTAATAGTATATTTCTCAAGATGTATTGTACTAGACGCATTTGAAGAACCAACTATTGCTACATTATCTCCCTTCGTTATTGAGAAAATAATTTTGGCTAACATGACGCCTAAGGTTGTTAAAACATTTGTAAATGGAAACATACTGTTCGAAGTTGAGGCAAAATGACATGGAGATGTTCTGCGAAAAATTAATGTTTTTTACAATAAAAAATAACACGCATCAATACTTAACCATTTCAAAAGGAGTAATAAGGAGCCAAGAGCTCTCTTTGTGTACTATATAGGAAATAAAAGAAGAATTAAAATCCCAAAGAGTAATCGAGGTGAAGCGAATCTCTATAAAAAGAGAAGAGAGCATAATCAAAACAAACACAAATGTGATGACATTTGATATGGCGACAATTCCACCAAAAATCAAGACAGGATATACAATCGAAAAGGTGGAACAATATATCCCTAATCATCTTCGATGTTACAAATGCCAGAAATGTGGATATCACGAAAGCAAATGTAACGGAAGAAACGCATGCGGAAAATGTGGGGGGGAAAGACCCTGACCACTCTATGGGTGAATGTAAAGGGAGCCATACATGCGCAAACTGTGGTTGATACCACCCAGTTCATGCCAATATTTTTGAGAGATGGAAGAAAGAAAAGTAGATTATAACAATTTAATACACTAAAAATATTTTCTTTCCAAGAAGCAAGAAGGGTTGTTTAAACCAATAATAGAGAAAACACATATTCTCAGGCTGTGTCCCCCGTGGCGAATAATGAGGAGAACAGTAAATTCAAAAAAACATAATACAAAGGTTGCTTCAGCTTGGACCAGGAGACTGGCCACAATCTAAAAAACAATTAGAAAAGAATACGAGGAACCTAAGGCAAATGCTGGAAAGCAACATGTGGAATCAAGAGAGGATAAAAATATCATTGTGCGTCCTACTCAACCGGTTGCCCCCATTCAAGATGCGCCAGTACAGTCAAGTGAAATGAATAATGCAAGGACATCTACTAGGAAATACATAGTGATCCGAAAATATACAAATAGAAAATCTCAAAGTAAAATATCTTCAAGTAATAAATATTCATGCAAAGAGCCTCCAGGTAAGAATTGTGAACTTGAGGGAAAAGAGAAATCACATCGAAAACCAAAACCAAAATTCAGAGTGAACTTGACACAAAACCGATTGGAGGCACTGGACATAATGGGAACAAGATGAAAACTCTGAAAAAAAGAAACAAACAAAACAAACATCACCCCCAATCAAAATATTAACCATTAGACAGAAAATAATCCAATGGAATTGTCGCGATTTAAAAGCAAATCTTAATGAATTGTTTATATTACAGACACAGAAATAACCCACAATGATTTACTTCCAAGAAACCTTCTTCAAACAAGAGGACAATATTAAAGGTTATCAGATATTCAGCCGTAGAGACAATTTAAAAACTGTTGATTTCTATAAAAATATAATTGTCTAAAAACATATTAATCCATGTTGATTTGGAATTAAATTAACTGAAAAACTATGATATGCGGTTAAAAAACGTTTAACAAATGTTTTGAAAATATATTTTTGTCTAAAGATTTTTTTTTTGCAAAGAACTTAAACAAATACAAACACCTGAAAAATGTTGATATGTCGTAAAACAAAACAAACTAAAGCAAACCTTTTACCAAGATTACCGTATTTGGCATTAAATAACCCGCAAAGAGTTGATATGCCAGAAAACAAAACAACTAAACCAAACAACATGAATGCATTTTTGAAGCAATAAAGAACACGAAGCAGAAAACCTTTTACCAACATGAATGGATTTAGCATTAAATAACCCGTAAAGGCTGGATAGGCCATAAAACAATCAAACAAAACACCATGAATAAATACGTCAATCTATAAAGAACTTGAAGCATAAAAACTTTAACCAAAATGACCGGATTTGGCATTAAATAACAAAAAAAAAACAAGCAAACCAAACCTAACTTTGGTGATATGACGAGAACCGGTAGGTCGAATACTAGCACAGTATAACAATAATCCCGAGAAACATTCATTCATAAAAGCCCTTCATTTTATAGTTACAAAATAGCGAAATAGCCTATATTATTCCAATCTCTCTTGAATACTAGCAGCACTATATAATCATTCCTAATTTAATTAATTTATGAAAATCAGACATTTAATTGTTACGGTTTGTTCAAATAGGCTATTTTTACTCTAGAACATTGCTCCACTATCAGAATAATCCCTTAAAGTTGTATTCATTAAATTCAGACTGTTACGACTACAAATGAGCCTAATAATATAAATTTCTCCATAATTCTGAAACACCAGCCCAATCATATAATAAACCTTAGAAGCATCTATTTATTAACTTCATATTTTTTATAGTTATAGATAGCTTGTTATATATCCTATACTTTTATATCTCCTCAACAGTGTTTGATAATAATGCTTAAAATGAGTATGTATTAACGTCAGACTGTTATAATTACGGATGGGCCAAATTGACTGTATTTTTCAATCTCTTTAAAATTCTTGCCCAATCTGGTAATGATCTTTGAATAGATTTATGTATGAAAGTCAGAGATTAAGGAAAAGCAACATAGGCCATATGTTTTATTCTCTTCGAGACTGAAGCCTAATCAATCTAATAATAATCCCAGAAAACATTTATGAACGTCAAACATTTACAGCTACAAATAGAACTAAATACGCTATCCATTTCTATATATGTTAAACATTGGTCCCGTCTAATAATAATCGCACCATGAATTAATTGATAAAAGTCAGATTTTGATAGTTTGGACTTTGGCAAAAACGTCCATATTTGTAATTGTTTGAATGCAAAACGCCATCAACGCCATTTTCAAAATTGCAAAGCTAACACTACAAAAACTGTTGCATTTCAACAATCACCCCAACCCCAAAAAAAAAACAAAAGAAAAAAATCATGTTTTACATAATGTGCTGACGGCACAATTTTCTTTTGCTTTAAATTTTAAGAATTAAAAGAAGTCTTGAATTTTAAAAAAGTCTTGAACTTATATGTTCGTCCTTTTATTGTTAAGTTTTTTCAATTCAAATAAATTGGATTTATCGTATTTTGCATTAAAACTCCTCATTAATTTCAACATCTCCTAAAAAGCAGCTACACCTAATTATAGTGTCTATACGCATTTATTTATTAAAATAAGATATTTACTGTCACATATTGCCGTAATAACCTATAATTTGATCAATCTCTCAGAAATTATTAGTTATGGACATAAAAATAGGCTATAAATTGTACATCTCTCCTGAACACTAGCCCATTTTTATAACACCATTACAAACATTTATTAAAACCAGACATTTATATTAACGTATTGGCAAAATAAGCTTTATTTATTACATTTCATCGTATCTCTAGACAAATTTAATAATACTAATAACACCTTAAATTATCTATCAATGAAAGTCAGATGTGTATATTTGTAGATGTCCCAAATAATATTGAACTTTGTCTATAATTCATTAATAGTAGTTTAATTTAATAATTATTATAACAAACATTTCTTTATTAATGTCAGATGTTTATATTTATGGATGGGGAAAATAATCTGTTTGTATTTAGTATCTCCTGGACAGTATCACAGTCTAATAATAACACATAAAGGCATTTATTTATGAACATCAAACTTTTCTGATTAGAGATAGGCTCAATATGCCATAGTTCGATATCTCTCATACTGAAGAATATCCAAAGCAATTAATAATCCCCTAACTCATTCGTTTGCGAAAATTCGACTTTCATAGTTTAAGATGGCTCACATAACATACAATGTTGCATATCTCTCCTGAATAATAGTATCATCTAATAAGAATAGGTGCAAGCATTTCTTTATTTACATCAGATTTTATAGTAACAGATTGACCAAACAAATTTATTCTATAGTGTTTGATCTCTTCGAAAGTCTAGTCCAATCTAATAATAATATACGAATTTATTTATTTATGAAAATTAAGCTAGTATAGGTACAGGTGTGCGAAATAAGATATATTTCTTCTAATCCATCGTCAACAATTGCTCAGTCTAATAATAATGGTTAAATGGCCTAATTGCACTATAATTTGATCTATCTATCTTGAAAAGTAGCGCAGTTTTTGATATAAACCTCACACACATGGCTGTATTATCGTTGAACTCATGGGATAATTACTAAGACAATTGAATTTGTAAATAATACTTAGTCGCTATAAAATAGACATCAGTGGAAAGTGTTTAGGCATAGGAATATTATGTTACATATTCTCCATGTGATCGTGAAAGCCATGTTAGGATTAATATTTCTAATGACTCGAAGAGGTCTCTTGAAGAAAGGAACATGACGACGACAAGAGTTGTTCATCAAAGTGATTTACAATATTATTTTCATCGTTTAATTAACCTAGAAATCAAAGTCAAAAGTTACACCATACATCCCTGGGACCGTACATCATTTTCCTGTCTAGAATCTCCATAGCAACAGACGGTTCGCATTCCTTTATGTACCTCATGCCATCTCATTTCTAAACCGCAACGAGATAAAGTATTGCGGTCTATGGAACCGTCCTCCTCATCGTGCAAGTGATCAACACGTAACGCTAAGTTTTCTTTTCTTATATTTCTACATACGACTAATGCTTACACATCTATTGCGTAGACTTGCCGGTCATATCACAAGGATATCACCTGATATTACTCGCTGCTTTCATTTCATAATTACATTACATATTCATTTTAGTGAACGATGCATTATTTATTGAAGCAAACTTTTGCCGTGTCATCCTGTCTGCATTGTCAATGAAAACTTAATGGCGCTATTATCATATACCGGTGTTTATTTCAATCGGCATCTACAATCAATAAGTAGCATTTAATGGGAGTATTAAATTACTCATTTGTCAAGGTATTTAAACGGGCTAACGCTTTATATATATATATATATATATATATATATATATATATATGTGTGTGTGTGTGTGTGTGTGTTACGAATACAAATAAAAATAACACCCACATATAATTGTATCAACGTTTCTGTATCTGTAATTGCATTTTATAGCCCATGAAAAGTAATTCGATGTCATACTTTTCATCTAAACAGCAACCATGAAATGTGATTCGTCATATACCCTTGTTATATATATATATATATATATATATATATATATATATATATATATTACTATTTCATGTATCCACATAAAATGCTATAAGGACATATCATTTTTTATGTATCGATTTTCAGTATTTTCTTTAACAGTGCTCGATACGTAAGTAGAGCTAGGCATATTTTTATATATATATATATATATATATATATATATGTGTGTGGGTGGGGGTGTATGAATAAAGATAGGGATAAAATTATCCGTCATAATGGAAAATGTTCCATATATATATAAATATATATATATATATATATATATATATATATATATATATATTTAGGCAGCACGTTATTATTTAAGCAGGCTTTCTTAAGCGACTAAGGCACTTAGCTTGACGATTCCCTACGGAGATTAACGCGGATACTTCTGTGAAGCTTACTGCTATAAATATATTCACATATGTTAGTACAAAGATCTACTTACGTACGGAGCACTGTGTAAGCAAATACTGAACGGCTAAAAAAAATGTTTTATATAACATCATAACTGATGTATACATGAAATAATAATTATAAATATATATTAATTTTGTTTCATATTTGAATGTTCCCTATTATAAATTGTTAATCTTCAAATTATTGTAATTCGTCCTTATTTCATTCTCTTATTTATTTTATTGGTCATGTATTATTATAATTTATTCATACTTATTATTATTATTATTATTATTATTATTATTATTATTATTATTATTATTATTATTTCTTCTAACTTGGAGTTATCACACAAGTTATCGTCAGTGATAGCTCACCGAGAACACCCGATGGTGTTCCATAGAGTGCAAATGATGACAAGTCCCCCCCCCTCTTACAGATTTTAAGTACCCTCCACTTCTATTCGGATACCTACCTCAAATGAACTTGCGTAATCGAAACAGCCGCTTACAATAGCTTTCTCACTGGTAACAACCATTGGTCTCCTCTGGGATTTGGGTAGCAAAAAGTCTCCTCAAGATACCGGTATTGCCACACTTTTCCAGTGGATGTCTGGTTAGTGCTGTCTCTTCTCGGTCTTCCCATCCTCTACGAATTCTTTATGTGGTATCAGACGAGGCTGGTGCCATCACTTTTTTGGTTTGGGGGTCGGCAATATTTTAGATTTCTTTCAGTTTTTTGTTCCTTGTTTCGTGTGGTGGTGCTTTTCCTGTTGATTTGATTGCTTCCCATTGTAACTTCCTGCTGGTTATTCTTCGTAGCTTATGCGTGTTGGTTTCCGCATTTGAGTATTTTCCTTAAGTTGCAGCTATTTTGATCATCGCCCTTCTTTTGTATAGTCTCATTTTAATTTCTCTCAGTCTTCTTTCCAGTTTTATTTTGGGACTGTTCCTTGTTCCTTGTGCCTCTACGAGTATTGGTATCATATTACTTTCTCATGCGCTATATGTCTTTCAATTATTGGACACATTCCGTGTATTTGTTTCGTTTTTCCGTTGCCTTGATCTTCACCTTGATGTCTGCTCGAACGACCAAAATCTACAATTTGGCAGGATTCTTTCTTTCTTGTTGACTATTATGACATCCGGTCTCCTTGCTTGTATGGGTCTATCTGTTTCCCATCCATGTCCCAGGGATTTTGTGTTTTTCATTTTCCAGTGTTGTCTTTAGATTGTGTTTGCAGCATTTGTTCACGTGTTCGATATGCAGTGTATTTGTCTTCACCATCTGCATTTCCTGTTTTCCTGGGTTTTATCTATTTTAGATTTAATATAGTTAATCGCAGCCGTCAGTAAAGATTCCGTTTTTCTTTTTATTCCGTTGTCCGTATCTCAACCATACCCAAAGAATGTTGGTGGGCCTCTTCTCTTGGCATTTTTATGAAACATGCATGTAGCTGTTTTCTTCCCACTTTTCTTTTCTTTTTTTATTTTTTTTTATTTCTGGTTTCAGTGTGTTCCTAGTAGTTCGGTTATGTATTTATCCTGCTCGTTTTTCTGTCTTCTTCTTCTTCTTCTTCTTCTTCTTCTTCTTCTTCTTCTTCTTCTTCTTCTTCTTCTTCTTCTTCTTCTTCGTCTTCTTCTTATTCTTCTTCTTCTTCTTCTTCTTCTTCTTCTTCTTATTATTATTATTATTATTATTATTATTATTATTATTTCTACTTTGTTCATTCTCTATTTAAATATTTTAATTTTCTGTATCCTATATATTTTCATTACTATTATCATTATTGATTTTACAAATAGAGTAGTATAACATATCATAATAAGAGGTTATACTTTTCATATGTACTGGATATATGTGTTATTGAAATAATACAAACATTTGATGTTTTTGCTGCCTGATATGTAATGTTATAAGGAACGCTGATACAGAGAACTGGTAAAATCATCAAAATATAATACAAAATTGTTCTAGAAACGATTGCACGCCAAATATCTGTTGTGTTTGAATTCTTAGAACTGATATTAATAATGTTCTAGTTTTGTTCATCTAAACAAATTATATATATATATATATATATATATATAGAGAGAGAGAGAGAGAGAGAGAGGGAGAGAGAGAGAGAGAGAGAGAGAAAAGAGGTAATGAAGTAATGCATTGGATAACATTTGTATAGTTTACACGTGTATTCTTCCATCAAATGTTCAAACAAGAAATAACACTTTACTTCAGTGTCACGGTAAATCTGATCGTCAGACGTACTTGTCTACTCAACATATATGTATACATTCGAATGCAAGCTCAAACTAGCCAGAATTTTATTTCGACTTTACACTTTTAATTTTGATAATAAGTAAAAAAAAAACTTTTCAATTTAATTTCAGATCCATTTAAATTTCTGCTCAATAACTCTCATTGGCAGCGACCTTCATTGAACGTTTGAATAAAGGCTAGACACATATCTGACGAAGTGATATTTTCTCGAAATATCATTATACGAAACTTTCATCACACAATCTTGACGCAAGTAGGATTATTATTTAATATGTAATATATATATATATACATTGTATTAAAAAAAAGTAGAAATGGCTTAACTCATTTCACAATTATATGTCTTAATCTGCTTCAATTTCTGTCTATCCGTGACCCCTCTACATTGCATGTCCTTCTAATTTTCTTTCATATACTCATTAAACAATGCTTCAAGCAAACTACATCAACCTCATAAACTTGTAATGGTCTGGAATGAGGTTAGGTATCTATATTATCTTAAATTACGGCTTTAATTCTTCTTTAAACTGTGATTACATTTGAAATGTACGGTTAACAACTTGTACTTAAAAAAAAATATAGTGTAAGATTAACGTGGTGGTTACTGTTGTTGAGATAATGTTTTGTCTGTCCGAAACTCGACAAATGAAGAGTAAAATATATTTCTCTCACTCATCAATTATCAGAAATGTTACGGATAAAGGGTCCCTATTGCTAGTGTTTAAATTTATGTGACAATTACGAGTGCGAATATAAACATGCAAATAATATATTTATGTTATTTATAATTCTTTATTAATTTATGTTTCATTATTTAAAAAAATATGGCAATTACGAGTGCGAATATAAACACGCAACTAATATATTTATATTATTTATAATTCTTTATTTATTTATGTTTCATTATTTTAAAAAAAATATGTCAATTACGAGTGCGAATATAAACACGCAACTAATATATTTATATTATTTATAATTTGTTATTCATTTATGTTTCACATTTAAAAAAAATATGGCAATTACGAGTGCGAATATAAACACGTAACTAATATATTTATATTGTTTATAATTCTTTATTTATTTATGTTTCATTATTTAAAAAATATGGCAATTACAAGTGCGAATATAAACATGCAACTAATATATGTATATTATTAATAATTCTTTATTCATTTATTTTTCATTATTTAAAAAAAATATGGCAATTACGAGTACGAATATAAACACGCAACTAATATATTTATATTATTTATAATTCTTTATTCATTTATTTTTCATTATTAAAAAAATATGGCAATTACAAGTACGAATATAAACACGCAACTAATATATGTATATTATTAATAATTCTTTATTCATTTATTTTTTATTATTTAAAAAAAATATGGCAATTACGATTGCGAATATAAACATGCAAATAATATATGTATATTATTAATAATTCTTTATTCATTTATTTTTCATTATTTAAAAAAAATATGGCAATTACGAGTACGAATATAAACACGCAACTAATATATTTATATTATTTATAATTCTTTATTCATTTATTTTTCATTATTAAAAAAATATGGCAATTACAAGTACGAATATAAACACGCAACTAATATATGTATATTATTAATAATTCTTTATTCATTTATTTTTTATTATTTAAAAAAAATATGGCAATTACGATTGCGAATATAAACATGCAAATAATATATGTATATTATTAATAATTCTTTATTCATTTATTTTTCATTATTAAAAAAATATGGCAATTACAAGTACGAATATAAACACGCAACTAATATATGTATATTATTAATAATTCTTTATTCATTTATTTTTTATTATTTAAAAAAATATGGCAATTACGATTGCGAATATAAACATGCAAATAATATATTTATATTATTTATAATTCTTTATTTATTTATGTTTCATTAATTAAAAAAATATGGCAATTACGAGTGCGAATATAAACACGCAACTAATATATTTATATTATTTATAATTCTTTATTTATTTATGTTTCATTATTTAAAAAAATATGGCAATTACGAGTGCGAATATAAACACGCAACTAATATATTTATATTATTTATAATTCTTTATTTATTTATGTTTCCTTATTTAAAAAAAATATGTCAATTACGAGTACGAATATAAACACGCAACTAATATATTTATATTATTAATAATTCTTTATTCATTTATTTTTCATTATTTAAAAAAAATATGGCAATTACGAGTACGAATATAAACACGCAACTAATATATTTATATTATTTATAATTCTTTATTCATTTATTTTTCATTATTAAAAAAATATGGCAATTACAAGTACGAATATAAACACGCAACTAATATATGTATATTATTAATAATTCTTTATTCATTTATTTTTTATTATTTAAAAAAAATATGGCAATTACGATTGCGAATATAAACATGCAAATAATATATTTATATTATTTATAATTCTTTATTTATTTATGTTTCATTAATTAAAAAAATATGGCAATTACGAGTGCGAATATAAACACGCAACTAATATATTTATATTATTTATAATTCTTTATTTATTTATGTTTCATTATTTAAAAAAATATGGCAATTACGAGTGCGAATATAAACACGCAACTAATATATTTATATTATTTATAATTCTTTATTTATTTATGTTTCCTTATTTAAACAAATATGGCAATTACGAGTGCGAATATAAACACGCAACTAATATATTTATATTATTTATAATTCTCAATTTATTTATGTTTCATTAATTAAAAAAATATGGCAATTACGAGTGCGAATATAAACATGCAACTAATATATTTATATTATTTATAATTCTTTATTCATTTAAACAAATATGGCAATTACGAGTGAAAATATAAACACGCAACTAATATATTTATATTATTTATAATTCTTTATTTATTTATGTTTCATTATTTTAAAAAATATGGCAATTACGAGTTCGAATATAAACATGCAACTAATATATTTATAATATTCATAATTTTTTATTCATTTATGTTTCATTTTTTAAACAAATATGGCAATTACGAGTGCGAATATAGACATGAAACTAATATATTTATATTATTTATAGTTATTTATTCAGTTATTTTTTATGATTAAAAAATATATATAGGGCAATTTCGACGAGGGATTCTATATCGATATTTTTATGATCTAAAACACTATATTTTTATATCATGAATACGAAATATTTCATTCGTTATTCTTATACAAAGTTTTCCGCAGTTTTCCGCATTAAAAGGGTTCTACTTATTCATGTTTGTAATTTGTTTGTTTTCTATCAAAATAATTAATACTTTATGGACAACAAGATACCCTTGCCTCGTATCCAACATTATAGGACAAGTGAGATTTAATTACCCCGTGAGAATACATAAATGAAACTAATACATTCATTAAATTGACTAGCTGGCTTTCCTGGGTTGCTGGCTGGCTATTGCCCCACATAGTTAGCTACTTGAAATATTGGAAACCTCAATTTAAAATAATAAAAATCTAATTATTAACTTGATTCTAAACACTAATTACAATATTCTTACTTATTCATATAGATTCATTAAATTGACTAGCTGGCTTTCCTGGGTTGCTGGCTGGCTATCGCCCCACATAGTTAGCTACTTGAAATATTTGAAGCCTCAATTTAAAATAATAAAAATCTAATTATTAACTTGGTTCTAAACACTAATTACAATATTCTTACTTATTCATATAGATTGATACACTTTGATATTGTCGTAACTTCGATACACATTTATATTATTATTAAATATGAACGTATAGAAAGGAAAAGATAGAAGAAGTCTAATTTCTTTTTCACTTGCAATTTTGGAGTAGATAGCAGCTTGTTGAAAATAAGCATTTAGACACAGATGCCATGCAAATAGTTGTCCAGGATATAACACAATATTAAGAAACAGAACTACTTGTTATAATGATGTAATCATTAAATTAAAAACAATAATAAATAAGTATTAATTAATTACACTACTTTGTTCTTTTTAAGTTCTTCGAAATATAATATAGCTTCTACTATTTATATTACAAGATGATGCTAATGTAAAATTTCTCAATAAATATAAGAATATTAGAAGATAAGATATATATATATATATAATTTGCATAAATAAATATATTGTATATCCATATGAAAATATATTTCATGTTTACTATCACTCATCAGTATTGATAGTGTAACTCTACCGCCGGTCGAACGATTCGAACCCTTAGGCTCCAAGCTTCTTACCTCTTGGTCGTCGTGACAGGCACATTTTAAATGCGAGAGAAATAAGCCCTATATCTTTTAATTGTAAATATTGTAAGAAACCAACACTTTTCTAATCTACCCAAGGGAGAGATTCGCAACGTTGCTAAGTTTGTATCTGTATTTTTTTTCTCTCAGAGTACTCGACTTTCCGAACCTGCAAAACAGAGCAATTATGCAAAATAAATTTGCAATCTCAAGTTAGTCGTAATATCACAATTGAAAGATCTGGTATTCTATATAAATACTAGATAGAGGTGTAATACTAACACTTAAAGGTTATTCTTATCAGAAATAGTCGTCAAAATATGTTTACAGTCGGTAATCAAACGTGTTATATTTCCACAAACACAGCCACCATATTTTTCAACGCCAATATCAACCAGGAACTCGTGAACTAGAAGAGGTTGTTGCATATTCTCGATTTTATCTGTATCCTTTTTAAAAGATTAATCTCATATAAAGAATTCGCCAATTATAAAACACGAAGGTATTTTGCTATTCATTAATTACCGAATACATGCTTCAGGCATAGAAAAGAAACCTTAAATATAAACTGCCGCTCATATCTACTCCTTATTGATTCGTTTAAATACCAGCTTGTTTGGCACAAGACTGTCGGCTCTTAACTTTATATTCAGTGCATGCATAACATAACTGAAAACGGCGACATCTTAACCTGTCTTTTTTCGGACAAACCTGGCAATCCTATTGGATCAATAACCGCGCATGCCTAACAGAGTTGGTAATTTCTCATAAATATCTTTTCGCATGCAGCTAAGTAGTTATATGGAAATTAAGGCGTGACTTGAAATATCCTTCCGTGCTTTTGCTCGTTCGGATAGCAATGCGATAACACGGATACGGATCCCTAATGCCAAATGCAGGGTAATGGTAAGCAACAACCACTCTAAACACATCAGTGTCTCTCAAGGAAATCGAAATATAAATGTATATGTATGTATAACTACTACTACTACTACTACTACTAATTGTACTAATGATACTACTCATAATAATAAAAATACGTATTTGTGTGTTAGTTTTTTATTGCATATATATATATATATATATATATATATATATATATATATATATATATATATATATACATATTAACTTGTTACTAATATCCAGGGGGTATAAACCCGAAGGAAGTTGAAACCGGGTACATGAGAGTGCTCAATGAAAATTCAGAGCAAAATATATATTTTTTGTTGGTGATTTTATTATAATAAA
>OY744522.1:164568075-164573075 GCA_963556195.1 Sepiola atlantica | reverse complement strand
ATATATTCTGAAACCAATTAAAACAAATTAAAAATACTCGAAGCTATCTACAAAAAACACAAGAACCTTAAATAAACAAAATCACATATGAAACCAGTAGTAACATTTTAAAATGTTTAACGTAATGCGATTTTGTTCTGTTATGCCATCCAGCGTTGCTGAATTTAAAATCGCCAACGACTTGAACAATGCGGAAAACGTTTTTTGCGCGTTTCTCAACCGTCTTTTTAAAATTGTCTTCTTTCTCCAGCTTTTTTGTTCATTTGCTTTTGACACTTAAGGATAAGTCAACGAAGAATCAAAAACGTTGGTGAAACTTGTGAAACCTATTGAAAATTTTTTGGGGGGGATTTTAATACACAAAAGAAAGACCATTAGACAAATAGAAAAAAGGTATAATTACACAGACGGATTCTGTTATTTTTAACAATGCTTGCATGAATGAGAAAATACTGCCTAAACACACACACACACAATATATATATATATATATATATATATATATATATATATATATATATATATATATAGTATACGTTTCTTATATACAAAATATGTACATATTGTGATTTTATTGACAGTCCAGCTGTTTTGAGCCATTTCATCTAAACCGGTTAATTCTTGGGGTAAAGTTTTGATAAGATGGTCAGAAGAAGCTGGACTTTGAATAAAGTCGTAACTTAAACATGTATGCACATATGTGGCCAAAATATTTGTATAAATCAAAATATTATACTATAATACAACTCTACCTAACAAAACATATATATACAAGTACTACTACCTCTCTTGTGTCTCTCTTACCCCACCTCTATCTCTATATATATATATATATATGTATATATATATGTATATATATATATATATATATATGTATATATATATATATATATATATATATATATATATATATATATATATATATATATGAAAATATATATATTTATATATACGCCAGGTTAAGTATGTATTCGCAAGATAAAAATCCATTGAATTTTAGCCGGGTTCATATTATAGTGCGCAATAGTTAATAGAGCTTTTGATATTAATATGTTTTTATACAAAAATAAACAAAACGACAGTGCCATGACGATGTTTCGATTGGTTGGTAGTCATTTAAAACTACGATCTCTTCAGGAAAAGAAATACCGTCTTTTCTTTAGTTGTTCATATTGAAAAAAAGATAGAGAAGGAAACAGAAAAAATCCATTTGAAACTGAAACGTAAGATGATCAAATTTAAAATAATATTTAAAATAAACCGAGTCAATTTATTGACACTCGAATTCCAAGGAAAGTGAACAGTTGCTATCTGGTGTGAATCAGTTGCGAGCACTCGTAGAAATTTGAAATAGCTTCCCAAGCGTTGAGTACTGATAATAAAGAGGAATATATATTGCAACTATGATTCAAGGGATCACGGTCCGGTGTGCCAGTGAGTGATCACTATTAATAACTTGTATGAGAACTCCTTGTCACTAAATAATGATAATGATGATGATGACGACGATGACGACGACGATGGCAATGATGGTGATGATGATGATGACGACGATGACGACGACGATGCCAATGATGATGATGATGATGATGAGATCGACGATGACGACGACGATGCCAATGATGATGATGATGATGACGACGACGACGACGACCGTGACGATGATGATGATGATGATGATGATGGTGGTGGTGGTGGTGGTGGTGGTGGTGGTGGTGGAAGAAGAACAAACACGAGTGCGCTGGAATAGCAGTACACTGGGAACTATGCAAACGGTTGAATTTTAAATACAGAGGCAACTGGTACAGACACGATCCGGAGACAGGACTGAAAAGAGAAAAGGACAAAATCGTATGAGACATGGATGTACAAACAGATACAATCATCCAAGGTGACGAGATGTCAAAATAAGTAACAAGAAGGAAAGTAACTGTCACATTGTTAATTTTATCCGTTCTAACACACCACAGGGTAAAGATCAAGGTACTGAATTGTGTGAAAACTTCAAGATATAATAATCACAAGCTCTAAACTTTAAAAAAATCCAGTAGTATTTACATCGGTTGCAAACATAGAAAATAATCTTAGAGGGCCTGTAAGGCTGCAAATATTCAGAAGTGATATGACCACCTACAGCTAGATAAGCTTGAACTTCTAGAAGACTTATTGTCACTGAAATTCCAGATAATTCTACCAGCGATTATCCAATGGTTAGCCTTTGTTGGTAGAGTCTAAATTGAGTTGCAATGATAATGAAAAGAAGCAGAGACTACTGAAAATTAGGATTGGCTCCAGAGATTTTTTTTTACCGACAAAAGATCGAACTTTTCATGAGTAAAAAATAATAACAGGAAGTAATTCATTAAAAAGATATAAACAAATGTTATTTGATGTTATTCATAACGCGTGGGCAATGATGAGTAGACTTTGTCGGTTAATTAATAAATGAAAAATACTTTTTACTTGGCCAAACTTAATATAAGTTGGAGGGCTGATAGACTGACAGTGTGAAACAAAATGCTAGTGCTTTGAACTTCTTGCGACTTTGTGACGAAGAACTTCAAGTAAAGAATTATATGATCTAATTAAGGCACCATTTCCTCACTGTGGCTCTTTATAATTTGGCCTAATCAGGCTTAACATTTGATAAGATTACAATAATCAAGTTTGAAGACTGAATGCTTTCGATGTGTCATTTCGTCTTTCGTATGAATGAATTAAAAACAAAAGTATGCTTCGTAAATACAAACACACACACACACACACACACACACACATATATATATATATATATATATATATATATATATAATAAAATGAAATGAAATTAATTCCGAATAAGTGTGCTACACCTACGACTGAACTCAACATCTCTCTATTGGATTTACTTCATTTTTGAACTCCTTTCCATGTTGCCTTCACGAACACCCTTCTTTTCCATCTGTAAATCTCCTTTCATTGGACACTTAATCAACGGACATTTACCAACTGGACAGACCCCATATCTTTTTCACACGAACTTTTTCACTCTCCATTACTTAATATTTTTTCAAATTTTGAAGTTTGGCTTTTCCACAGTCAACTTATCTATCTATGTAATTCCTCTGATGATAAGATTTTAATCTTATAAAATCCTTGGCTTAAGGAAAGAATAAAACACATAATGTTATTACCGAGTATATCTTGCATTGCCCAATCGAAGTTGAAATAAATTTGTCATTCGTACATGCTTATCCCTCTTCTTTCTCCTATCTTTATATATATATATATATATATATATATATATATATATATATATATATATATATATATATATATATATATATATATATATAAGTATGTATATAAAAAAATAAAATAATAATGTGAAAAAAAAGTTTATATTGTGTTATAAATTTTTATTATTTATTTTTCTATTTATTTATTTTGTGATGTGTAGGAATATAAATTGTTCTGTAAAGAAAAATAGTTTTTTCTTGTTGATGGTATGGAGAACGAAATTTTCGACTGATCCTTCTAGTCTTCATCGGTGTTTGGGGTTTGCGTGTGTACGTTAGGGAGGTTTTCCCAGGCAAACTATATATATATATATATATATATTATGTGAAGTGAGAAAATAAAGATAAAAATTATATCTTTAAATTATATCCTATATTGACAAGTCAATTCTCGTTATACTAGATAAGACAAAAGTATCATTAGATAAATGCTGAGTATAAAAATTGGGCGAAAAGCAATATTTATTAAATCATCTAATGTTCAAACAAGGATTAAACAAACTACCAATGGTTGTTACATTCTTTGTATATTGTAAACCCTTTAAATTGTTTATTACCTCTATCCTTTTTTCTAATGATTGATATTACAGTATCTTTGAACGGCTTATCTGTTGAACCTTATCACATTACAAGAGCTTATCTTTGAACATCCATGAAGGATATATTTTATATCACTCTTGTTTGAAGAATTGATGTTTTAATAAATATTGAATTTCATGCAATTTGTATCCCTATCATTTATATATTTATAAAACATATCTCTCTCTATATATATATATCTATCTATTTATTTTTGTCTCCCTATTTCTGTCTCTCTCTCTCTCTCTCTCTCTCTCTATATATATATATATATATATATATATATATATATATATATATATAATTACGAACCAGATTTATATGATAACGAAGCTTAATGTTAATTTGTTAGATAAAGATACCTTACAAATGAACAATGAAAACATCAAAGCATATTTGAACAAATTCAAGTTTACACAGTGGAAAATTATACACATATACTCTGATTTCTTCCAAAACCATTTGAAATATATATGCTGCTCTGGATTTACTACTAAATGACAAAATGTTATAACTGAATGACATTTATAATCAAATGCAATTTTTATATTACTACTTACATGTTTAAATATTAGACATTGAGCAGATTTTGCTTAAGAAATTGAATATCAGGATAATGAATCTGAACAATATGAAATATTTTAAATATTATCAAACACATACACCCCCACACACATTACCCACGCACACATATACAGCTATAGTTTTAGTGGATATAAACCAAACAACTATATATATATATATATATATATATATATATATATATATATATATTTATGAATATATATATATATTTATGAATATATATATATATATATTTATGAATATATATATATATATTTATGAATATATATATATATATATATAAATATATATATATATTCATAAATATATAAATATATATATATATATTCATAAATATATATATATATATATATTAATAAATATATATATATATATATATATATATATTCATAAATATATATATATATATATATATATATATTTATGAATATATATATATATATATTTATGAATATATATATATATATATTTATGAATATATATATATATATATATATATATATATATATAAATATATATATATATTCATAAATATATATATATATATACATATTCATA
>OY744522.1:164558075-164563075 GCA_963556195.1 Sepiola atlantica | reverse complement strand
CTCCAAAACCAAGACTGCTAAAACTCGTTTCTCAGAAGAACGAGTGACGTCACAGATCCTTCTGTTTCCCACGCAAAGGCCCGTGACGTCATAGAGCCTCTCTCAGGTGCACATTGACCCTTGATCTGAGGTCTCGTCACGCGGTGACCCTGTCACGTCCGTTAGCTTCGACTGTGAGAACAGGCCCTATTCTGCACTCGACTGCACGGGTCCCCCTCGCGCTAATTCGCGCAAGTCAAACCAACGGTTTCCAACAGATACGTCCATTACCATAGAGCCATTATACAACAAGAAGGCAACAACTTACAATATTAAGCCATTTACACTATAATTTATTTTCTATCGGAATAAGGCTCCTCAAGTACAATCATGGCTTTACACTAGTACGTGAGAAATAATGAGATTTACACAGCTTATAGTATCTCACAGAGGGGGGAAGTGAGAAATGAGCCGGAATAAGTTTGCTTTCTATATATGGAATTATAAGTTAGTTGTAATCAGCAGTAGCCAGAGACCGTTAACTGAGCAAATTAATAACACCCGATCCCCCTCTAGTCATCAGTCGGTCACCCAGTATGCTAGAAAGATGACCCAGTTGTAATTTAAGATATTCCGTTAACTATCTCAAACGATTAGAAATGTAACTTCTAATTCTAAAGTAAAACCTACTAAACGATAATTGCAATGAAAAGTACGTCGTGTGTAAAGCAACAATCTATCCTGAAGGACACAGTAACAACACCAAAGTCTACATCGACATATCCGCATGAAGTTAAAAGCAAGGTCCTAAGCTCATAGGCAGTTCTTCATAAATTATATCACTGAAGTTAAAACCGAATCGGCCTTGCTGTATAGATGCTGAAGGACGAGAACCTAACACTCGTGGTTCCCTTTGTCGGTTTATTGCAATTATAACTCCCCTACCTGGTTTAAACATAGATGTAACTCATGCTTTGTAGAAGAATTAGGATACTTAAATATGAACACGATAACATTTTGACTAAGAAAAACAAATTAATCACTAGATGTAGACACAAACAACAATTTCAGATAACGAGCCTATGACGTCACATTGGATTCCATTACCGTAAACTTTAACACATGAGACACATATTATACTAATCTAGATTAAGCAACTGTGTGTATAAGTGGATATAGAGTATAACTTAGTTCCCCGGACATATATTACTCCCTGGACCATGGTTTTTAAACACCTGACATGAAGCTATAAGACACTGCCCTTTTTTTTCATATCATTCTCCATAACTGTTTTACCTATCGTTACGTCAATTAATTTTATTCTCTCACCATAGTGTTACTGCTGACTGGCATATTTTATTCAAACACACCCACACACACTTCACTGAATACACACTCTGTATATGTGTATATGTGTATAAGTGTATATATGTTAATGCATATGCATATACGTATCTATATGTATTTGTGTGCATATGTGTGTGTATACTTGCGATGGCTATATATATATATATATATATATATATATATATATATATATATATAAATATATATCAACACGTTCTTTTAAGACTCCTGTAAGGTACATCTAGTGTATAATAATTATCTGCTTATTATTACTATTAATTGTAGTAATAAGATTCTAAGCATACGGTGACACAATGGAGATATCCCCCAAGATATCCCTCAGATCTAGGGAAAAATATTGCTTAGCTACCGGATTAAATTAAAATCAACTGGGAAGCAGGACACTGGTATTGTATTCCACAGACGGGTAGTTCTAGGAAATAAGCTATGTTTAGTTTTATGTACACAGAGGGAGAAAGGGAAATCTTTGACAACTGTTGTAGCTCGATGATGTTTTGTTGCATATGTTTTATAGGGGGGGGGCATGAATTGGAACTCATTCGAATACCTACTCTGAAAATAACGATACAGCAGAAAAAGACTTGCAGCCTCTCTTCTGGAGAACGTGGCTACCGGGGAGAGAATAGGGCATTTTCCACTAGATTTCGAAGTCAGTGTTGAATCATGTCAAGGCAGTAAAGGGTGCTGTGAGTTGCACCTATCCAGATGTGGCAACAGTACGCCATCACATGACGTGTTCGACTCTTTTACAGGTAAAGGATTACGTCAGGCGTGAGACACCTTTTGGAGCAGTAGAATTATCTAACCATTTTTCAAACGACCTTAGCAACGGATTTGATGTAAGTGCCAGAAGTCATATCAATTGGGTGGAAGTGAGAATCCGACAGTTTGTAATGAAAAAGAGACGTTGTTTTTGAAAGTGACATCCACCATTTTCAATAGTGCACAACATACTTCAGGTCTGAAGAGAGAGTACTAGAAAGATCTTAATGCTTTTTTGACGTGTTGACATGAATGCTTGTGTAATCTGCATAAATATCGACAAATAAGATATTTGGTAGAACATTGATGTATATCAGGAAATGGGTTGGGCAAATAATTGATCTCTGAGCCACTCCAGCGTTAATGTTATGTGCTTCAGAATCATGCTAATAAACGCTTACATTTATGAATCTATAAAAGATTAAGGATTTGATGGTTGAGAGGACATTTCCAATTATTCCATAGCTAGCAAGTATGTAAAGTAGACCTTTATACCAAACCCTATCAAAGGCGTTTGATATCTCAAGAGCTATTTCTCTGGAAGCGAATACATTGTTTATAGATTCACTGATCTTGTGTGAGATTACAGTCGGCATATAGGCTGTTGATCCTGCAGGACGACATCCATATTGCTTATCACTGTGTTAGTTGTTTTTCCTTACGTTTTCGTCAAGCAACTTACTTATGACATACAGAAGATTGTTTAATCTGTACTGACAAAGTTTTCGAAGGACATGCAAATCATTTATCCTTTAGCAACGATCGAACAACTTTGTAAGAATAGAAGCTAGTTTTGGTCGAATATTAAAGAGGAAATCAAATACATTACCCATTCTTTAAAAACACTACAATACCCAACATATTACATACCAAACGCTAAGAAAAAAAACTCACATATATTCTCGAAAAATAATAGACAAGAACCTCAAACAGCAAATACTTATCTCATAAATAGACACTTACTTTTACCCGCTCATTCCAATAACAATAATTGACGACACCTTTAATAAACTAGGAATTCCCAAAATACAAACCACATCACAATATATAAAGCAAATAATACACTCTTCAAACACCCCATAAACAATCCACATACAACGCCGCTATATATCCTATAACATGTAATAATTGTCATCAAATATACATAAGGGAAACAGAACGGGATTTGAAAAGAAGGCTCGCTGAACACAAACGAGACATTAGAAATAGTAACTCCTTTAACGCGCTTTTCTCTCACGTTGCACACACGATCACTCATTAAAATTCGACCAGGTTAAAATCATTAAATATATATCAAATAAATCTCGACGCAGACTACTTGAAGCAGCACTCATCACGAAATAGTTTCCATAATTTATCTCCTCAAATCAGCAAACTCATTATTGTGGAACATAAATTATCATCAGAGCCGGGATAACCATCCCATACCACATTTTCTATTAATAGATGCACACACGTAACTAAAAAATCGGAATAAATAAAAAAACAATCACACAAAAGAAAATAAACCAATCACATCTAATTGCCATCTTTTCTCACATTCTTTATACATATGGCGCATGCATACTTTTTCTATGCTCATAATTATATCAATGTTATTTAGTTAATTAATAATACATTAATAATTAAATAAAGGGGGATAAATAAACACTTTCACACATAATTTCAAACACAATGAATATTATAGCCTCACATTTTACTTACATTCATACACGTGTATAATGATTAATACCGTATAATAATTACTAGTCAATTACTAATACACACATAAAGAACTAAATAAATAATTATGAACACATTTATACATAAATAAGTTAACGAGTTAAATTATTTCCAACACAAGTTTTTACATTGTTTTCCAAATATTGCAAGAAACTTATGAACTAATTAATTAGCAACATATCAAATAACTAGTAAGATATTAATAAATTCATTTGAATATCTAAACTTACAGATATGATACCCCGTTTTCCTCTTTATGCCACAACTTTTTATCTTCAATCAAAAATTGCATTTTAAAATAGTAAAAATCTTCACACATTTGCATTCATATAAAAATAAATTAATTAATAAAAAAAAGAAAAGATTATGCTCATGATAATATTAATGACACTTGGTGTATAATAATACACCAACAATTAGGTAAACAGGTATAAATAAACATATTTACAGAGATTTCAGCACTCTATGTATATTATATCCTCAAGTGTTTACTTACATTCACATTTACATATACACACACTTATATAATCATAAATACTTCTAAATAATTACGAATCAATAGGTCATACACAAATAATGAACTAAATAAATATTCATAAATTCATACATCAATAAACTTCCTAACCCACTTTTATACATACTCCCACATATTACAAGAAATGTATTAATTAATGAAACAAAATTAAATAATCAAATAAATAGAACTAAATGAATATCCCTATTTTGAATATTTAAACTAATAGGTATAATACCCCCTCTCTCTTTATGACAAAAAGGCCTTTATACATATTCCCACATATTACAGAAAATGTATTAATTAATTAATGAGAATAAAGTAAGTAATCAAAGAAATAGAAATAAATTAATACACCCACTTTCAATATTTAAACTAATAAGTATGGTACCCCTTCCCTTTTTATGCCAAAACTTTTATTTTTTAATCATAATTTTCGTGTCTAAATTTGTTTAGAACATCTCTACGCTTCTACTTTGTTATTATATATGTGTTTTGTCTTCCACCTCTTTTCTTCCTTCTCTTTTTTCTCCCCCCTTGTTTAGAATAAACGGTGGATTCAAACTTCCGCTTCCCCCGTACCACATATCCACTACCAGTCAAGCTTGGATGTGACATATTTTGACACTGACAAATTTCCTAGCAAAAATAGACA
>OY744522.1:164543075-164553075 GCA_963556195.1 Sepiola atlantica | reverse complement strand
GAGAGATGTCCCTTTTGAGAAACGCAATCATAGGGGCTATAAGAAGCAGGGCCTTAAAAAAAGCCAGTCCCTAGATTTGGAAGTGGCCCAAAGATTATATAGGCCGGAGTTGTTTATTGGGTGCTCCTCAGAGGATTCTTCTTCGGATTCTTCTTCGGAAGAAGAATATTATCAAGTAACGCAAAAAACAAGAAAGGGGATTTTAAAAGCACCTCCAGAGGCATGGCCGGCGCTGAATAGCTCTAGTTCCCATATCCCAGCACGGCAGAAAAACCCAATCGTAAATGCTCCCCAGGTCCAAGGAAAACCAACAAAATGGGGGCCCCAGAATAAGAAGACCCCAGAGCATTATAGGGAACTTTTTAATAACACATATAAGGACCTTACGGAGGGTAATCAGATCAAGCTGAGCCCTGGTACTTTGGAGAGTGTCAGAGCTAGGATTGTCACTCTGGTTACAACTGACATCAAGCTAAAGGGACTCACTGGGGTCTATAACGAAAAAATGTATGAATTGCTGGCGGAGTCGAGCATACCAGCCACATACATCCTAAAGAAATCGTATGCAGAGTGAGATATCCTGCTCTCAACCCCGGAAATAGCAGAGAGAGTGTCGAGAAATGACATTGTGTGGAAAGGTCTCAGAATTAAAACGGAGTACATGGACAGAAGACGGACGACCGTTAAGATACTCGGCGTCCCATGTTGCATCGACGCAGATCATCCGGGTGCAATTTTGTCCCAATATGGAGACGTCGAGGCGGTTCTTTCGGTCCGTGGCCCCCGAAATATCTTCACAGGGGAGTATATATTCAAACTGAGGCTAAATTATGCCAGTTTCCTTGCGATACCAGCACAACTGCAGTGTGAAGGATGGACGATGTCAATCATTGTCGAGGGAAGGAAACCTCATTGCTGGCAAAGTCTGACGCCGGGGAATATGGCGAAAGATTGCCCCAAAAGGATCGCAGTAAAATCGTCGGCGTCTGGGCCTTCAAAAAACTCCAATAAAGTACCAACAAAAAGCAAAGCGGTAACAGAAGTGGAAACTAAAGTACCGACTTCAACTAAAGTACCGACTTCAACTAAAGTACCGACTTCAACTAAAGTACCGACTTCAACTAAAGTACCGACTTCAACTAAAGTACCGACTTCAACAGAGGAAACAACAGGGGAAGAACCCGCGCCAGATTCGGAGGAATCATCTAAAGAGGGTCCCCGGAACAAAGTGGTCTCTAAGAATAGTGAAAGGGCTAAGATTAGTCACAGCCTAACTCAACCCGATATGACGCCAACACCGGCAGTAAAGAGAAAGCTTTCGGAGCACTCTTCGGAATCAGAGGAGGAACACGAAATAGAGGAGGAGAGAATGGCAGTGGAAAGGGTCGAGGAGCCTAAACAAGACCCAAAGGCTAAAAAGAAGAAAGAGGCCCTAGACGATGAAGATAAAGAAAAGATGGAAGAATGTTCAGTCGATCCTGACAATGCCCAACCTACAACTCCCCAACCTCCAACAGTTTTGTGTTGAGCAGAATACCCCTCCCCTTGTCAATACCCCCTGTGAGAGAGCAACTCCAAAAACGGAGAAAGTTGCGGAGAAGCCTGTTATAGAAACAGCTCCGGAGAAAGTTGCGGAGAAGCCTGTTGTAGAAACAGCTCCGAGAAACAGGTAGCTGTCAATGAGGAGATGAAACCAACATCTTCTACTCCACCGGTAATTAGACGGGATAGAACCAAAAAACTCCCTTTCCTGCCCGGGGAGAAACTTTGCATAGCTGATACCTCCCTGGTTCAGTCGGACTTGAACCAGAGACAAAGGAGATATTTAAAACAGCTAGAGGCTTTTACCCATGTTCATGGAAAACAAGTTCAGAATCCCCTGAACTTTCGGGATGCACCCAGAATTACCACATTCCTAAGGCAAGACAAGGACAGCCGAGCAAAAGCCCTTTGGAGGATGGTAGAGGAGGGTAAAGTTGCATTCCCGGATTTCAAACTTGTAGAAGAGGAGCACCCATCTCTCAAAAAATTAGCCGGAAAATGCCCAGGGAGGGTCCCTGTTTATGTTCACCCCTCTTTTTTTCGGGCTCTTAAGTTAACCTTCCCCTTGGACGTGGGAGGTCTGGCTCGAGACGGACGGATTTCGTCCGAACTGCTGACCGGCTTTAGGCCCATCTGCGACATCTAATAAAGGATAATGGCTTTAAACCTGGCCACATTGAATGTGAGGGGCATGAGATCTCGAAGCAAGGCTGTTCGCGTGCTGAGGGATCTCGTGGCCCTTAAAGTAGATATAGCTGCGATCGAGGAGACCCACTTCGTTTTGTATGGGGATTGTGATATGCTGACTGACGACTACGACGTCATCTCAGCATATGGCAATGTCCGTAGTTGTGGTGTATCTTTGCTAGTGAGACGCACTCTGTCTGCGACAGTGAGCGTTGTTCATACGAATGCGGTAGGTCGGCTGGTCGTAGTCGATGTTGCCGTTAAAAACAGTAAGTTTTGGATCGTTGCGGTGTATGCGACTAACACTGTTGGTGAGAGGGTTTCCTTTTATCGACGGTTGGAGACGTTTCTCGGGGGTCCGGAGCGTGTAGTATTAATGGGGGATTGGAATGCCGTCCTTGACCCCAAGATAGATAAGGTCGGTGGGAATAGAGGGTCGGATAGGTGTGATAGCAGTCTGTCTAACCTGATGGCCTCATGCGATCTTGTCGACAGATTTCGCGTTGATCATCCAGGGCAGGAGATGTGGACGTGGCATACTAGCGCGGCCTTCTGTCCGAGTACTTACTTGGACAGAATGTTAGTTAGAAGAGGCGACATAGATTTTATATCCTGTCCCACGTTCACTTGGTTAGGTCATTCGGACCATAAATTGGTTATGGCCTGTTTGAGTTTAAGTGATAGGCCTAGGTTAGCTGGGTACTGGAAGTTGAATACCTCCTTACTGGAGATACCCGACTTCCGGGACAAGCTAACGTTACTACTTCAGCGGGCTTTAGCGGGGGCGGTTTACGGGGAGTAGTTGGTGGGTTAGCACTAAGGCTCATGTTAGACGCTTTTGTGTCCGTTACAGCCAGCGCCTCGCTCGAGATAAGGCTAGGAAGCAAAAGCGTGTAGAGGATAAGATGACCCGGGTGGTGGCTGGGGGATCCCCTAGAGATAGCCTTAATTAAGGGGGACCTCAATCGCTTGGCTAGCGAGCGATATGAAGGTCAAGTAGTTCGCGCTAGGTTAAAGAAAGTCTCTAACGAAGCTGTGAACGTTGACGCTGTTGAGCGTAAGGCTGCTTTACGTCGTGGCTCGGATGGGTACATTCGGAAGGTGAAACCCCTGGAAGGACATACCCTGGTATTGACTCGTGAGATTTGCGAGGGGTTCCGCGAGCATTTGGAGGAACGTTTCACCCAACTACCCAGACTCCGCGTCCAGGAGTTTGACAGCTATTTGGCTGGCTCGCCCCGCCTTAGGGCGGCTCGAGCGGCTAGCTGTGATGGCATGGTTACAGAGGGTGAGATCATTACTGAGTTGAAGCAGGTCGGCTTAAACAAATCTCCAGGACTCGATGGTCTGCCGTACGAATTGTATTTGAGGCTGTCGCCCATGTTTGTTCCTCTTCTGAAGGATGTGTTTAACCACTGGTTTGTTCAGGGGTCGGTCCCTGGACAGGTTACCAAAAGAGTGGTCACATTGTTGAAGAAGGGGAGCCAACCTGGTGGGGGGAATCTAGATGATTACAGGCCCATAACTCTGCTAAACACAGAGTTAAAGATTTTGGGCCGTGTTCTTGCGAATCGTTTGCAGGTTGTCATCACTGATTTGATCGAGCCTGAGCAGAATTACGCTGTGAAGGGGAGGTCAATTCAAGACAACTTGCATCTGGTCCGTACGATCCTAGAGGGTATAGAAGACGACACTGAAGCCGCGCTGATCAATTTAGATCAGTCCAAGGCTTTCGATAGGGTCGACCATGGTGTTTTGGAATCTGTTTTAGAGGCTGCCGGTTTTAATCCGGACTTCCGCAAGTGGATCTCCATTCTGTATTGTCTGCCGACGGTAGCGGTGCAAGTAAACGGTAGGCTGTCGGAATCGTTCGTGGTTTCTCGTTCGGTGCGTCAGGGTTGTCCGCTGTCGCCCCTGCTTTATGTCCTGGCGTTGGAGCCCTTCCTTCGCAAATTAAGGGACGGGGCGGCTACACCAGTCCTGCGCGGAATCGCTATCCCTCCTCACTATGCGCGAGTCAGGGTTTCCGCGTATGCCGATGATGTCATCGTTTTTGTGTCCAGCCGTGAAGACATAGAAGCGGTGATTAAGGCGCTCGCTCGTTACGAAGATGTTACAGGGGCCATTGTCAACCGCAGCAAGTCCAACGGCCTGCGGTTGGCTGCCTGGAGCGGAGAGACCGCACTTCCAGGTGACTTCAACTGGACCGATGGCCCGGTTCGGATCCTTGGCGTTTGGTTCGGACCGGGTCTCCAGCTGGAGAAGAATTGGTCGGAAGTACAGGCAAAGGTCGAATCGTCTGTAAGGGCTTGGATTCGAAGGAAACTTTCCTTGAAGGGTAGAGCTGAGCGTGCGCCACTTACGTCTTTCCTCTCATACTTTACCGACTGTCTGTACTCCCTCTGCCTGCGGACCGCCTTCTTGCTTTCACACGCTTGCTCTTTTCACTTCTGTGGAAGGGGCGGAAAGCATACGTCCGCAGACAGGTCTGTACGCAACGTCCGTGCGATGGAGGCTTGGGGATGCCTGACTTGGCAAGTCATCGACATGCCGAGAGACTGGCTTTTCTGAGTCGTACTTTGACAGAGGACGCTCCGTGGGTCCCTGCGGTTGAGAGCGCCTTTCCCAACCTCATACCCGACCACTCGGTCGAAGGTCGACGTAGATCGAGAGGGGAGTCCATGTTCGTCGCCGAATGCCGAGCCGCGCTTAAAGCGTTGCCGGGGTCAAGTGACCTTGCCCGGTCTAGGAAGAGACTATATCGGGATTTAGTGGAGGGGTCAGCTTCGGATCCGCTTGGGAGGCGGCTTGGATTGTCGAGTGGGGAGGCTCGCTCCCAGTGGAGTTGGGCGCCAGGCCAGAGTTATCTCAACAATTCTGAGTATTCTCTGACCTGGCGACTGGTTCGAAATGCACTGCCCCTCTATGGCAGATTACGCAGGGATGGCATAAGGGACGTTCCCTTATGCCCGCGCTGTGAGGACAATGAGGAAGAAACGGCCGAGCACGCCTTATTCACTTGCAGCAAAGTTTGTCGTCTCTGGGAGTATGTCAGAGAGGTAACGGCTCGCATCGACGCCGAGCAGCCGATGGTACTTGATGTAGCATACGTTATCAACAACGTTGCACCGCCATGGTCTAGGGAGAAAAGAATGTTTTTTCTGGCGAGATTAGTGACGTGGGTTACACGTCTAGATGAGGTTCATGGGGTTGGGTCTGTTTCGGATCGTGATCTGGTTGTTTACTTTAAGCATCAGCTTAAAGTGAAAATCAGATGCGATTGGAAACGACTACATCGCATGGAGTTCAATAGAAGATGGGTGCGCAACACTAGTTTGTGCATCCGACGAGGGTCCAGGTTTGAATACGTTTTCCCGCTTTAGCATGGCGCAGACGGTACTGGGTCCTACGGAACCCAGCCCAGTATAAAACAGAATATTTTTTATTAGCCTAGTCGAATCATAAGCTAGTAGGAGTAAATGATGTCCTGTCCCAACTTTGTTTTTTCTGCAGGCACTAGAGAGCTTCCACTCCACATATTTATTTTGTCCCCGGCTGATGAAACCCTTGGCAATATTATCTTAGAAGACGCCATCCATTCCCGTACCCAGATCCCGAGCAATTTATTTTTCAGAACGCCCCACTTTATTCCCACTCCTAATTAGGGGTCGACCTGCTTGTTTTCGGCCTCGAGCCGGAAAACAGTGGGCGGTCCAAACTTAGCAAGAGGGTAGGGAGGGTCCTACTAACCACCCCTTATCATTTTATTTGGTTCTTTATTTTTCTTTCTTTTTGGGTGTTTTTAATGTGTCATCCCACTCCCACGTTATTTCATGTTTTCATGTATCATTTTGGGGATTTTTTAAGAAGGGTTAAGCCATAGAGTGACTGCGAATTTTTTAGTGTGAATGTCTAGCTTAAGATAGAGTAGGTTTTTGTCATTGTGCATTTTGTTCTTTGTCAAATAAAAAATGTCTCTGTTTTGTCTGTTTTGAAAAACTTGTTGTCAAATAAAAAATGTCAAAAAAGTTGTATTAAATGTCACAATGACCCACGACCCCCACCTTCCCCCTTCCACAGTGGGCTTTTATGCCTAAGGTGGTATGCATTCTGGGAATGTAATCTTAACTCTAGGAGTTAATGTTTTCCAGGATGCATCCATCTAAATACATTCTTGGCTTTTTGGCTAAGATCAAAGTGTAGTATCTGTTCCGATGGATACTGCACTTCATAGACTGGTATTGTCTTGGCCTTCGGGGCTTGATTTACACCGGTCTATCGGTCTGTCCTGTGCATTTCTAGGAGGTCCACCCTCCCAGGCCTCGCCTCCCCTCTTTGGGGAGGAGTAAGTTTATTGCTTACTGCCCGAGGTGCCCCTACCGGGGAATGCCGCGGGGCTGCCCTGGCAATGTTTAATCGTCAGAGTGCTCACCTCTCGGGCGCTGGCTTTTCAACCCCCACTTTTCCGACCCGACCTTGGGTCACTTGTGGGAGTAAGATAACACTGGCATTGGTCCTAACTCCTGGAGAGGAGTAAATAAATACTCTTTTAATTATTTGCATCATTCTATTCCTCTTATTACTTATCTGACGCTTTGCGCGTTTTAAAGTTAGTTGCCCTCATAATCTTAGGAAAATTATCAGAGTGGAAATGTGCTCGGATAAACGCAAGTAACCAAGCAAGGAAGATAATAATATCATCTTTTTATGTGTTGTCAGCTGGTTTTATATTTCTAGTTTTGCAGAGTATTTTTCGTTTCGTTTCGTTTGAATTATCGTCTACAAAAATAGAATCCTGCTTCCCTTAAGATGGAAAATATCTAAACCCATCGTATTCTAAGACATATTTAAAATAGAAAAATACATGAAGTAAAATAGTTCTATAAATCAGAAAGATAGCGAACATATGTACATAGAAGAGAACAATGATTTTATGCGGTATTATGTGATAGTATGTGTCTGTGTATTAACGAAGAAGAGTAAATTTCCTTAATTAGTGACGCACGTAAATCATTGAGAAACTCAGGTTTCTTGTGCTGACCGGATTGTTACTAGTGTTAGAATCAAAGTTGTGAATAAAGAGTTTAGGGGCTTTCGGCTGATACCGGATTATATTTATAGATATCTACCGAACAAAATTGAATTACAAATATGAGACAATCATTTATTTCGAACAATTAAAAAAAGTAAGGACTTCATACGAATTATGAAGATCCCGAGTGTGTATATGAGAAAAGTGTTTGTATATATGAGTATGTGATATAACCTATTTACTTGCCTCCCACGAGGGCAGAGTCAGGCACAACGTTGGTGTTTAATGTGGAGAAAATCTAACTCTTCCTTTGTATTGGAACTAAAAAGAATTATTCGGTCTAAAAGAATTTATTCTTCACTGATCGAGAATACAGAAAAGTGAAGTCTAATATTGGAACAGATACTACACTTTCATCTTAGCTAAAATACTAAACATTGAGAGAGTCGGAGCGTGTGTATATAGCGTGAGAATGTGGTAGAAGGAAATACTTATAAACTGAATGGATCCATTGTGTCTGTCGTGGTGCACGATGTGTTTGGATATAAGGCATCATTCAATGATTCCGCGCTATTAATAATAAAATGTAAGTTTTATAAAGTACTAATCTTCAAATGGCACGTGTAAAAATGTCAGCCCGATCAGATTATTAGCTTACAAATTACAGTTATTGAAGTTAATAAACTGTTGCAAAATGTTAGAAAGAATGAAAAATCTGAATTTCGTTTGTTGATAAACCATTTTTTTATGTGAGAAATATGCCTCAAGCAAAGCAATAGTTTTAAAAGTGTTTTCGGGCTGTTCTCTGTCGCAAAATAGGGTTCAGAGGTAGTATGCTAGCTTAAAACGCAGGCGTACAGACGCAAACGATGCTGAACGCTCAGGTCTCCCAGATTTAGCAGTAATCTAAAAAAAGATAAATACAATTACATAAACTCGTTCTGGTCGTAAATTGAAGTCGCGTGAATAGCAGGAATGTTGAAAATATTTGAACGCAGTGTATTCGCCATTTACAATAGAAATGTGTCAATGAGATGAGTGTGGGTGCCGCGTTTGCTCACAATCGATCAAAAACAAAAACATGTTGATGAATAAGAGCGTTGTTTGTAACTGTTTCTACGCCACAAACATTTGTTTTTTCGTTGATATGTGACAATAGAGGGAACGTGGATCCACTATTACGCCCAAAATAAAATTGGTAGTTAGCTAAGTGGACAGCAAGAAGCAACAAGAGTCCAAATAGATTAATGTCGAAAACATCAGCAGGCGGGGGTTCGCCCTCCGTAACTTAAAAAAGTGATAACTATTTTTTTCATTGATTACCATGAAAAAGAAAGCACCAACATATAGCAAATATTATATAGCATTATTAGTAAGTTTGAAGGAAGAAATCGACAAAATCACGGCCACAAATATAGAAGGAAAAGTATTATTTGGCCAAAATATACATCCGGGCACAATTTGATCGCAACGATAGCAACCATACATCAACTTCACTTGCAATTGCTTTCGAACCAACCCTACACTCCATATCTGACCCTACAGTCTATTGGCTGTTTGAAGACCTCAAAAGTATGCCACAGGGAAATAAATTGGGCTCAAATGATGAACTGATATCGGAACCTGGGGCGTATTTTGTTCTGAGGCCAAAGACCAATCGTTCTACAAAAACACATCGAACTGTGAGAGAAGCGTCATAATCAGTGTATCAACTGAAGAAAAGGACTATGTTGAAGAATAACATCGAATTCTCGCTACAATTTTTGTGTTGTTAGTTAGGCCATGGACTTATTGAGTTATGTGTTATATTCTCCTGTAAGTCGCAAGAAAATCAAAGCCCAGTGTGTGAGTGAAGTATATGGGTAGGTTTCTGGTGTGGTGTAGGCACTAGAGTCTTCATTGAAAACTATTATTCATAAAATGTACCCCTGCGTCTTTTTATAGTAGTGTATCGAATAATGGTAGTTAAACACCGTGCCGTTTTATATTTAATCATAGTTTTCATCAGTGATTAGATGATATATCGTTTTTATTAATCAATTATCCAGATAAATATATAGTATTGCATTGCGACATTTGCGTAAAAACAACATTTCTATAAATAGCTTTCAGTTTTGTATTTTTAAAACGAGTGCATTTCCAGTAATGTTCCGATCGCGTAATGGTTTAAAGATGTTCGTTTTAAAACCCGTAGTGCTTAGAATCACACTTAATGCGATACGCATGGGATAATACACACTTGAATTCAATTATATGAAAAAATACCGAAGAAAAGCCGGGGAGTACTATGGCCAAAATGTTGAGAAAATACCAACAAACAAGATGAGGGCAGCAAAACGAGGGTTAGATGAACATTGGTTATATTGACATTTGGTTAGATGAAAATATGATTGAATCAAGCTTAGTTGCAGCTTTAAGTAATTCTCAGTGTTCCTTCTTTTTGGTTAAATAAAGATTGTTTCATTGATGATGATGATGATGATGATGATGATGATGATGATGATGATGATGATGATGATGATGATGATGACGACGACGACGACGACGAATGGCGAAAACGATCACGAAAACGACAACGACGATGATTATTATTATTATTATTATTATTATTATTATTAATATTATTATTATTATTATTATTATTATTATTATTATTAAATAGGTCTTGGTTAAATGAAGCTTGGTTAAATTTAGCTTAGTTACAGCTCCAAGTATTTTTCCGTGTTTTTCATACTTAGT
>OY744522.1:164450575-164538075 GCA_963556195.1 Sepiola atlantica | reverse complement strand
ACTAAACGGAACTTCCATGAGCAACGTTTCTTTCCCAAAACTACACGTCCGTGGAACACAATACAACGGAACTGCTTATCAACTAGAGACAAGATGGTCGCTTTCAAATCTAATGTAAATGAATTCTTGTTGAACTGTCGTCTTAAATAATCAAATTCTGACCAGTCTCAACCATCGTTACTAATCTGTGTTGTTTCACCGCCAACCTTACGAACTCATTAGGCTTTATCCTCGAGTTGCCTTTATGCTTTGATTAGCAGTAACTCGTTAGTACACAAATTGCTTGCCGATTACTATTGCTTCCAGGCAAATATATCCATTTCTATTGTTTGTGTTGGTTCAGTTACATTTATAAATTACAGTGTTACGTAACAAATGTTAAGTACAGGATCTCACCTTGTAGCGTTTCCGTTTTATAGCGGTTTTGTCAGTGATTTCCGGTGTTTAACGATCAGTATTTATTCAAGGATTATCACCTAAAATAAACAAGGGAGGTAATTAATATTTTAACGTGAAACGCTGGATAGATGCAGCTAGTCATGAATAATATCTGCTTACTGGAAAATGAGTAACAGCAAATAGTCGTCGACATTTTTAGTGTTGTACTAGTTAAATACCACTTCCAATCAGCTAAAGGTTTTTACCTAAAGAAAAGTATGTATCTTTTTATAGGTTAGCTGATCTCACTTTCAAATATTACCGCACATTAGTAACGTTGTAATAGGTATTATCAAATATGTAATTTAAAAGTAAAACGGTTGTTTTCCTTTGCATTCTTTTCATCAGCCTTGTTGGTCTTATATTTTGGTTTCAAGCGTTGAATTTACCGGCTTTCTTCAGTTGGTGTTTCTCGTAACCTTCTTAGAATTTAAATTAAATGTTTAACTGACACCGCGTCACAAGTATATTATATCACTCGTACCAGTTAATTTTCTAACATTACATTGGCTGAATTCCATCAAACAAACCACATAACATTAACCCTTTACAATAGGTAGTCTTACTCAGCATTGGCTACCAAATAGTGAGTTGATATTTTGTAAGGAACTGATCTTTTCACGGACTTAACTCAAACCCTGTTGATAAAACTAATTAGATAATTTATTTTATCTAATGCAGTTATCACAGAGTATATATACTCCCAAATGGAGACTAACATGTAAATAATCTGAGCAACAACAATACATCATCTCAGAATGTTGGCTAGAGGCAAAGTGTAGTGTCTCTTCTGATGCTTCCTTCATATTTTCTGTCATCTCTCAGTAAAAGAGAGATTCCTTCTAGACCGAGCTAATATTTTTTTGTTCATAAGCAGAGTGTTTTTTAAAAGAGCTGAATTCTTTCCCACATTAAAAACTGAGTTTGTGTCTCACTCTGAATGAAGGATAGGGAGGCAATAAATACAGACAATACCTCATCTTTAACATGAGGTAAGGAGCATTATACGTTTTGAAAGCGATTTTTCGTTATAAAGCTTTTTTATTAGTCTGTACATGTTTTGCAAAGTGACGTAACTCGGCCCATTTGTAGTGACATAGGTATAACTATATAGTTTACTATGCGCCTTCCCGAGTATGCGCAATGTGGAGTAAAGTCGTGGCCATGTCGGAATGTCCTGCAGAGTCGATTGGCTAAATAAAGCAATCAATACGGGAAGAATTCCCAAGACTGGAATGGAAGTTTGGTCAGTAATGGAAACCAAAGACAACACCAGTGGCGCCATCTGTTAGCGGGCTTCCGTTATTTGCTTACTTTATGCTTCTTTCTTTCATTGCTGGAGAGTTTCGTGCCAGCTTCACTTTGACTTCATTTTAATGGTAGAGCATTGGACTGAAAGCTAATATTTATATGGTTTAATTCTAAAGCATAAGGTTCCGATTGACTTGTTTATCTCCCCTAAAATCTCGATACTATTTTGAAGAAAACAAACACCTGTAAAAGAACATAACTACACATAGTACTTGAATTTGCACAGTTTATGTTGCAGATAGTTAGCTGAACAGCGAATAAGACGAGAAGTGGTGGGAATGAAAACACGATATGAATAGTAGTTCGAGAAGGGGAAAAAAGATGGTAGTATAGCAGTAACGTACGGAGAGAATAAGAGTATGACGTATATAAATAAACGACGTAAATAAAGAAGAATAGGAAAAGGATAGGAAAGTAAATAGATGACTTAAATGAAGAAAATAAATTACAGAACGTATATACTAATGAACAAAATATTAAGATTGACTTATTGTTACATTGAGTGCGGTCAATATCTTTGAGTGTACTTTTAGAATATCTATTCGACATCACATTAGCTAAGGGTATTTAATATATACAACAATTTATACTATATCAATTTAGACTCAATGGGTCACGGGTTGTTTGGATATATTTAAAATGGCACTCCTTTTATTTCATCATATGGCTGCTAGTTATTAAATTAAAACCATTTCGAAAGGATGAGTTGTTCAGGCACAATGGAGGATCTGCCTGGGCATATTAAATTAAAACTAAAATGTCTGGAGTATTTTTATCACGATTTTTGACGTTATTAAGCTTATGTGTATTCTATTTTGGGTTGGAGGTCTTTTCGTATTTAATAATCCATGATGATCAGTTTAATATTTTTTTAGATTTTACCAAGCGCACACATATTATTGACGCTGATGCACGCGCACTGATTTTTAAAATTTAAATGTATTACTTAATTCAAATGGACATTTTATGTGGAGCAATTCTTTTCTCTACAAATCTTTTGTATCTGACTTAATTTTAAAGTTATTTTAGGGGGTTGCGCGTTTAGTTTGTCTAAAAACATAATATGACAATGATACTAACAAAGTTTACCGAGAACATATATTCTAAAATTTATAATGATCAATACATGGAGAAAAATAATTATATATATATATATATATATATATATATATATATATATATATATATATATATATATATATATATATATATATATATATATATATATGCATGCTTGATTAAACAGGAGTACTAACTCCTGCTTATTCAGCTTTTGATTCGTTTTTTCTAGTCTTTGTACGACGGGGTTGATGTTATAGTCCAACGAGTGTAAACAATCTCCGTATTTTGTGCGAACGTTTTCGACCGACATCGGTCGTCGTCGGGCGGGTGCAAAATGAAATAAATTGGTGAATCTATCAAGAGGGCGCCCTTTTAAATTATTTCAAAGGCACTTCAATAACCCTTAATCCCTCTCATAACGGGAATGGTTGATGTTTGGTGTATTAATGCGTATAAACAATGCTTCTATTATGGGGAGTGCTGTTGAAATAATTTAAAAGAGCGTTCTCTTGATAGATTCACCAATATATATATATAAACGAAAAATACGTACTATAAAGATAAGGGTGACTAATAATGCAATTTTCTGCATCTTAATCACTTAGGAAGTGAGACAAACGAAATAGTAGTACGGAAAAAACAACAACGAACGCTGCAATAACCAATAAAAATGATGTCATAAAAATAAATTAACTATTGAGGTGATAAAAATCGTACATATTTCTAGACAGGGCGTCTTGGTCCGATGCTAAAACGCTGGACTATTGACATACATATCGAAGGTGCGATCCCTGTCAAATTTAGCCATGATGATGACAGCTGTGAGCCCTAAAACCGTGGCCATAGATTACTTATATGTACGTATAAAATAAATAAAAATATATATATTAACGAAAAATACGTCGTATAAAGTCAAGGGCGACTAATAATACAGCTGTCTGCATCTTAATCACTTAGGAAGTGAGACAATAAATATAGTACTAAGGAAAAAACAACAACGAACACTGCAAACAAGTAATGACATAAAAAGACATACATATATATATATATATATACATATATATATATACATATATATATATATATATATATATATATATATATATATATATATATATATATATATATATATATATATATACTAGCTGTACCCGGCCACGCGTTGCTGTGGCTGTTAGTTGAAATGAAGAGGTGGCCTTTTGGAGTTCATTTTGATCCAGTTCTTTAAGTTGCCATTTAATATGAATGGTTTAATTTTCCAATACTTGTGGATACACAATATTCTTAGTGGTTCCCGTTTCAGTGTAAGTGAAGAGATTGTCCGGTTTTTAATTGTTCTGGTGGATCTGCCAGTTGAGGTAGTTTTATTTTCCCTGCGGCACAACACAATATTTTAGTTTCTCCCTTAAATTTCAGAGCTTTGCAATAGGGACACACTTCAGTCATAGTGCCTATGTGAACATGGTGGCTTAAACTATAATCCTCATGAGGGTTGTAATGAAATGCTAGGCGATCCCAATCCAGGGATTGTTGAGCATGGAGCCTTGTTTGACGCCGATCTGCTAGTCTCAGCCTCTCGCGTTCGTTACGTTGTGAACGAAGCAGATCTGAAGATGCCTGACGGGATTGTTGTACCCGCAACCGTTCCTCTTCAAGTCTGGCTGCACGTCGCTGTGCTGATTCATTCGCACGTACTTGAATCATCCTCTGTCTAGCTTGTTGGTTTGCAGATGCCAGTTGTTCATGAGTTTGATTTGCAAGTAATCGACGGCTTGTTTCTGCACGGCGAGTATGACGACCTAAGTTTGATCTTCGGGGGGGGGGGCATTTTTACCTGTATAAATGTAACAGTAGGAAAGAATAATTGTATAAAGGTAAATGGATTAAAAAAACAATCAATTATAACCCGCTTCAGGGTTGTCGAAGAAATACAAGTATGGTTTTTTTCTTATAGATGAAGCATGTTAAAAGTAAGAAAATGAGGAAGAAGGCAGGTTTAAAAAACAACGAAGTAGATACGAAATGAAATTAAAGCACGTCTGTTAAGTATTAAATCGTACCTGAAGGATGGTTAAAGTCTAAAAAATGAGTAAATGCGAAATGAAATTAAAGCACGTGGGTTATGTATTAAATCCTACCTGTAAAAATGAAACAGTAGGAATGAATAATTTTATAAAGGTAACTGGTTTTAAAATAAACAATCAATTATAACGCGCGAGTAAGGGTTGTGTAAGAAATGCAAGTAGTGTTTTTTTTTTTTTAGAGATGAAGCATGATTAAAGGGAAGATAATGATGAAGGAAGCAGGTTTTAAAAACATCGAAGTAGAGAGGAAATGAAATTAACGCACGTTTGTTAGGTAAGTATTAGTGTAAACGTTTGTTTAGGGAAACAAACAACGAATAAGGAAAACACTTTTTACGTATGAAGTAGATACGTGACAGCGGGAGGAAGCAGGTCAATCCGGAAGTGAAGTTGGACATGCAGGTTCGCAGAAACGGATAGTAAACCGGAAGTGCAACTTAGTAGGAACGAATTGTAATAAAAAGTGTTTTTTTATGTGTAAAGTAAAAATTATGTTAATAACATAAAAACATAGCTCGGATGTAAGGATTTGCTATAAAAAAATTTCAGTGGTAATGGTATAGTGGAAGTATATTTCCATGGGAAACGAACAAACCAACTTTACATTTATATATATATATATATATATATATATATATATATATATATATATATATGCCCATGTTACTGTGTTGCCTAGAAGAAGATATATTAACAAAATTATAATAGTCTGCTTATTCATTAAGGAGATTATCTCGTATACATCTATATATATATATATATAAAATAGTAACTCTGTCTGTCTGTCTGATCTATGTTCACCCGAACCGTTTGACATAATTTCTTGAAAATTGGCAAGTAGACTACTGACCGCTCAGTGAATATCATAGGCGTCATAAAAAATATAACTTCACCGTGGGGGGGGGGAGGGACCCCTAACAGAGATCTCTCTCACCTGATCTTTGTGTCTTATGTACAGCCAAACCGCTGCACAGAATAGCTTGAAAGTTGGCATGCACACTCATGACATCTCAGTAAAGGTTTTAGGCTCATATAATAACATGTGTTTCTCTCTGTCAGTCTGTCTAGGTGTCTGTCTGGTGTTTGCGATGCACTTTCACTGTTACTGACATTTTTTTGTCGTTTTTGCGTCTTGTTCCTAACAAATAAGGAGCAGGTCATAGGCTATGTAAGAAATAAGTCACTTCCACATTAGAGGTCTCTAGGGAGCAAAGTGACAATGAAAACTGTTTTCCCTTTAATTCAAATGAAATTTAAACCGTAGATAAATTACACAAAATGATGTCTATTCCATTAAATTTCATCAAATTTTGATAATATTAAGAGGGTCCCTGCTCCCAACTGAAAATTCAACCAAAGGTCCCTCGAAGATTTAAATAGGTCCAATTTCAATGCAATTTATACCGTATTTAATGCATATTACATGAGGATGATTTACATAATTTCTTAATAGTTCGGAAATTACTCTTTTCAATCCTCTTCCTTTTCATGTCTTCTGAGTTTTGGGGATTATTATGTTTTCAAATGTATTTGTTATATAATGCTTTGCTATTCATGTGTTTGGCATTTCTTTTCATAAGCTGAATGTTTTCCAAATTTTCAATCTCTCTATCTATCTATTTATCTCTCTCTTTCTATATATATATATATATATATATATATATATATATATATATATATATATATTGCAAGTCCCTCTAAGGAAATGCTTTTTGGGTCGTCATACTGCAAGAACACGCCGCACGCGAAAACACAGAGAAAATGAGACTGTCAAGCCTGAAACCCAGCAACAAGAATCCAAAAAGCATGAAACCCAGAAACAGCATCATGGGCTGTTACATAGGTCACACCAGCAAAATAGATTCCTATCCATGGAAGAAATAGAACAAAGAAAATCTAGAGACTGTGAACAAACCTCAGCAAAAAATAGACTTGAGTCTGGTGAAGAAACTCAAAGGTGCCGGCAACAGAAGAGACAGCAAAGGGCAAGGCAGAATAAAACGGTCGGGGATACTTGAAGACGACAGCCACGCAACAGAAAGCAGCTTCCAATCAGAATTAATCGGGTGAGGACACTTGGAGATGCCAGTTACGAAATAGACAACAGATGTTCGCTGCCAGGACAGGCAGGCGACGGTCGCAGCCAGGCAAATAGACACGGCAGAGGAAACTCGAATACGCAATCGACATGACAATCACCAGACATCAGCTTCAAAGCAGAATGAGACAGCAGAGACAACTCGAAGATGCCGGCAACAGGTCAGAGAGCAGGCGGCCGCTGCCAGGCAAAATGACACGGCTGAGGAAACTTACAGGCGCTATCGACAAGACAGCAAGCAGACAGCAGCTTCCAAGCAGAGTGAAACAGCAGAGGAAACTCGAGGATTCCAGCAACAAGACAGACAGCAGAGAGCAGCTGCCAGCGAGAGTGAAACAGCCGGGGATATTCGAAGACACCAGTGACAGGACAGAGAGTAGATGGCAGCTACCAGGCAGAGTGATACAGCCGAGGAAACTCAAATACGCTGACAACAGGTAAGACAGAAAACCGCAGCTGCCAAGCAGAGATGAGCTCTAAATATTTGCTCTGTACCACGACTCTGCAAGGCATTACCAAGTAGATCATCGTCTCGCCATGGGGAGAATAGCAATCAAGTGTGGCAGATGATACGCTCTTCGCGGGAATACAGACCCACTTTGTATATACTGCTCTAATGGCATGGTTAGACTGCAACCTATGTGTGATTTTCCACTATTTCTGTACCATCTTTCTCAGGGTTACAGTGCTGATTCAGAACATTTTCTTTCCACCATCCGAAAGTACAACGGCTGCTTTCAGCCTTCATCTTTTGGCGCCTTGACTATAGATAAGCCTTGTTTTATGCCTACATTTAAAGTTCATTAAGCTAGATCGTTGTTGCCTTTTACAGGCCAACGACCCCAGTTCCTGCAGATTTACTTCATGGGTGACCACAAAGAACAGGCACAACATCGTTGTAACATTGCTGTAAGAGTTCCTGGCAAAATTGTTTAAGAGTTGCAGGATCTGCTGCACAAGCACAATAAGAATGTGCAAAATTCTAAAACGGCTAAAGAAAGACTACCTCAGATTTCGGATGAGTTGCAAGTTATCATTCACGCAGACAACGGCCTTCTTGTGAGCATGAAAGACGATCCAATTCTCCAGTTGTAGAGGATATTGCAAGCCGAATTATTGGCCAGCAGTTTTAAAAGCCTGACATAGTTTTACAACTGCGTAGTAACCAACTGCAGAGAATTTCTGACACGCAGAGATCATGTGATTTCCTGCAATATCCACTCCTGGTTTTGGAAAAGTGTAGATGGATATAATTTTGAGGTTAACCAGATTAACATACATACAGGGGAACCTTCTGCCACACTAAAAGTCTCAGCGATGCAGTTCTATGCTTACAGATGGTTCGTGAACGTAGCTTCAATTATATCCTCAGGTGTCGGAAGCTGATCCTACAGTTTGTGGTAGATTTTATGCCAAAGTTGAAACTGAGCGCTTCCAGTTCATGCGATACAACCAGACAAAGCTAAGAGCTGATGCATATATTCACTTGCGTGATGCGGTAGCTGGTGATAGGTATGCAAATGAAATCGGATAGATAGTTATTCTTCTTTCATTCTTCACTGCTGGCCCTCGCAAAATGCATCAATGCACTCAGGATGCCATGACTTAAGGGCGTAATTATGGACGCCCTTATATTTTCATCACTTTTACATGCAACAGCAAATTGGAAGAGATTTTAACTAAACTTATCCCTTGTCAGCAGAGCTACGACTGGCATGACCTGGCTGCACGAGTATTCTACATAAAACTTAAACAACATTACTGTAGGTGTCATATTCGGTTTTACACGATGCCACATGAATACCATTGAGTGGCAGAAACGTGGTTTACCAAGCTCACATTCTTAGTTGTCTGTGTGATCGCAACAGACAAGATCAGACTTGTCGAATAATTAGTGCTGAATTTCCTAGCTATGATGAAGACCATAAACCTTTCAATATCATCACTAAACACATGGTTCATGGTCCCTGTGGTCGATTAAACTCAGGCACCATGTATAAAGGATGGTATATGCTCAAAGCGTTATCCCAAAGACCTGCACCAAGAGACAGTCACTTGAGTGGATGAATCCCCTCTCTATAGCAGATGGGCACATGGACATAGAAGACTCACTTGGTTAGTTATGTTACGTGCAAATAGAGAGGGTCCAGAAATCACTCTAGACAGCAGATGGGTTGTACCATACTACACGTTGCTATCAAAAGTATTTAATGCTCACATCAATGTAGAGTTCTGTAATTCTATTAAAACTAGAATATATATATATATGTATATATATATATATATGTATATATATATATGTATATATATATATATGTATATATATATATGTATATATATATATATGTATAGATATATATATTTATGTATATATATATGTAATATATATATATATATATATATATATATATATATATATATATATGTAAACAAGAGCAGTGATCAAGCAGTATATGGACTTGAAAGGGTTTGAACTAAATTTTGACGAAGTTGCCTGCAACAAAAGTGGCAGGTACATTAGTGCAAATGTGGCTATGTGGCGCATCTTACATTTTTCAATTCACCAGCGCCATTCCACTGTCTAGCATCTCAGCGTTTACCTTGAAAATTAGCAAATAATATATTTTAAAGAAGCGACTCCTCAGCAACGCATTCAATCACCACCTGATACAACACTGACTGCATTTGAAGGTTTGCGAAACTGATGCCTTTTCAAAGACCTTGTTGTATTCACAGCCGCCTTCCTTCTACACGTAGCAGGTGTCCTCCAAATGTCAGAAAAGACTGAAGTGCCATGCCATCAAGATGTGAGGCAAACTGATGCATAAGCCAGAGTATGCACATTGCAACCAATTAATCGTTAATGTTTTTTTACGCATTTTACTCCATCATGTAGTTAGTCCTGTGGAAAGTTTTCTATGTAACACGTTTCAGGAAGCATGTAAAATGTTGGGTTAGCTAGAAGACGATGCACAGTGGTAGGATACATTAGAAGCATCGACTGTGCAACTACCTACTCAACTAAGGTACCTATTCTTCATCATGCTAAGTACATGTCACTTCTCTGACCCACTTAAACTGTGGAATAAATTCAAGGAGCACATTGTTGTAGATATATTGTTTAAGGTGCGGCAGTTAGCTTGAAACCAAGTCCTCCCTTTCACAGATGAAATCTTCAATGAGGCTTTGCTGCCCATTGGGGATAAAGTACTTGATGTGAAGAAACAGGCATGCATCTGTGCTTTGAGATGAAACTGCTAGAGTGTTTTCTAAAAGTCTACCGCATATTGGGGAAGGTCGTATGCCAGTCAGTCCTAGTGCATGGCTGTCAGAAATCTATGTGTATGACACAATCGTACGTTATCTGTCAGTCCTTAATAAAAAAAATTACTCTGATCTGAAGCAGAAATTTCAAGATATGGATTCGTTGTCAGAACGTGCTATCCTTTATCACAGAAATGTTGCTGCTACCATAAACCATCAGCTACTGATTCAACTGTCTGGTTTCATGAAAAGGTACAAGTCTATTGATGTGGCACTGAGCGAAAGCGATGTTGATGAATATCCGTAGATTTCCTAAATTCACTAGAGCCTCTAGGAATGCCGCTACATAATTTGGAGTTGAAGGTTGGAGTCCCCATCATGCTGCTGCTTAACTTTTATCCCTATAAATTGTGCAATGGCACCAGACTTATCGTCAAGCAGATGTTTCCTCATTTAATTGAAACCACCATAATCTGGTAAAGAGGAGTCGGTATTTCTCCTCAGGATACCAATCAGCCCTACTGACTTGCTTTTTGAATTCAAGAGAATTAAGTTTTCAGTCAAGGTTTGCTTCACCATTACCATCAACAAGTCACAGGGTCAATCTATGAGGGTGGTTGGAATTAACTTGGAGCCTCCTTGATTTTCTCATGGCCAGTTTTATGTTGCCTGTTGTCGAGTGGGAACATTTGCTAATTTGTGTGTTTATGCACCACAAGGCAAGACAACAACTGTTGTTTACCTACAAATCTTGCAATAAAACCTTTCTTGTGTATCATTTTTTTGCAGAAGTTCTGTTCCTTTTCATATACCTTTGCTGTAGCTGTCAGCTACTCTGTTTTTGACAACTTAAAATAATGTGTTTTCTTATTAAAACACTCTTTGTATTTGTGTTATAAATATAGTGATTAATTTGCGGCGATTCAATTCTGTTATTCTTTTGCAATTCTTATCGATGACTATTTATTCTATGTTCTTTATCAGTATAGAACTCATTAAACATATTTCCACATGTCACAAATATATTTCTTATCTTTGTCATCACAGGTGTTCATCACCTTTGATTTTAGTAGTTAAATGTACACATCTACGAAGATACAAATTAACCCAGTACTACGGCATTCGTTGGAAGGACAAAAGCTGTTGTTTACTCACAAGTCTTGCAATTAATCCTTCAATGTGTTTCATTTTTTGTTTAATTGTTGCCCTTTTTCCATTCTGTTTGCTGTAATTGTCAGTTAAACTGTTTTTAACAACTAACATAAACAACAAATGTGTTTTGTCATTAACAACATCCTGTATTTGTGTTATAAATTTACTGATAAATGTATGACTATTGACTTCTGGTAGTTTTTTGCCTTTGCCATCGCTTACTATTTCCTCTATGTATCAAACTCATTAAATACACTTGCACATGTTACAAATATATATTTTATCTCTGTCATCACCGGTTTTCATCATCTTTCATTTCGGTATTTAAATTTGTGCGTCTACAAAGATACACAGATACAAATTAGCACCGTATTACGGGTACTGAAGATAAGCCCGGTACATATGACATGGATTTTCACATCATATGAGATAGATAGAGAGATAGATAGATAGAAAGATAGATGTATAGATAGATAGATAGATAGATAGAAATGAATGTATAGAAAGAGATAGAAAACAAGTTTAAGGCAAAACCAACACGTACAACGTCGGGTATTTAAGCTAGTATATATATATATATATATATATATATATATATATATATATATATATATATATATATATATATATATATATATATAAATATATATATATACGTGTGTGTGTGAACCGTCCAAAATTGGTATTTCCCTTCGCTGATGAGAGCCGTAAGCTTGAAACGACGTCGTACGTAAGCAACATGATAAAAATATAAGTTAATATTATTAGAAGCTCCTTATCTATATATTAATACGATAGCGTGTGTGTTCGTGTGTCACGCTTCCGGCAAAAGCTCTGCGCATGCGTGCCGCACCTAAATTTTGAAAAACATTCAACTCGCTTAATTTTTTAAACATTTTCAAGTATTTCCCTTTGGCGCAACGGTTAGCGACGTAGTATTTTTGACTTCGACCCGACTGGTTTATAGTTCGATCCCAACCAACCTCTAAGATTTGTTTTCTACATTTCGAGGGGAAGGGGAAGAGAGGTAGGGAGGGGACGACCGGGAAGACACATATTAATACAATAGCGTGTTATTTTGTGTGTCATGCTTACATCAAAAGCAACGAGCTTCCGAATCTGTGTATGCTACTCATGAATTGGCTTGGCCTTTTGGCTAAGATCAAAGTGTAGTATCTGTTCCGATGGATACTGCACTTCATAGACTGGTATTGTCTTGGCCTTCGAAGCTTGATTTACGGCGGTCTATGGGTCTGTCCTGTGCAGTGCTAGGAGGTCCATCCTCCCAGGCTTCGCCTCCCCTCTTTGGGGAGGAATACGTTTATTGCTTACTGCCTGGGGCGCCCCTACCGGGGAATGCCAACGGGGCTGCCCAGGCAATTTTTAATGGCCAGAGTGCTCACCTTTTCGAGCGCTGGCTTTTCAAGCCCCACTTTCCCGACCCGACCTTGGGTCACATCTTACTTGTGGGAGTAAGATAAAACTGGTCTTGTGCCTAACTCCTGGAGAGGAGTAAATAAATATTTATGAATTGGAGCCAAATTTAATTTCATCGAAAACATTTACAAAGTAAGGTTTAGTCGTCGAAATATTACCTTCACTAGAAATATTGTATATAAAGAAGTTTTGTAAATTGTTTCATATATTGTTCATTTTTAAAAAATAAATATACAAGTCAAAATCTTATATTTTATTCAAACACGTATAGGTTAGGAACAAGATAATCACTATTTAAAACATAATTTCGTGTAATTTACACGGGTCCCGCTAGTATACAATTAAAGTAAGAACACTGTTGGAAATATTAAAAATAGACATTCACCTAAACCCCCAGTGCAAGACTCATGCTCTTCCGTTGATTCCTATCGAATGTCTTTATATTTACACTCGCGCTTTAAGTGTCAAATATAACTTAATTTATCCGTTATCACGTGACAATCTTCCGTGACCTATGTGACAAAGTGAACACCTATAGATTCAAGGTGACTCTCTGAACCTAGTTCGCGCCCTGTGACTGTCCGCGATTGTTATTTCCCTGCGCTGATGTGAGCCACGAGGTAAAATATAAAAATGTAATTTAATATATATATATATATATATATATATATATATACAATTCAGCAATAGTGCTTTACATTTCAGTGACCAAGTCTTTATTCATTTTACCCCCAAATAAAAAAAAATTCGGTGCACTTTGCGATCAGTTTTTCTACGTATACAAAAAACTAGGTTTAGACATTTTTTCAAGGATCTTTTTATACGTTGCTCATGGTAAAGTCCTGAAATCGTTTCCAAAAGAAACACTTAAAATAATTCTATTCTTGGTTGTTGGTATGCGAAAAACTAAACGTAAAGTGTACTTAAATGTAGCGGACTATTGTTTATTTATATATGCTCCGTTGTTAAATGTTAACATATATCGGGCTTTTACCTCTTACAGTTTTAGATCATTTATTACAACATCCATAGAGTAATATATATCGTAAGACACTATATCTTTCTTACTATATATTTATGTATATAAACATATCTAATTGTATATATATATATATATATATATATATATATATATATATATATATTTATTTATTTATATATATATATGAATATATATATGCTAATATATATATATATATATATATATATATATACTGCAGGTAAGGTGTGTATCAACATGTACACATCTATGGAATCATTACTGTTTTTATTTAATTGTGCTCAATAATAAATAGATGGATTTATATAATATTGTGACTTACACAAACATATTGCTATACGTTATGCTACGTTTCAACCGGAGCTTTTGTAAAACTGGGGCGGGTACACTCCTTGCATATATATATATATATATATATATATATATATATATATATATATATATATATATATATATATATATATATATATACTTAGCCTGACGGTTCCCTGCGGAGATAAAATGTGGAAACGTGGACGCCATTGTGTAGCTTTTCATAAATATATTTTCATACTTTACTAAATATATATATATATATATATATATATATAAGATGATTTAATGGATCAGAACATTCCAATTGTTCAAAGAATTAGAACAACAAGTCTAGTATGGCGTACGGTCGTTTCCAAAACATTCTGGAAATACGTTACTTTTTATTTCTTAATTTTTCAATTTAACATTTTTTTTACAAAGCCACTCCAGAACATCACTTTATCAGCGCCTTTAGCAGAACATCTTACAGATAATTAAAGGAAGAAAATAGCAAGCTCGTCTTAGAGGAACATCTATTGACAGGAGGAGATGCAGGTAAAAATATTAGTAAAAAGGAATAATTTACAAATATAAAATAAGAATATAAAGATAAAGCGATAATAATAATGATAAAAAGACATTATAAACATTATCAAAATTATAAAGATAAAAAATGAAAATAAAATTAAAGTAAAAATAAAATGGAAATAAAAATAAAAATAAAATAAGGAATAAAATAAAGTAAAATATAAAAATAATAATAGAATATATAAATGGAAAAGAAAGGATAAGAGATAAAAATAAAAATAAATTATACAATAAAAAAGTAAGAAAAAACTATAAAAAAATAATAATATAAAAATAATAGAATTTTAAATAAATAAGAAACTAAAATATATAAAAAATAAATAAATAAAATAAAAGGAAGTATAGTAGGGTAAAATAAAATAAAGGAAAAAATAATAAAACAATAAATAATAAAGATAAAAATAAAAATATTTATTAAAATACAGGATTAAATCTTGAACTAATGAACTTATCAATAGGAATTACAGAACAGAGCTGCTATATATATATATATATATATATATATATATATATATATATATATATATATATATCTGTGTGTGTATATGAGTGTATAGAAGAGACATATACCGCTACCACAATTCCAGAAGTGGAAATATGTCGGTGTTGTGAAGACGGACAAAAGCGTAGTAAGTAAACACATTATTTAGTATATCTTACTAAATTTAGTCTCAACTTCTACACAATAATCTAATTCGTCCGTTTACTTTTATCAACACTGGCATGTTTCTACGTTATTTTATTTTGATACCTTTTTATGAGAAATCTATATACATATGACACACAATGCTTTAAACAAACTATATGAGCTTATTATATATATATATATATATATACACCCATATATATATATATATATATATATATATATATATATATATATATATACACCCATATATATATATATATATATATATATATATATATATATATGCATACATATGTATGTGTGAGTGTGTGTTTCACAGTCCTTAGAAAGAACCTTATTCATTGAAAGTATGTTTTTTATGTTAGGCACACGGAGGGAGAAAAATAAGTTCATTGCAGCTGTACTATAGAGAGGGGTATTTGCTAATCATTTCTTAGAAGTTCATTTTTAATATTTCTGTTTTAGTACAACATGCTTCCTGGTATTTATCACATATTCCTATGCAAATGTCATAGTTTTTGCAATTCTGAGTAGCAAAATAATGTAGATAATAATATGTTTCTTTTTAATTGTGATGCTCTCAATTTGTTTGGTCGCCATTTTTAATATCGGCAAACAAAATGTCTGATAGATAAATATAATATTGGTTATAAATCAATATTAACCATACACATATTATATTCATGGAAAGCCATTTTGAAATGTATTTTTATATAAGTCTATTTCAGAATAATTCACCTTCATTTTCGACTGATACTCGTATAATCATTCCACAATCATTCAGTTATGTCTTTATTTATTTTTAGCGGTTTCCTTTCATCGTCACATCTTGAGGATATAAGGCTTGCCAAATTATATATTGGTTTTAGTTTTCGGGTCAGTTCCTAACAATCCGAGAGTGGTTGTTTTGCCAAGCACATAAATTAATACGGAGATAATCGCAGACTATCAGATAGCGTTTATGTGATCGATACTCAGAAACAAGGCCCTCGTGGCATGGTGTATCGTGTGATAGAAAGCCAATACTAGTTTGGGTTTCGCGTGGTGTGGATGGAGGACATAAGGGAGTGGGGATTCTGGCACCGATAGATTAGGCTTTACTAATCCTAATGCACGACATTCTTGATCCAGGAAATAGCATAAATATCGATTAAAGACGACACATGAAACGTTCTATAAGAAAGTGGATGTATTATCTCGTAATAATCACAGACAATTGTATACATTGGCCGTAGGTTCGTTGTTCGATCAGTGCCAGTCTGTCAACAACGAAATTATCATCTTCTTCCGCTGAAATGAAAGTAAGGTATCTTTTTTTGCTTTGCACACCTTCACCGGGTGTTAAATATTATTAAATTGGGTTATGAGAAATGTTGTATATTTTTCTCTTTTATCATAAGAAAACATATTTCTTGTACGACATAGTCTATTGTAATAAATATTAATTCTTTAGAATACAGTATTTTTGACATAATATTGTATACATGCTCCAAAAATGGCGCTAGTTTATATGCGAGTGTAAATTAAAGTTGAACATACACCTGACAAAGAGGTGTTTTCCATCAGACCGTGTTGATGCAAGTAGGACATAATATAATGCCGATATATATAATATATATATATATATATATATATATATATATATATATATATATACATTGCATTAATAGAAAAGGTGAAAGAACATAACTCGTTAACCGTTATATGGCCCAATTTGCCTCAGCTTGTGTCTATCCGTAATACATCAGCACTGCATTGGATTCTATGAGTCACCTTTATATATACACACTAAACATTTATTTAGCCAACTACATGCACCTCTTATATATATATATATATATATATATATATATATATATATATATATATATATATATATGTATATATATGATGATGGACTCACCCGTCCCCCCGGGGGTTGCCCGCGCGTGAATTTGTAATTGCAAGGGTTGCGCAATCCACAACAACCGCTCTTCTGAGTCGACATTGCTTGATTCCAATGGCAAGTAGTAATACAGGACGACTGGAAACAATGCCGAGATAAGCAGAGAGCACATACAGCACCTGGTATTGCCAAATGGTCACACATTTAGTACTGGCCAGGCTCGACGCCGCTTACCTTTGGTGATCTAACGGGAACCGGTGTGTCAACGTGATTGTGCCGTATATATATATATATATATATATATATATATATATATATATATATATATGTGCGTGTGTGTGTATGTGTGTGTGAGTGGGTGTGAAGTCTGTAGACAAGAAAATAAAAGGTATGGGAAAATAGTGCAAACACTTGTATTAGTCAGCTGGTCGGAACACAGTGACTGAATCAACAACAATTGAGATGGATATTCAAATAAAATTACTAGCGAAAAAAATAAGGTGAAATTGTTAATCAAAAGGTTGTGTCGTTTCTGTTCATTTTCTATTTTTTCATCGATTGAATTAAACGAGAGTGACATCTGTATGAGCTACTTCATAGCTATTCTTCGTATTTTTTCTATGTTTTGCCTTTAATAGATATATTTGGTCTTTGAAAGTGTTTTGCTCATATGTGTTCAATTGTAGATTTAAACGACAAACAAATAAAGAACACAGGCAGTGCGCAGAGTTAAAATCTAATAACCAATTGAAATTACAACTTCAAATAACTTTTATTTATATAAAAATATAGTTCTCATATAGATCTAATTATCAATCTCCATTTCTATAATTATGTATGTATCTCTGTTAATGAACACCTCTATTAGTTGTAATTTACATTTTAGAAAAGACATCACTGTTAGCTTAAATTTCATATAAGCTAAGCGCGCCACCCATTTCTTAATACATGCGGTCACCCAGCGTGAGAAAGTTGCTGATTCTCGTGGTTGGCAGGAATATTGCCCAGCAGATTGTCAGGCCGTGCGCCAACGAGTAGTGGTCGGGCTCATCGAAATATCCAGACACGTTAATACATGAAATATAAAAGAAATGTACGATAGCATTAAGAAGGAACTTGAACTAGTCCAGAGCAAGACGGTTCCCCTAAAAACGTCCACTATACATACTTCATAGATCTCACCAAGGCATTTGACTTTGTAAGCAGAGGCGGCCTGTTCAAGATCCTCCCGAAAATTAGCTGTCCTCAAAAACTGCAGAGCATAATAGAGTCCTTCCACACCAACATGAATGGAGCGGCCCAGTTCTGTGGTAGCTCCTTCAACGTTTTCAGTACCTGCAGCAGAGTTAAACAAGGCTGTGTTCTTGCTCTAACACTCTTCTGGATAATCATGGATGTCCACTTAAAGACTGCACATGCACTGCAACCGGTGAAATGTGTATGCGTGTCAGATAAGATGGCTGGCTTTTCAACTTAGCCCGCTTCAGACCCAAACGTATGCAAAGTTCTTAACATATATATGCACAGTTTTGAGTCACATCCAGCAGATACTACATGCACTGATGGACTGCCTCTCACAGTCATTCAAATATTTCGGGCTTACGATTAGCCTTAATAAGACAAGGTGTATGTGCAAGACACTGCCGTACTACTTGTCGTCACTATGGATGACTATGAACACGATGTCGTTCACCAATTCACGTACCTTGGCATCACCATAATCGACAACTACATACTTTCATAGTAAACTCTACAAGAGGATAGGTAAAGCAACTACGATGCTCGCTCGCCTTACATCCAGTGTGAAGGACCACCAATCTTACTATGAAGAATACTATCATAGTGTACAGCGCTGGTGTCATGAACACACTGTTTAGCGAGACATGGATTACCTACGCCAGACAGGACCAGCTACTCTATATCTTCTACGAACGAAACCTCTGCCGCACGATTGGCATATCTTGGCAGGATAGGGTATCCAACACAGGGATCCTGTCCCGCGCGAGCCTTCCCAGTATGTTCACCTATCTGAGGAAATACAGACTGCGCTTGTTTGGCCATGTCAACAGCATTAAGGATGGCGCATTCCAAAGGATATCCCATATGGATCGTTGGAGTCTGGGAACGAGATCATCCGGCTACCCTCAACTCTGATATCAGGAGGCGTGACATCAAAGCAATCTAGATCTACACGAGGCACTGGAAGAGCGTTGCAGCTGACCTCTCAAAATAGAGAATAACCCTGAACCAACATCTGAAAGCAGGGGAGGAGAAGTTAATGAACGAGAAGCGTGCCGCAGAAAGGAGAGCACCAATGCCAACAATCCAAGGACCACACATGTTTGTGACCTTTGCGACAATGACTGACCTTCTCGTAAGTCACAAGCGGCGCTGCGTCAACCGAGCAGACAAATAAATCAACTTGGCTAAAGATACGTAACTCACGGTTATCCTTGACGTACGGAGGCCTGCAATTAGTCTTATGTAACGGATAAATTAATACCCTCTACATATCTGTGCTAATGCTGTGTTTCTTAAGTGATTATTTCACAAGCGACAAAAGGGCAGGGCAACAATTTAGCAAATATTAGTATTCTATATGTATTAATCTACGTACATTTATTTTCCTCCAAGTTTCGGCTAGAATCCAACTTATATTTTTAAATGTATGTCATTTCAACATCTCTACTACGGCCTATTCACCACAATTGTAAGAGTGTTCAATGATCAGCTGGGAGCCCAGCGTTCAATCCTTGGTCAAGTCATACCAACAAATTAAAAAGTGTAATTGATTCCGTCTTTCCAAAACACTCAGCAGTATAGAATGAAGATCTCGTGTTTGAACCATGATCGAATAGAACTTTTAAGTATATAAGTTAAATAACAACAAAGATGATAATAGTTGTGCGAATGATCTAAATAATACAAATTATTAATCGTCGCCTCAAGAATGTCAGAACATAATTTCATTTTAAGCAAGTATATTTTTCATTTTAATTGTATAAATATGCGTTTTTACTAGAAAGGGTAAGATAAATACATCGAAAAAGAATGCATCCCTAACAATTCTCTAAATGCGGCAGATACACCGAACAACACATATGTCATCTATTCTGACCTTCTCTCTTCATTCTATCCTTCTAACCTATCTTATCGTACGCCACTACTTTATAATATTGCAATTCCTCCCGATATATATATATATATATATATATATATATATATATATATATATATATATATATATATATATATAGGCTACAATAATGCTTTGCTTAACTCAGGCTACAATCACAAAATTAAATATAACTGCAACCCCCTTACTCAAGTTAACAAATCTTCAGGCATTATTACACACAGCATGACCACACACAGAAATAAAAAGTTTAACTCATCAGCACCTAAGATAATCAAAACACACTCTAATAAGCCCATAGGAACTAAAGATATTGATAATCGGGTAGACCCACATTCGCACAAACAAAGAAAAAAACTTAGAAGAAAGAATAACATTTGGTTTAAACCGCCTTTCAGCAGTAATGTTAAAACCAATATACCTAAAGAATTTTTCCAAATCTTAGACAGATCTTTTAAGCATCCCCACAGATATAGCACTATCCTTAACAGAAATTCTATTAAAATATCATAATCTACTATGCCCAATATTGAACAAACTATCATAACCTCTAACAATAAGAAAATCAAACATATCCAACAGCAACCACCCACCACATCCCTCACCACTTGTAACTGCCGTAAACCTAGAGATTGTCCCCTTAACAACAACTGTGTACAGAAGGACGTAATATACGCTTGTACTGTTAAACAATTCCCCCGCTCCACCAATGTTGTGAGTAATCACAGTTCCCATACTCCACCCGAACTCCGGATCTCCCCGCAACCCCAATCCGCTTCTACTCTAAACTCCCACTTATACAGCCATACCTCTAACCAAGCACCCCCAATAATAAATAGTGCTCATGGGCCAACTCACATTTCCCCCATATCCGCTCCACCCCACTTCTCCAAAAAACTTTCCTCGCATAACTTGGATCTCCAAACCCAAATCTCTTCTAATACTATTAGCAATCTCAATGCAACTATAGCACCACCCTTCAAGATACACACATATATTGGGGCGTCCTCTTTCCCCATTAAGACCCGGATCTCTAACCATATCTATTCCTTTAAAAATAGCAGCGATAACAGCACAGGCACTTCACTTTCCAATCTAATTAGAAACCTCAATCTTAAAAATACTCCCTATTCACTTCACTGGGCAATACTTAAAAAGTCCAAATCATATACCCCTGGAGCATCCCATTGCCAACTTTGTACTCTGGAAACCTTTATGATAGCTACTGCTACTAAATCTAAAAATATTATTAATTCTAAGAATGAACTTATCTCCAATTGCAGGCATAAACGTAAATTCAGGTATAGCAACCATAATAATCCCCCAGACACCCCTCCCCCATTTGATTAAATACTCTCCCTTCATCTCGGATTTTCCCTCCTTACATCTCGAATCTCCTTTCTGATAGTTCTAATTCCTGTTGTTCTATAATCTCTACTTATATCTCCCTCATCCCTTTAACCTTCTCTTAACTTAATAAAATTACCCATAAATTCCGTTAGCTTCACATTCCCCTTAGTTTTAACACCTTTCTTCCATTACCCCCTAAATCTTTCCACTTAACCTCCTTAACTGTATAACTTTATTTGGCTTTTTATTTTCTTTCCCGTTTAACTTCTTTTAATACATTCGTCCGCTTCCCTTCAACACTTCCATTCTTCATTCTTTTCCCTTTCAACTTGATAACTAACCCACTCTATTCATATTATATCCTAGCCCTTTTATTTACTTGATGATTAGCCTTATCTACTCCATAACCCCTTTGCACACTTCGATATCGAACTCCTTACTGTTTCCACTGTGCACTCTAATTATTCTTCCCCTCCTGTTTTTACTTCTAAATAATTCTTCTCACTCTTTTAATAGCCTCGATTATTCCCCCCTTATTTTACCTCGCCCTTCGCACATCTCTCTCAGACTACTCAACCCCCAACCCGCCCTCGCTCTACATCTTTTAACCCCCATAGTATTTACTTTATCTGCGATCTCCACTCTCCCTCTGGCTTAATCTTTTGTCACTTCTTAAACCGTGTATATCTCTTACTTCTTCCGGCCTTCACTAACCTATTTAACAATTTTCTTAATTAACCTCCGTATAACATTTTTGAATAAAATTTCAAAGTTTATATTTTCCCATATCTATTTGAACTAGCATCCCGTAACTGCTTATTTCACTTCAACCCATAATTTTTTCCACCTTGGAGATTCCCATTCCGGATATCCTCTCGAGGTCTTGTTTTCCTTTTTCTTTTTCCTTATTCTAATTTTCATTCTTGAGCTCCAATCTTATCGACTTTTCCCTCATTCTATTATTAGTATCTTATTTTTATTATTTTTTATTTTTTATTCTTTCGGTCAATCCTTAATTTTCCCTGCGAGCTTAAGACTAATCTTATTATCTATTTTTCATTCTTTATTTTTTTATTTTCTTATTTCTACTTTTTATACTATTTTTATCTTTATTTTTTATCTTTACTCTTTTAATTTTTAACTCATTTTTCTAGTTCTACCCTTCATATATATTTCGCCTCATTGTTTATATCTAAGGTCATTTGATTAAATATCTAAACCCCGAACTCTGTTCTTATACATATTCTGATATTTTAACCCCTTATCCTAACATTCGTTAACTTACCCCCACTCCTTTCTTCCCCTTTTCTAGTTGAATCCTAATTCGCGCTAACTTCCAATTTCAACTTTATGTTTCACCCCCACTTTCACAGTCTTAGTTTTATCCGCATTCCTTCACCGCGTCGCTCCCTTTCTCCTCCCTCTCTCTTGCCTCGTTCCCGTCCCTTTCTCCTCCCACACACCCCTTACCCGTTCCTCCTCTGCCTACTGGTCGCATATTATATTCTTGTTTTCACTGTCTTTGCTTTTCTTCATTTATAGCCGGCTTTCTCAACTGGGCAGGCTTTAAATATTCTCGCTGCCCCTTTTTCCCACTTTAAAACACTTTCCTTTGTCATCTCTGCCCGGGAAGTATCTTTAATGGCGAATATTTTCCACCTTAATCTCCTCTGACGCCTGCCTGCATCTTCGAATGTACCTCTTATTAGACTTTTTACCCTTTTTGGATTTTCTATTTTCACCGTACCTGAAGTTGTGCCTTCTTGGAATTTAACTTTGAAACCTCTCTCATTACTTCTCGTGCCTCTAACGACCTACCTATCTACATCTTATTCTCTCCGCTGGACTCTTCGACACCGGACTTTTTGGCAATCGGACATTTACTTGCACCCTGGCACAGTTTTGCCCTGCGTTTCTTTCCCTACAACTTTTATTTCATTTTTTCAAATTTTAAATCTTGGCCATTGCCAACTTATCTATCCCACCGACTTCCTCTGATGATAAGATTTTGATCTTTGAAAAGCCTGGCTTAAGGAAAATTTAACTTGAATAAATTGCCTTTTTGCAGAATATACCTGGCTTTGAACTTTTGAATTGAATTTTGATTTGGCTTTTGCTTTCTCTAATTCGTTTCCATTCTTCTTCATTTCTACCTGCTCTATCCTGGATATTGAGCTGTATACTCTTCACAATAGGGTTTTACCTTTCCTAAAAGTTCGCTTTTAGTACACCTCTTTATATATATATATATATATATATATATATATATATATATATATATATATATATATATATATATATATATTCTGATTATTAATCTGAAAAGCAGCTGTCTATTCCTTAACTTTGAGAGGTCAAATTTAGTACACCGTTTAAAAGGTACGCTATCAATCCTGGCTCATCTGTCACTATATGATTTTGATATGTTACATTGAACCCTATAAAAACAATGTAGTATTTGTTCTGATAATAAGTTTCATCTTTTCTCTCCTCTGTCAGTGAAGGAGTACTCCATCTAAGCTGGGACAATTTTATGCTAATGCCATTAATAACATAAACTGAATGTAATTGACCGAAACATTATCTTTAGATAATCAAACAATGGGAAAATATAAATGGACAGAAAAGGGCGATAACTCTTGAATTAAACAGCAGAAAATCGAAGCTAAGAAACTAAAGTAAAAAAGAAACTGAATCGCGATTGGCCGAAAAATGATTCTCATTAATACCAAGGACAAATTATTGCGACATTTCAATGAGAAATGCCTGGGAGAAAGAAAAATACATTCGACTCCAGTTAAGAACGGGATTATGCGCCATTAATACGAGAAATAAGATGCACGAGACAATATGGCGAATAAGTGTTAGATTATAGGTTATAAATCTTTTCTATGCTCAGAACTGGCCATAATGTCGCTTTGTCTTGCCACATAAATCCCAAGCTTTTGATTAGCCGCACGAAGACTTAACTTAAGGATGTAGGAATTTTATTTGAAAACTTGAGTGAATTGTTGGGTAGGGGACTCTGATTTAAGATTCACAACACCCTATCCTTTGTACTCGTACTCATAATAATGTAATACTATAACTATATATACATGTATTTTCGAATGGTTGTCATGGGTGAGTGATAGGAATAGGTAAATATTGTATTGCCTATAAAATGCTCTTCACGGCTCGGATCAGGCTGTTTGTAAATACTGGTTTCTAGAAGAAAAATGCAACAAACATATATATTATTGGGGGTTTTCCTTTCCATTTTCAAAACTCAATCATGTTCTGCAAAGCCAAACCCCAAAACACTACTTTATTCTACAAGACAACACAACCATGAATCAATGTTTGAAGATATAAAGAACTTGAAGATAAAAACTTTTACCAAAATAATCATATTCGGCATTAATTAACCCAAAAATGTGGGTTATGCCGTAGAACAAAACAGCCAAACCAAGGACCATGAATAAATATGGTAAGTTATATAGAACTTAAAGTATAAACACATTAATCATAATGACAATATTCGGCATTAAATGACCCGAAATGTGTTGATATGTCGTAAAACAAAACAATAAAACCTCACGGCTCGGGTCGGCAACAGCCCATGAGAATTAAGTAAGACTTGTGTGTCTTGGGCATAAGCCGACAGAAATGGAACTATGGAGATGACAAGGGTGAATACAGGTTACCTGCCAATTGAAAATTAGTGCTTTTAGATTGATAAGGCTTATCAATCTGGAAAGAAAATAAAAGAACACGTATTTCAAACGTCCATTGCCTTACCGTCAGGCTGGTGGGCGCGCATCTTTAGGAAAACCCTGGAACAGGAACACTAAGGAATAGCATGCTTTTGTCGAATAACGATTTTGAAACTCATGGGACGGCACTGGAGAACGCAACTCTATAGTCTTAGGTATGTGTATATTTATATGTATACGATTCAGCCCTAAGCTAATTAACTGATCATTATAAATGTGCAAACATAGCTGCAAGACGTAAAGTTCCGTAATGTAGGCTATATTAAGTGTAATTCAAAGAGGACAAAGACAGAGTTGAAGCACTTTGTGAAAATTTACATACCTCAATTTTTTGTGAAATTCTAAAAATACGTATCAGACATCAAGTAATATATATTCATAAAATTACAGTTATTTGAGGTATTTTACAGGAGTTTGGATCCATGATCATGGAAACAACATCCCATTTAAAATTACCAATATTTATGGTCTGGATTTAATTAAGGTTTAAACACCAAATTTAACAAGATTTTCTGGATGAACATTTCTTCCAATGACACCTTAACCTTTCTAGAATCACAATAATTGAATAGATTTTGATCAACATTAAAATAATGATTCTTGATATAAAGGGTTCATAGAATAATATCTTAATTTTACTCATTTTAAGGGACTAATTACTTTGACCCTAGGCGGGCCTGTATTCCTTTAGTATATATATATATATATATATATATATATATATATATATATATATATTTGTTGCATTCCAATCACCAAGAGAAAAAATCAATCAATCCACAATCATACATTTTTATATTTGTATTAGTTTTTTGTATTACTTTATTTCAGCAGATGCCCATATTTTTTTCTTTTAGTCTTACGCGCAATTTGCAACACGGTAAAATAGTTGTTGGTCTATCGGCTGCTCAACAGAGACGAACAGTGAATAATGAATCAAAAACAAGTATATTATTAAAATCAGTCAACGCTAATCCGGCCGGAAAGTCAATCGAGGGTAAATGTTAATGAGCTGAAAGGGCTGCCAATTGAATTATGAAAGAATATAATGAGATAATTACAATTAATGAATAGAATTAATAAAATGTGATTACTTATGAGGTTAATGCCACGTATTTGTTAACATTGGATTTGAAGACGATCATGTATTATACAATATGCATCATGGAATATCCAACATAGATTCCAATAATGTCTATTTTTCATAATAAGGGTTGGGTTGATGTCATAACTTCAGTCAGGTAATATTTATATTTGGCAGGTCTGAGTTGAACAGTTTATTTGAGATTGCTTTTTACTATTTGAGGATATCTGAATATATTTAAGAGTTAACGCAGTACGCTGGCTATTTAAAATAAAAGATTATAATAGCGAAATGATCAAGTTTTTGGCTGTGTTTGTTTGTGTGTTTAACGCTGGACTAACACAATTTGAGTCATGAAGATATTGGATACCTAAATAATGTCAACGATTGAATATATACGATACAATGAACCCAAGTTACTGTTTTACCCATGATCTTTCTAAACAATATTATTTCCTAAGTTTGCACAACAGATCTGGTAAGATCTGAACTCCACACAGCCTATTTAATAATCTGAGACATTATCTAATATACCAATGGGGCACCGCTTAACATAACAGAAAATCAAACAAATAAACGCAACATTTTCGAGTGAAGCTGAGTATAATCAAATATTTATAGGCCAGACTTATTATAAACGAGACTTTTTAAACACCCTACACCTCCTGCTTAAGATTATTTCCGCCGTGATGCAGGTGGTGCGTCTCTCCAACCGTTCTAAAAATATGCTCACCTTTATCATTAGATCGAAATATATTTCATTGCTTTTGGTCACGTAATGTATTCATGAAACACTTAAATGACCTTTAATTAACTTCATGCTGAACGTGACGTGCGCTTGCTTTTTGTTTTAACGGTTCGCTTTCGGAAGATCGTAAAAACGTGGATCGTTGTAAGCGTTTGAAATTATCATCATTTGCGGGAAGATATCAACCGATGATTTATGACATTGGAAAGTAAGTGAAATAGTGTTGCGGTAGTGTCTTCCAAATGGCCTGATATTCCACGTTTACAGCTTACTAGGTGATAAAATACTGACAGAAATCTTTGAGGATCCAAGATGTTTTATTTTCTACAACATCAGGAGACTCGGGAGTTGATTAATTTGGCCTGTCTCAGACATCTATGTATATATCCCGCGTACTTCTAACATATCCGCTCAAACTGTTCGCACACGGTAGCAAGATCGACTGTTTGGTGTCACAAATTCAGAGTGCCATAGAAGCTCGCTATAACACTAGACCGTGTCTGTTTGTCATAATAAACAATATAATTTCCAATAGGAATTAGAATGTTCATCTTGTTATTCGAAATCGAAACCGTGTTGTTTTTAACGAACGAAACAAAATCAGTTTTATAACAAATATAAAGTTTTTTTTTATGATGTCCTTGTACGTTTATCTTCTTAACTTCTTCAAGTTAAGTTCGGATAAGAGAGAGACGAAAAGGTTGATGCCATCGACTGGATGAGCTTGTCAGATTTAAAACCTATAGATATCACATTCAAGAAAAAATGCTGCATGAAAATGTAAAGAAAAAAATGCTGAATAAATTAACACTATACGTATCTCTTTATATATCTGTCTGTCTGCCTCTCTATTTCCTCTCCCTTTCTCTCTCTCTCTCTCTTTCTCAATATATATATATATATATATATATATATATATATATATATATATATATATATATATATATATAGTAAGTTATGAAAATATATTTATGGCAATTAAGCTACACAGAAGCTTCCCCGATTCATGTCCGGGGTGCATCTTCAGGCTAAAATACTTACTACTTAGTTCTACTCACATATCGAGCACTGTTAAAGTAAATACTGAAAATTGATACATACAAAATTATATCTTATAACATTTTATGGGGATACATGAAATAACAATATATATATATATATATATATATATATATATATATATATATATATATACGATATATATGTATATATATATATATATATATATATATATATTTATTTATTTATATTGAGTTCGCCTGTCTCAGACATATATGATATAGTGTTGTCCTTGGTTAGAAAGCATTGTTTATATAGAAATATTAATTATTAAGAATAATAATAAGCAATTAGAACGCCATACAATGCATTTTAGTTTTATTAACATTTTTTTTCAATTTAATTTTCGAAGATATACTTCTTCATCAGAATTACTGAATTTCAAATAAAGATATATAAAAATATCTTTCATTTTTTCCCTTTTAGTTCTCATCTTGTTTTTTGGTGTTGTCAGTTCGATCTGCGTTCTCTCTTCCCCTTTTTATCTATCTCTCTCTCTCTATATATATATATATACATATATATATACGATTAAATTATTTCTAATATGGTTACTAACGTACGACGTTGTTTCGAGCTTATAGCTCTCATCAGCGCAAATAAAATCACAATCTGAGACGGTCATAGAACCCGAACTCTATATATAGTGCAGCCCATCAGCGTGGCTGACCATGGTAGGATTCGAAACCTCAACCACAGTGACTGATGTCTGGCGCTTTACCACGAGGGGTCTGTCTGAAATACATGATCTTTTAATTTCTTATATTTTATCATTAGCTTTAGCACAGCTATTATCGCTTACGGGTAGAATAAATTAAAGAATTTATTCATAAGCTGTTGTTGATGATTCGAATTTGGTTATAGCAACGTCGATGAGCCGCAGTTACGGCGATGCCCGTGTCCATGGATCATTATTTATCTATCTATCTATCTCTATATATACAGTTATAGTTATATAATTATCATCATATGTTTTTTATATACCGACACGAAAAATGTAAATATACACCCTCATTATTATTAATAATTACGACTGCTATCAGAGGGTCCCGATGGCCTTAAGAAGATTATATAGAGTTTTCTTACTACGTGCTTTATTGGATAATAACTCAGTTTACAATGGAAAGTAAAATCGTAAGTTTTGCAGTGATGATGTCCCTTTAGATAAATTTACACTATGGCACCACTAATAGAATACCTATGCTTATTTAGCTCGTGTAGTGTAAATTATCTATCAAAATTCTGCTTTGTGAGATATAAATTTTCTTGCGTCATATCTGTATATATATATATATATATATATATATATATATATATATATATATAAAGTATGAAACTAAAAATATACTTTAAGAGAATTTAACTTGTAGTGCAATGGTTTAAGCTCAATATACAAGTTAGAGCAATTATAAAGATGAATGAGTACACCTTGCATTGAACAATCGGAAATGAAATAGATTTGTCATCCATAAATCTTGATCTCTTTTCCTTCATTTATCTATCTATATATATATATATATATATATATATATATATATATATATATATATATATATATATATATGGGAAAATGAAAAAGGAAAACAAAAAAGGGATGTTTTTTATGTGTACATCAACCTTTCGTCTTTATTTATAAGACGTCATCAAGATGATAATTTAAAGAAAAATGTCATGCAAGTACGTGCACATATAAGGTTGACATTTTGGGAAGAAGGGAGGAAAGTAATAGCCACTACTGGAGAAAACTATAGGGCTGACGTCCGGGCTTAGTGGAGTCAGTAGTGAGGAAAGCCCAGACGTCAGCCCTACTTTTTTCTCCAGTAGTGGCTACTACTTTCCTCCCTTCTACCCATAATGTCAACCCTATATGTGCACGTACTTGCATGACATTTTTTATATTATCATCCTGATGAAGTCTTATAAATAAAGATGAAACGTTGATGTACACATCAAAAACATCCCCTTTTTGTTTTCTTTTTTCATTTTCCCATTAAGTCGGATTACCTTCATCCTTCTTTTCCCATATATATATATATATATATATATATATATATATATATAGAGAGAGAGAGAGAGAGAGAGAGAGAGAGAAGGCGATTAATCAAGGTAAACTTTACTTCCACAAAAGAAAAATCCAGAGAATTCTTACTGTCTTTATAAAAGTGTGCCCAATAATAAATATAACTTTTTAACAGGTATATATCCTTACATTTATAAAAATTAGATTTTGCTACAGATTTGGAAAACATATTTCGGTCAAAGCTATATAAATGTCACGGAAACATTTTTAGCAAATCTGTAGCCAAATAATGTCTGTGTAAACAAAATGTTCATACCTGTTCATGTATGTTCATATATATATATATATATATATATATATATATATATATATATATATATATATATATATATACATATATATATATACTAAAATATATACTTTTATATAAATATATATATATATAATTAATATATATATATATAAAACTAAATATATATAGACACACATATATATATATATATTTATATATATTTATATAAATATATATATTTATATATATATATATTATTAATTGTATACGTACATAAAATTAATCTATGTACATGTGTCATAGACATGGTTAACTTAGACAAGGATCGAACCTTCGATAGTGATGTCTATAGTCTAAGTTAGCCATGCTGATGACGGTTGTGAGCCAAGAACACGTGTCCATGAATTACTTTATTGTACGTATGAAATTAATAAATATATATATATATATATATATATGTGTGTGTGTGTGTCTATATGTACTTAATTTTATAAATATGTATGTGTTTATTATATATATATATATATATATATATATATACATATATATAATAATAAAAATATATCTATTTACGAAAAAAAGTCCTATAAAGTTAAGGGCGACTTATCATGCAATTTTCCGAATCTTTATTATTTAGGAAGTGAGACAATCGAAATAATAGTAAGCAAAACAAAAACAACGAACGCTAAATTCACCAATATATATATATATATATATATATATATATATATATATATATATATATATATATATATATATTGATTTTATTCCATTAGTTGCGACAAAACAAGTTTTGTTTCCTTAGCGCAAAATGTCAAAAAATATATATGTCAAAAAATATATATTTTGCTCTGAATTTTCATTGAGCACTCTCATAAACCCGGTTTCAACTTCCTTCGGATTAATACCCCCTGGATATTTGTAACAAGTTAATTATATATATATATATATATATATATATATATATATATATATATAGAGAGAGAGAGAGAGAGAGAGAGTGAGAGAGAGAGAGAGAGATAGATAGTGAGATAAAGATAGATAGAGAGAGAGAGAGAGGGAGAGAGGGAGAGAGAGAAATATAGATAGAGTGAGAGACAGAGGGGCAGAGAGAGAGCAAGAGAGATATATTCATCAGTAAATTCATACTAACGGAACAGAACTCGAATTTTGTACCTGGGCTTTCTATTTTACACCACATTCTTCACAATAATTCGTATATAACATCGATATATAAACAAATAAACGGCTATGGTTCGTCCGATTAAAGAACAAAAACATTATTTTCACATAATAATCGCCCCACATATTTGTAATTTAAAGCACTATGTGTCTTCTGAAAAATAAATGTTGATCTTACAACAAGCACGAACAAATATTTGTAAATATTGTACTCGTATGTAATATCTTTAAATCAAGCATCTTGAGAAAAACTTGATATTGATGAATATCTAAATACTTTGAGGTTTTCCCCTCTCATTTTCTTCATATATATATATATATATATATATATATATATATATATATATATATATATATATATATATATTGCTAATCGTTATGACGAGTTATTTTATATTACTGAAATTACATATGATGTGAGCGTACAGAAATGCCAGACAAATGTTCATTTCAGTGATATTCTTAACAACAATTCTGATCTTATTTCGTGGGAATCAGATGATTCTGGTGTTGGCATTAGTTTTCCCGATGTTTTTCTAGTTAGAAATCCTTCTGGAAAGACATCGAGTACTTACGGGAAGGGCCACGAGAAGGTTGCCAACATCCTTAAATGAGAGTGATACTGTAGAACCGACTGGATTCGAACTTTGAACACCCGGGTTTTAAGTCCGTGTCGATATCCACTTAACCTTCCAACAATTCTGGTAATTTAAACAGAAAGGATCCAAGTTACGCCGTAGGAATATTAAACCAAAGTGTTTTCAATTACATAGATTAGTTTTCATTACTATACTCAAATGGCAGGAAAACTGTCAGCCTGAAACGTGCGTCTAATCTTCACAACCCAATTGCTAACTTGCCAGCTCACGTTACGAAACACAGCAAGACAGCTCAGATTTTAAAAAGTGTCACCTTTTCAACCTTCAGCCCTCCATGTGTCCACATTTACTCTTATTAAAAATGTATTTTCTTTAAAAAAATATGTTTTTCAATATAATCGTAAGACGTCATTTGACCGCACAGATCATTCAACAGAATTTCATCTACTTCAGTGTATTCACATATCAGTAGAAAATTAGCTAATATTTTACGTGATACGTCATAACATTATGTGTATTTTTTACTCAATTCTTATTCGTCATTTGATGCAACATCACTTCCAAAGCAATTTTTGGCTATCAATATATCTGACTCGTTACAGCACAACTGCTCATTTTTCTCAAACCCAAATATAATCATAATGTTTAACTATATGCCCACGCATATACCTTGCAAATATTCCTTGTGAACCAAGTGAAGAGATATACTAAGAATTGCGGTTGAAGGGGCGGTTTGAACCCTAAAACGATATATCGGTTGAAGTCTCTGAAATATGGTTCCCTATATCCATCAAAATAAAACACATTAAAATATCATATACTAAAATTTAGATTACATTTCTAGTTTACCACACATCTGCATCTCTGCAGACTACAACATGATCGTCTACAATTCCAATGTAGAAAATACTTGTCGAGTCGTTTTTTAACCTAATAAAATGTTGTTTATTCAATCTATCATATTAAAACTTCTCATAATAGTGTTCATTATCCGACTACTAATCTCATTATGTCTTATCTTCTTGCGACTTCATGCTTTGGTAAGTTGTGCCTCATTAATATATTCGCATTTGTATTATTTACCTCCTCTTCAGGGGGTTAGGCACAAGGCTAGTTTTATCTTACTCCCACAAGGTAAGATGTCACCCAAGGTCGGGTCGGAAAAGTGGCGCTTGAAAAGCCAGCGCCCGAGAAGGTGAGCACTTTGGCCATTAAAAATTGCCTGGGCAGCCCCGTCGGCATTCCCCGGTAGGCACACCTCAGGCAGTAAGCAATAAACTTACTCCTCCCCAAAGAGGGGAGGCAAAGCCTGGGAGGGTGGACCTTTTGTTACTCGATAGATTTGTACCCGACAGTCGAGCAGCGGCGATACTTCAAAAAGGGTAATCACCGGCAAGCGCAAACAATCCACGACATCATCGGCTATCGTTGTAAGGAACATGTAGGCATAGACCGGATAATTAACGTTATCGTTGCCTTCTTTTTCCTTTTAGATTTCCTTTCGCAATTCTACTAGATATTAAAGTTTAGTCTGTCACGCGCGAGTTTCTTCACTAAATAGTATAAGTTTGACACGCTCAAATGTTACGAAAATGTGTGGCCCTGAACACTTATGTTCGTGTGAGATTGGCTCATCTGTTTTAGAGGTTTTGTAAACAGATTATGTTTCAACGCTAACATTTTCGATTGTCCGTCAGGGTTAAGTTCAAATAACATTTTCTTCGATCTGTCACATTTCCTTTTGAAATAGCATTTCAAGCAGTAACGCTTAATTATTTTTTAAATGCACTTTAAACATTTAAATTCTACATATATAAGCTTTATGAAAATTGGTCTATCGATTAAGAATATATGTTTACATTGTGGTTTGATTGACTTTAGATTTTAGAGTTACTGTTAAATACTCAAGCCGTGTTTATTGAAACATAATTTGACAGGAGGATGTGCACTTGATACGGACACGTAGGTGGCCGGCAGAAATCAATATAACGTGATTGACTGTTAAAAATAAAAGAACTGTTGGTTGAAGTCGGGCCACATGGCTTGAAAAACAAATATGGTGTATTGTCAAACATTAAATAATCGTTGATTTGAACCACCTGCAAAACGTTAGCGGTAAAATGAAACAACCCGTCGCCGAATAAAACGTCTTGCGGGCGTGGCTACACTGACAGCGAAGTCTTACCAAGGCGTTTGCAGGTGCATGCTGGGGGTCACAAATTGTGTTCCTCCTTCATTAGCCCACACTCTTTCACGGCCACTAATAATAAAGATACACTATTATATTTTCATATATCAGTGTATCGTCATAGTAACTAGGTATATTCTGAAACTGCATTATCCAGGTTACTCGGATAAGTATATTTCATTTGGAGTTAAATTGACATCCATAAAAAGGGTAATAATACATTTTATTTTATTCTATTCATATCTTCACAACATTAGAAATTAAAAGTATCAGAATAGTACTTGAAACCGAAGTGCACAGATGCCCGCATTGATTCCCGAGAAATTTTATATCTGTCTCGAGGGCATTTAAGATGATACACATAACAAAATAATATTCATATCAGTTTACTTGCACCGCCTCTTAAAAAAATGCTGAGTACATTATTCGGCCCCACACCTCAAAGTAAATATTATGAAATGTAAAACTAAAAAGAAAAATTGTCATAGGATTGTTATGATCTAGGCGCCAAGCGTAGTACTTTTGCTCATTAAATCGCGTCCCGTAAAACACTGGGTTTTCTTGCAGGGAAATTTCTTAAATAAATATAAATATTTGAATTGAATAAGCATATAAAGACTTCACTTAAGGAGCGTAGAAAATGGACCTTGGGTTTACTTTCGTTATCCTCGTAAGTCTTGCTTCCCTTATTTTGTCCTTTAGTTCTCACATTTCAGGAGCGATGTTTCTGACAAAGAGGGGATAATTGTTGTGTTGTGGGTTTGAATCTATCCATCTATCACTTATCGTTGACTAGTTCTTTCACCTTGAAGTGGTACTTTTTCTGTAGCTGCTTACATGTGGAGCGATTTCATTAAAAGAATTGTGTTATGTTAGTAATTCCATTACTGGGCTCCCTTCTCGTCATGTAATATAATAAAACAGTACATGTTTTCTATTTGTAAATGTATAAATAAAATAGAAAAAGTATGAATTGAATAAAACCTCCTTTAGTCTTCTGTAAAACATTCACAGCAAAACATGTCTATCTACAATCAGAGCAAATACTCCCCTCTCTCTCTCTCTCTCTCTCTCTCTCTATCTATCTATCTCTCTCTTTCTCTGTGTACCTAAAACCAAACGGAACGTCTACGAACAAAGTTTTTCTCTAGAACATCACATTTATGGGAATAAATCCCACGGGCCTACTTCCAAACTGAGCACAACATTGCTGTCTTCAAGTCCAATGTTAACAAATACTTTTTGTTTTTGGATGATCAAAATTTGCTCATTCCATCCATCGTTTTGAATCTTCTTATACTGTTGGTCATCGTCAAACTGACAATTTCTGTAACTTATGTTCTAAAGTCGCAACTCCGGTCCTTGATAAGTTGTGACCCATTAGTATATATATATATATATATATATATATATATATATATATATATATATATATACTGAAACAAACGTAACAAGTGTTTAATTCGCGTTAAGAGTTAAGCTTTTATTTTCCCGGTTATACTATTTTATTGAAAGGCGTTCGAATTATATTCGAAAGAAAAGTAGAAATGTTATTATTCCACCAGCAACATGATTGGACGTGTTAATTTCCCACGCATTTAAAGGTGCAATAACTTCTCGTACTAGCTTGTTCACACCCAGAATACGGGTACATCAGATTGGGTGGTGTTATTATGAGGTTGGAAGAGATGGGATTGGCTAAGTTTTCTCGGATGTGGCGTTAACAGGTGTCTTCGCCAGTCTGTGGTGGTGACTAAAAATTTGAAAAGGAAAATGAATTCGACGCACGATATATTCCGTGACCGACACCATTTTAATTTATCTGTGCACTCATGCTTTTTATTTACATGTTTATCATAAAAAACTTTTGAACATATAATGTATTCATAACAGATTGAAGTGGGTGTTCTTTCCATTGTATTAGCGAAGCAAAATATAAATTGATCGCAGCCAGAGTTTGCCCAAACAAAGGAACACACACATATACGTATATATGGATAAATATATAATGTATATATATATACACACATTCACACACACACACACATATATATATATATATATGGGAAAATGAAAAAGGAAAACCAAAAAATGGATGTTTTTTATGTGTACATCAACGTTTCGTCTTTATTTATAAGACTTCATCAGGATGATACATGTAGGGTAGACATGTATCTGTACTTGCATGACATTTTTTCTTTATTTTATCATCCTGATGAAGTCTTATAAATAAAGACGAAACGTTGATGTACACATAAAAAACATCCATTTTTTGGTTTTCCTTTTTCATTTTCCCATCACGTCGGATTACCTTCATCCTTCTCTTCCCATATATATATATATATATATATATATATATATATATATATATATATATATATATATTTGTAAAGTTAGATGTATTAATATGCTTATATATTTGTATGTATTAACTTCATTTCAAAAATAATAAACCGATCATCATAGATTTTGGAACATAGCTCTTTAGCATAAGGGGTCAAAAAAAAAGTTGGACTGGTTCTGAAAAAGCCAGTAAAACTTTTCTTTTCCTTTTGAACAAGAGAAGTTGTTACTCTCGAAATGATTAAAGTCTCAACCATTCCGGACCTTTCAATATTTAACAGAAAGCCCACCAATTTGACAATTTACTGTCTTTATATTTAAATTTTGAAATATAAATGAATTGATCTGAGATGTACCGTCTCTTGTCATTTATGTGTGTTTATTCTCATTCCAACTTCCGGTTTTCAAAATTGCATTACTCCTGCCTGGGAATTCTCATATATATATATATATATATATATATATATATATATATATATATATATATATATATATATATATCAGTAACCATTAAATTGATTATACATATATGAATATAGGCATATATATATGCATGCATATATTCATATACATATATATATATATATATATATAGTATTTTAATACTTACTGATATATATATATATATATATATATATATATATATATATATATATATATATATATAGAGAGAGAGAGAGAGAGAGAGAGAGAGAGAGAGAGAGACAGTGAGAGAGAGAGGGAGGTGTAATTGTAAAACAATTAAAAAAACAAAGCAAATAGCTTCAACGCATCGTGATACCGTTTCTTTTTTTATTAAATCTCTCCTAAGCAAATTCTGTTGGCTTTTACAAGTAAATGTGAAATTATAAAATTAGAAAAGAAATTACGTTATTTCAAAAGAAAAACTAGTGCATGAATGCTATTGCATTGTTTCCAACTTGGTTTCAAATATTTTATGCTTTGTTTTTGTTTTTTTTATGCTTCGTTTTTGTTTTTGTTTCTTACTTCGTGTTTTTTTACAATAACATCATCTCTCTGCTGATTTTAAATATTTTACATTTGCTTGTAAAATCAACAGAAGTTGGCGAACATTTCTGAATTCCGCAAGAAAAAAGAAAAAAAGAAATACAATTATATATCTGTCATACTTTCAATATTACCAGAAGGATTTAATAAACAAAACGATGAGATGCATCTATCTGTAAGTGAGTTTCTTCTGTTATTCATCACCTAAAATAACATCTTACAACAAGAGTATTCGCGGAGAAGCATTACATATATATAAGTGTATACATTATATACATACATACATACATACATACATACATATATATATGTATATATATATATATATATATATATATATATATATATATGAAGCCTGCATAATAACGATTTGCTGCCTTAATATACACACACACACACACACACACACACATATATATATATATATATATATATATATATATATATATATATATATATATATATATATACAGGGTGACCCCCCAAAAAACGGGCCCCAAATCTAATTAGGCCCCGTTTCTTAGTGTTTCGTCCGAATGAAATGAATTTTGGGGCATAACTAGTTCATTATATTCACAACATCATATCAAAACACTAGGGTATTTGGCTTTATTTTCTCCGTTCTACAGCATGTGTTCTAGATGGACTCCTTTTAGCTTCGTGCATTTCTTGGGGCGCAGAACGAAGTTGTCCATGACGTTCTTACATACTGAATTGGGAATGGCTCTCATCTCCTCCCTGATGGCTTCCTTGAGTTCCGTGATGGTTCTGGGTGTCCTTGCGTACATTCTGTCTTTAAGATAGCCTCAAAGGAAATAATCTGGGGGGCTTAGGTCCGGGCTATGGGGTGGCCACTCAAAATTAGTCTTGAGACTAATCACTCGGCCTCCAAAGTTCTCTTTCAGACAATCTCAGGACAGGTTTGAGGTGTGAGAACTTGTTCCGTCTTCTGGAACCAGAACTTGCTCATGAGCGACGGGTAGAGGGTCTGGAGCTCACTCTTGAAGGTTTTGAGGACCTCCACATACCGCTCCTTGGGGACTGTCACTGCTGCGCCAGATTCTTCGATGAAGATTGGTCCGATGATGCCTCTGACCGAGATTGCAGCCCACACCGTGCAATTAGGAGAGTGCAAGGGCTTAGTGGCTACTTCATTGGGTCTGGAGAACCCCCAGAATACATTTGTCTTGGAGTTAGGCTTTCCGTCAAGATGGAAGTGGGCTTCATCTGAGGTCCAAAAGAGGTTAAGGAAACCTGGTGTCTTCTCGATCTTATCGAGCGCTCCTCTGCTTCCTGCCTGAGGCTGTAAGGGTCTGCAGCGTCTGTATTCTGTATGGGTAAGCCCTGATATCGTTCACCAGCACTCTCCTGCAAGTCTCACGGGAGATACCGAGGGGCTGACTTCGCTTACGCACAGAGCGTTTCGGACTGTCCTGGAGAGACTCTCTCACACTTTCGACCAGCTCGGCTGTCTGCTTCTTGGGACGTGCCGAGTGACTTGGACGGTTGTCACTGGCAGCATTTAAGTTCTCCACGGTCCTATACTTCTCGAAGTGGTCCACCCAGTTCTGAATTCTGCTTTTGGGTGGAGCCTTTTCACATCCGAACTGATGCATGAAATGTCCTGGGTTTTCTTAAACGAGCCTGTCTTGTAGTAAAATTTAACACAGGGTATTCTTTGTCCCAGCTCCCACTGAGGTTTTGGTGTACTCACGGTCGTTGATTCTGCCATGCCCTGTAAAATAAGGGCAATCGGTGAATAAATAAAGGAGATATCACATAAAGTGTACACGGGACCCGTTTTTTATCACCCTGTATATATATATATATATATATATATATATATATATATATATATATATATATATATATATATACTCAAAGTACATGCTAAAACTTTCCACAGTTTTGGTATTACTTTATATCTAAAAAGAAAACTTCCATTTTACTTGCTCTCATTAATCGCATTTTGCGGTGAACCCTTACTAAGTTTCTATCTCCATCTCTATCTCCTACTCTTACACACTGTATCGATAGTTCATTTGACTCCCAGATCTTATTTAAAACTGTACTTATCACTCTAGCTTCCGTCTCTCTCTTTTTCTTTGTGTTTGGTAACATTCAAGTTTTACATTTTATTACACGACTCCGCGTATTTCATATTTTCTAATAAAAATTAATAAAATATGCAATTATTTTTTTATTTCCATATGCAGGTATCTTATGCAGTATTATTCGACTCATCGTATTATTATTGAATGTACATTTAAAGCGATGGACTTTAGGTCATATATATATATATATATATATATATATATATATATATATATATAGACAGAGAGAGAGAGATATTCCCTGAGTATTAATATTTTATATTATGCTTGTTCATAACGTTGGCTGTTATTATTTTCATTAAAAGACAATTAATTTCAGTTCTAAAATTACATAGTAAAATATTATAATAATTAGTATTCGCAGGTGCATTTAGTTTGGTATTAATAGTATCATCATAATGTTATTATAATAAATATAATTTATGTAATTTTTACTATCATCATTATTACTGTTATTATTGTTTTATTTTTATGTAGTATTATACTATGTTACTGTTTTTTATATTCCATACAACAATGACTACTTTTAACATCATTCCCAGTGATAAGTTTATGGAAACATTTTATATTTTCGAAAATATTCATATATTATTTCAAAATTATCTTTTTTGCCTATATATGTTATGACTTCACTATTATCAAAAGAACGTGAACTAGTTTATATTTCGTTTTCTGTTATATTATTTTTATTATGAATCAAATATGCTGTTTTATTTAATTTAAATGAAATGTTGTATCATAAAAAGACACTTTTTAAAGAAATTGTATCCTATATAAACATGTACATTTTATAAAGTGTAAATTTTCTTTGCTTTGTAACTAAATTTTTGCTAGATATTTATTGAGATTATATCGCCAATAGCTTTATTGAGATTAGATCGCCAATAGCTTTATTGCCAAAGCATGAAGAATAGTTTAGACATATGTATTTAAAATGATTTTTTTAGATTTTAAATCGTAACTGACCATCGGCATATGAGATTCTATTATTTGATATTCATCTCGGCCATAGTTTGCTACAGTGTAGATGATCTGGAATGTATTATAATGTTTACTTCATTGTCAGAAATGATCATATAGATGTGTAAATTCGAATGCATCAAAGTTGTTTATTTATATTAAGTTTCCTATATAAGTAATGTGTTATTACTCTGACAAAACTATGTAATATTTGCGTTTACCTATATATTCAAGTTGAATATAGTCTTTTATTTTATTTGTTGTCAAATATTTGTCTTATGATTTTCTGCATATTATCTTTGTGACTTAAAATAATGTGAAAGTAAGTTTATTTATGTAATTATTGTTGTGGCCTTTCAAACAAGTGAATGGTTTTATCGTGACTAGAACTTTGGTTCTTTTATTTAGTTTAGCCTTATATTATAGTGTTCCTAATTATTTGTTCCTTAGTTTAGTATGCATGTACATATATAAGAGCCACTCTCTGTGTGTATATACGTGTTATGTTTGTGTGTTCTCTAGTGGGTTTATATATACTTGACGGTGTACGAGAATGAATGTAGACACATTCGTACTCGTGGCCGAAGCCCATTTTAATATTATTATTTAATTAATTAAAAATAAGTAAGACGTTGTATTTGAAGTGTATGCATATCAGTCGCCCATATTTCTTTTATTAACATCCTAAATATATATATATATATATATATATATATATATATATATATATATATATAATTAAAATTAACTCATCAAAACCGATATTATCATATGGTTTTGAAAGCCATGTAAATAAAAACAGCAGAATTGTGTGTGCATGAAACCCTCCACACATTTTCAAATAGATTTCTCTTACAATAATTATTTTTAACAATCGAATCAATGTGTTGATTGTTCGTCTCCTTTAAAATATCGTGATCCAATTTCTGATAACACAACGTAAACACAGATTGTTCCACGTTTTCCAAGATATTAAATTTCAGTTCAAAGATATTCGAATCAATTTCCCCAAACCAAGTTTAATTTTTGATTGGTCGGTTTCATAACAGATATTCATATTCATTAATATACACTAGTTTTTTAGAATAGAAAAATTAGTATAAAGTAATTTATGAGTAAAAACTTTAAACTTTAATTTGTTTATTTTGGTGGAATGTTTTTTTTATATAATTAAAATATATTCAATAAATTGTAATGTGTATTAATTGAGAAAACGTTCTTTAAAAGACTAGACAGGCGAACTACAAAGTGAAAAGTAAAATATCACAATTATGTCTATTTTTACACTTTCATAATTATGTCTATTTTTACACTTTCACAATTATTTCTATTTTTACACTTTCACAATTATTTCTATTTTTACACTTTCACAATTATTTCTATTTTTACACTTTCACAATTATTTCTATTTTTACACTTTCATAATTATTTCTATTTTTACCTTTTCATAATTATTTCTATTTTTACACTTTCATAATTATGTCTATTTTTACACTTTCACAATTATTTCTATTTTTACACTTTCACAATTATTTCTATTTTTACACTTTCACAATTATTTCTATTTTTACACTTTCACAATTATTTCTATTTTTACACTTTCACAATTATTTCTATTTTTACACTTTCACAATTATTTCTATTTTTACACTTTCATAATTATTTCTATTTTTACCTTTTCATAATTATTTCTATTTTTACACTTTCATAATTATGTCTATTTTTACACTTTCACAATTATTTCTATTTTTACACTTTCACAATTATTTCTATTTTTACACTTTCACAATTATTTCTATTTTTACACTTTCACAATTATTTCTATTTTTACACTTTCATAATTATTTCTATTTTTACCTTTTCATAATTATTTCTATTTTTACACTTTCATAATTATGTCTATTTTTACACTTTCACAATTATTTCTATTTTTACACTTTCACAATTATTTCTATTTTTACACTTTCACAATTATTTCTATTTTTACACTTTCACAATTATTTCTATTTTTACACTTTCATAATTATTTCTATTTTTACCTTTTCATAATTATTTCTATTTTTACACTTTCATAATTATTTCTATTTTTACACTTTTATAATTATTTCTATTTTTACACTTTCATAATTATTTCTATTTTTACACTTTCATAATTATTTCTATTTTTACACTTTCATAATTATTTCTATTTTTACACGTTGATAATAACTGTGGAATAATGTCTAAAATATATTGCGAATGGTTTTAATAAATGAACCAAAAAATGAATGAAAAATAAAAATGTCGACTGTTTATTATTTATAAAAATATTACCAATAAAATCGTATTACTTATTTATTACATAATTAGATTAATTTTTTATTATATATAGCATGATAACTTAATGTCTTTGTTATTGATGGGGTTGTGAGTTTGTCACTGGGTAAGCCTTTAAGTTGGACTTACTATTGTTTTCGTATGTTTGATTGCCAGTGCAGAAGGTATTATGAATGATTACAACTGTTTAAATTAACATTTATTAACAGTCATCTAATCACTCATAAAATCATGAATGTTCCTTCTCCGTTAAATAAAGCAACCTATTTTCAAAAAGAAAATATTATAAGTGCGATAGCAAATCAACACATTTAATATACATGTCCCAAAATCTGAAACTCATACAAAAGTTAGAACTAACTTACGAAAAGTTATCTACATAAATAGCTCAGCAATTACCATACATTAGAAACTCAATTTTACATTATAATTCATGATAATGAATCCAGAACCGAAAATCAATTTGAATATATGCTCGCCATATTGGTTAAAGCAGTTAAAGTCAAGGGAAATAATTCTTATGGAAGTGAGATAACGCTTAAAATAATAAATTAAGATCAAAGTTAAATAATCTTCAAATAAACCAATAGTCCACTAAAAAATAAACTCAAACGGTACAATTCTCCTCCACATAAAGAATATAGAACAATGCAAACACATAATATAACATATATAAAAAACATATACAAACAAACCGATTGGCCATAAAAATAAATGCTCATATATAAACATATAACAATATACATGTACATATATATGCACATATACATACACGTATACATATTATCATATGCACATACATACACACACGCATATATATATATATATATATATATATGCACACATACATATTTTAACCTACACATAAATACATACACACGGACACTATATAGATACAAATACACGCATATATATGAATGTATTCTTCATATGTATATATGCATACATCCATAACTATACATATATGTTCACACATATACATACATATATATACACATAAATATACATTAATACATACACACATTTTCACATAAACAAACGTGCACATCCATATATATACATGTATATATATATACATATATATATATATATATATGAACATATATACTTATATATAGTATAATATATATATATATATATATATATTTATATATATATATTTATATATAGTATAATAAATTGAACAAATGCATAGCAAACGTATGTATATATATATATATATATATATATATATATATATATATATATCAGGAGAATATTTTTTAAAAATATGTTGAAAACCTAGGCAACGCAAATTATTTATGTTTTTTTAAAATAAATCATTTATTTACTTTAAAAACTTCTGACAAAGGTGTATATCACTGAAACTACTTAATATATAAAAACAGTCCAATAAAACTATATCACGAGAAAAGTGCATATTGTTCGTCCTTTAATTCCGGAAAATGCCGAGTCTTCCTATTTTATAGATATCAGATTTGCTTTGAGGTGTATTTCTGCTATTTAAAAATGACGAGCAACGGCTGTGGTTCAATCCGTTTGATAACGTGTATATTTTGCTTCCCATATTTTTCATTAGAAAAAAAAACATGTTTTTACTTTTCGAAGTGTTGTTTTTTTTTGCTCGCGTCATCTTCAAACACCATTTTGCACTTGAACTAACTTGATTTGCTCACGCCTTTTTATTTTATTTATGTATTACTTTTCTAAGGATGGTTGATTTTACCCTTTCATTGACTTCGCTTTCTTACACTTTCTTTCATTTCTCGAACCTAAGATACCGAATTTCTTTTTTCTACTCTCATAGGTGGTTATTGCGTCTATAGCATAAGATTAATTGAACGAAGTAGTACAAGCGTTAAGAAAATGTTTCAAAATATTACATGCTAGTTCAGTAGTGCGTATACTACACGGTAAACCCAGATACATGACGTAGTGTTAGTATAAAATACCCATAAGGGCACACTTTCGTTTCTGTATATACGTCATGTGTGTATGTATGTATGTATGTATGTATGTATTGTGTGCATAACTAGTGCAACATATATGTATGTAGGCATATAAGATAGAAACTACCTAAATGATGTGAAATATTGCCTATAAATCGAGCCCCACATATAAAAAGTCACATGGTTGAACACGAAAAACAGATTTCACAATGACAAACCCATAAATGCCATCGAAAAATCGGATGTTTCCCTGCCAGTTTTGCAAATGAAGATGTATTCCTGGCCTAAAAAAAAATCACGATCGTGAAAGGAATGACAGTGAAAAAGAAAACGTGATGACTCCACAACAATCATAATATTATCATCGTCGTCGTCATAATAATACTTATAATTGTGATGATGATTATGATGATGATCATCATCATCAATTATATATTTATGTTTCCGTACCGACATACATTTACACACACACACACACACACACACACACACACACACACACACACACACACATATATATATATATATATATATATATATATATATATATATATTGTTTTATCTAACCTTGTTTTGGAAGAAAAAACAAAATATAGATAAATAATTTTAAAAAAAGAATTGAGACATATGTACACACAAATGTAATCATTTTGTAATGTAACACCTTTCCTACTTAGGTTACTTAAACGCCTGATGTTCTCTTAAACCCCGTAAACGTTACGCAGGCGAAACTTTTGAAAGCAGCAACGTCTCCGGAACAGAAAAAAAACGAAAATAAAATAAAAATAATGGCCGATTTGTTCAAATAAGGAACATAACAGTGCGAACCCTAGAAATAAAAAAAATAACAGCATTTTTCATATCTACGGCACATCTAATAAGGCTTAGACCTTAAATAAACTTACTCAAAGAAAGTGTACATTTAAACACACTTGTTGAATCCAAATAGTAGTTTGAGAGAAGTATATGTTGAACTTGTTAACTCTCGAGAGAATATTAATAACGTGTAAAGCATCGACAAGAATATTAATATACATATAATGTCAACGAAGACAAGAAAGGCCGACAAAAGATTTCAAATTATTAATTCGTTGCAGATTAATGAAATCACAGAAAAATGCATTATATCTATTTTATTTATCCAGAGAATAATTCATATGATAATAGGGAAAAGAACAAATCAGCACAGATAAATTCCTAATGTTCAAGTAAGCTAATTCAAGAACAATTTTGAAAGGAACTGAAAACCCGTATTATGATCATTCTAAGTAAATGAGAGAAGATATGATACACGAATATACATATATGTGAAAGAAAAGTTTTAGAAACCAAAACAAAATACAATTTAGGTATGCATTATCTTTTTATTAAAAGAAACATGCACACACGCCTACATCCGTTTAACACAAAAAGTCTTTTATTTCATGACATAATTTATTTTCTTTATTACTTAAATGAATCCCATTTATTCAAAAAGCCTTGTATTTGTTGTCGTTCTCTATTTAGTTGTAAATATTTAACCCTGAGTAAAAACAAATCTTTAAAACGGGAATTATTCTTGGTATCATTTTAATATGGTTCTGTGTCTCATCAATTACGTCAACTATCCCTTCAGATGCACCACATCCCAGATGGAATACGCAAGATGCTTAATAGATTTAATATACGGTTTACTACGGATAATTCCACCACAAACTGGACGAGACTCGAGGTGGAAATTGCAATGGGATTTGCAGTACCATATATATATTTTTGTTTTGGCGATGCATATAATTCTCAAATCAGCAGACAGTAATGCACACCCTACTAGGCTTTCATTGAGGATACTACAGCCCTCAAATCAAAATAAGCTCAGACACGCAAGTAACTCAGTATAATGATAAATCTGATTATATTGTCTAGAATGACTATCAAGCCATAAGAATTCCAAAAGCTTCTCCCTTAGTAAAGGGAAAGTACATCAACATATTAGCTTTGCAGTGGATGGTCAGAAGATCTCTAACGTCTCAGATGAACTGATAATAAGCTTTGAACGATAAGACCTCGAAAGACACCAAATGAAGTGACAATGAAAACAGTTGATGAGAGTCTAAAAGCGATCGAGCGCTGTTCACTGCAAAGTGATATCAAAGGATGGTGTCTTTAACACGTGTCCATCCCAATTCACTATGCCATCTATTAGTACATTAAATCACTATGAGCACAGTTAAGGCAATAGAAGCAAGTAGATATAAGCGAACATGACTGGGTTGTTTCCATGATTGTCAAACATAGCACTATATAGTAAACAAGCCAAACTAAAATTAGCGCTCACGTCTATTGCAGAGAAATTCAAACCTGGAAAAGTCAGGTTTTAGATTATACCGGACTAGTCTAACAACACGGTGGTAAATGGAGTACAATTCCCTCTTAACACCGAGAGGGAGTGGAATGTCTGAGACTGAAGAAACCCTAGCGCCAATGAAAGTCAGCAAGGACAATGGACGGACTGGGAAGAAGCTATCTAAATATCGCTTACATAGAATGACATTTGGCATATGACGCCGCTAAAGTTGAATTTCATTATACGCCCAACTTACGAAGTGCTTCCGTCAATGACCGACCTCGTTAAATGAAAGAAGGGTGACGATTCTACCTATCCTTTATGTGAAGCATAACTTCAAACAATAGAACATGTTCTTAGTTCTTGTAGAGTTGTCCTTGCTAATGGCCGATATACATGGCGGCACAATAGGGCAATAGATAAACTGACCACAACAATAAGCACTCATATGAAGCCCGAAGCAGCTTACATAGGCCCAAAATTTTTTGCAGAGGAAGAAAAATGTAGATCTGGTCTAAACGTACAGTTAATTATTAGTACTCAGCCAAAATATCTTTGGACCGGATGGTGATTGGATTGTAGCCGCAGGTCTTCCTGGCTAGCGCAATAGTTATCACAAGATTATTAGTGAAAAGGGGCAGCGACCAGACATTGTTCTATCGTCAAGGATAAGCAAAATACTCATCTTGGTTGAATTAACAGAACCTTATGAAAACCTGATAGAAAATAACACAAATACAACATAGAGAAATATGAAGACCTAAAAAAAGGGCTGGCCCGCAAAGGTTATACTGTAATCATTCGAGCTGTTGAAATTAGAGTAAGAGGTTTTCTTGCAGCCTCTTTTTATAATCTCCTATGTCAGCTTAGAATAAAAGGTTGAAAAAGAAGTTCACTGTATTGATATCTGTGTGAGGGGGTAAATATATTTTTCGATAAAACACGTTTTCATGAAAGAATTAGGTAAGACCCAACTCTGAGAAAGTTCGTGTTTATTGCTCTCACCCTTTCTCACTCTATTTTGTCTGACCGCACATAGTTTATACAGTTTGTGTTACTCTTGCATCATTTCATCCCCCCTTTCTGCCAGTCTTTCCCTCTTCTTCTCTTCTTCTATTAACAGTCAATCGTTACGAAACTAACTATAAACTAGGGCACTTGTTCGTAATACTCCACCACTTTTTTGGCAACCTTTTTACTGGCAATTCCACCCCTTTTTCCTGTGTGGAATTACCTATTATGTCGCTAGAGAATTTCGTGTTTTGGGGGAAATTCTTTTCAAAAGTTTTACCTTTCAGTAGAGGGATCAGTTTCGTATACAAATTTAACGCAAGTTGATCACGCATTTTTTTACCATAATACATTTTTTCAAATTTTTTTCTGTGTACAATTACCTACTATGTCGCGAGTGTATTCCGGGTGTTTGATATTTGTTTCAAATATTTTTTTTTTATTTTATCAGTTTCCTATATAAATTTTACGTAAATATATCACACACTTTGCAAACATCTGAACTATTATTTTAAATTTCCCCAAACCCCTGAATTCTCTACCGGTATGGTAGGTAATTGTACACAGCAAAAAGAATAAAATGTCCGAAAAAAAGATGGAAAAAATGGGTGGTGGTGTATTACGAACAACAACATGCAACATGTTCAAGAAATGGATGATTAGTTTACGTTAAATTTATATAGGAAACTGATCCCCCCTGCAAAAATCTAAATATTTTTTTCAAATTCTTAAAATACGGAATACTCTAGTGTGATGGTAGGTAATAGTTCACAAAAAAAAGAAAAAAAAAGTAAAACAGTTAGGAAACATGGGTGGTGGAATATTACGAACAAGAGCCTGAAATAGTGCAAGATTAATAGTAAGAAATAACATCACAATGATATTTAGTTCATAACTAGTACAGACACAGAGAGAGAGAGAGAGAGAGAGAGAGAGAGAGAGAGACAGAGACAGAGACAGAGACACAGAGAGGGGGTGATATAGCGACAAGAAAAAATGTCAGGTTTGTGTTGAATTTGACTGGTTTAGCTAGTTCAGTTTTTTCCAGATTATAACACTCAAATTCAGGGGCGACAATTCACATTTTCTTGTACTCATTATCCATAATGCAAAAGATACGCGATGCTTTCTTAATATAGAAGGGTTTTATGAGTGTATTTCTTGTTAACCACATTATGTAATTTACGCACTAATAAGAAACTTGAATTATACTTCAAGAGTTTAAATCTCTTTAAAGGGTCATTATTGCATTGTAAGACCTCGGGACCATAACGAAATACAAAACTAATAGATTACAGAAAACTATCGTGAAACAATGCGAAATCAATATGTTTTATTCCTAGCAATTCTAAGCCTCCATTTTTTGAATAGCAAGCGTTTCAACACCAAAACATTTATTGTTATACTTAATTTCAGTTGAACAACGTTGTTTTCCTGAGGATTTTTCCAATATACTATGATAATACAAAATATATGATTAAGTATATATTAGTTCGGGAACTATGTTTGGAAGGTATTTATTTATTTTTGTTTTAATTAGCCGTATTTATAATTAACTGAACAAGTCATCAATCTCTCTCTTTGATGTCTGTCTTTTTATCTTACATATATATGTATTCACTTTCCCTCACCCATTATATGTTGCTTCAACAGTCTTCGGATATTTGTTAATGTCTCTCTGAACATTAAGGAAGAAGAGTAGCTATATAATGTACATACGCGTGTATGTACACACCACATAATATGTAAAATAATATGTCTCTTTCCTTCTATATTAGAATATTAAAGAATAATAATTATTTTACATAATAATAATAATAATAATAATAATAATAATAATAATAATAATAATAATAATAATAATAATTTCAAGGAAATGGCAACTCCAAGAAGGAATAGCACAAACTGGATCTCTACTGGAAGGCTGCGTATAATAGTGGAACCGTAGGAAGATTTATTACCACTCACATACCAAAGAAGACCATCGGTCGTTGCTAGCGAAAAAAAAACCCAGTAAAATGCGGTTGCAATAATGCAAAATTATTTGGAACGGTTATAGCAAGAAGCATAGTTAGCTGAGAATGTGGGGACACTTGTTGTCACTGAGACACCAGGGAGTGTTGCATAGCACACCGAAAACCATACGGAAAGTCTAGAAGCGTTCTCAAACCTTCGTAACACTCAATGTTAAGGTACTTGTAATATATTTTCTTTAAGGGGCATTTTTATGGCACTTTCAAGCCTTTAAAGTGTCGGTCCATTTTCAACAATTCTCGTTAGACACATTTTCTTAAATTATTTTCTCGTTAAAACATCTGCTCTTTAACATTTAAAATTACGCATTTTAAACATAGTTCTCTGTTAAATTCTTACTCATTAAACACAGTTCATTAAACATTGTATCCTATATAAACATTTTAAACATTTTAAACATTGTTCGTAAAGCATATCAAATTCAGCATTGTTCACTTTTTGTTTCGATTTTTAGTTATTTTACCTTTTCAGATTAGGACCCAAAAATGTTATGCCCAAAAAGTTACCTTACGTATTTCTGCTTCACTGTACCTGGCTCGTGACCGTAGTGGTGTATCTGTTTTGTGGGAAAATTCTGTTCTTATGCACGAGAGACAAAAACGCCCGAAGACAAGGATTTTGAGAGATATTCTATCTTTTATTCTGCTTCATTGTTGGGGTTTGTCCGTTCGTTCCGCGATTCATTCATTCATTCTTCCTGCTGGGGCATGCCGCGGGGATTTCTACTGGATCTCCAAGAGATCCAGCCATTACGACGAGCGATTACATTTGCAACCGTCTGGGTCGCTTCCAACCCCGTAGCTCTTTCATTTGGGGACCCAAAGAGAGGGTCGACCGTCCAGCTCGCTGCTAAACTAGTAACTCATTTCAAACCTTAGTTTCTCACTAAAGGAGTGACGACACAGATGTACCCGTGGGACTATCATGCAAAACATTTTCATTCACTCATGTTTTCTGACCATTTTTGAACTTAAACCTTTGAAGTTGGCCAGATTTTACAGGTTGTTATGACTTTTCGGATTTAGTCATCTCGAAGACAAATGTATTTGTCCCAAAATGGATGTCCTTTCGATCTGCACATGAACTCGAACTAAGTTCACGCTCTCTCATAATAAAAACTAGTGGACCTTCACCCTTTTAGGCATACGAGGCCCCTCATCATATAACAGGAGCACCACTGTTTTTTATCGGTGAGTAAATAATAATAATAATAATAATAATAATAATAATAATAATAATAATAATAATAATAATAATAACAATAATAATAATAATAATATATAACTAAGGAAACCTTTTATTCTTAGCAATGCAAGAATACAATCTTGACATGTATGCTACATCTTATGAATTCTCAAAAGAAATCAAGTAGTAGTAGTTATTGTTACAAAAAAGGGTCATGGATACGTCTTGTATCTTACAATCTATTAAAACACTTTTGAATTCGAGACACCAATGCAATTGGGGATTCAATACATTTTATCTAAATTACAAAAGAATTAAAACAGTAAATACTAAAAGACTTACATTTTCCTGACGCTGTGACTAATAGCATAACGGATGAATTTTGAAAAGATTAATAGTGTAGTTTTTTTATTACTATCGAGTCACCGCTTATCATGGCTAAAAGGCCATTCGAGGATAATGGTTAATTATTACTTACCTAATAATAGATAATTAAAAACAACAGATATATCTATAGAAGGACAGAAGACAGAATGGCAGAGTCGAATGTATGCCCGTCCATAAACATGTGGGCCTTTGTCTTAAGCCTACCATTTCCGTAAACCCGTATCTGCATATTAAAATAAAATTTGAATTATACATATTAAAATGTTAAATATCGTTGTCACTCATTTTAGTCAACAGAAACGTTCCACTAAGTGAGTTTCAGACAGAATCATGTAAAGTCGTGCGGATGGAACCATCGAGTAATTCTATTGAAATAAGGTAAATTAAACTCATACAATAAATCGTCCATAATGGGTATTTTGTTTCCCTATGATACAGAATGTTCGGAAAATCGATGGTATAACTTCGGTATTATGTTCTCTGTAGGTAAAGATGAGCTCTTTTTTAATATGACTTCATTACTTAGCTAATTTCATTTAGGGTCACTTTCGTCCCCTCAGTGATATTTGATCTGGGCTGATCATATTTATGTACCTATATTTAAACTGGTATATGCTGTTATCTAGAATGAAAAGAACCCAGTCACAGTCAGGTTTTCCACGTTGGCTATCAAAATATCCACTGCCGGTCATAGCACTCCGCTCTTTTTAAACCTTTACGGCTTTTTTATTGGTCTAATGTCATGTTTCCATCGTTGTGTTGTGATCTGATAATTTTAACTACGATATTTTCACATGAATGCCAGTTATATCTCCCATATGTAGAAATAACAGTGCACAATTACACGCACCTAACATTTTAGACGTTGACAAAAAAGAATGTTGGTATGTATATGTTTCGGGGATGACGGCGGCTAAGTGGTTAAGGACACGAGCTGACACACTTGGTGTGCCAAGTTCGAATCCAGTTTGCTCCACAGAAACACTCTCACATGGTAGTTAGCAATCTTCCCGTGGTCCCTCCTGTATATACCCGGAATTGTTCTAGAAAAAATATGATAAAAGACGCCCGGAGAACAAATGCCAACATTAGAATCATCTGATTCATACTAAATGAATGAATGAGTATGTTTCCAATGGCAATGTAAACCGATAACTTTTTCAGTATAAACATATATACCAAGTAACGACGGTGCTATCGATTTCCTAAACATCCTATGTGTATATATATATATATATATATATATATATATATATATATATATTTATATACGTATAGTTTGGCAGCAAATGTTGTTATATTATGACCCAAACCATAACGATGGGTGCTATACTGCACCAGCTACTACCACACGATCGTAAAATCGCTCGAAGAGTCGAACGACTAACCAAGAAAATCTCAAAAAAGCAGAACTCCGTGGATTTTAATGAAGCCTGTCTTAATATATATATATATATATATATATATATATATATATATATATATATATATATATATATATATATGTATACATATGTAAGATCAGTGGTTGAGAACTCTAGAAGAGTACTCGATTATTTTTTAAACATTAAAAATAATAGCGTAATATTTTCTCATTTTCCAATGCAACAGACTATAACGGAGATCCAGGAAGGTCCACACAAGACGGTTACGTGCTGTTTCCGTTTGTAAGATTCGAAACCGACTATACGAGGGTTTTTCTGTCCTACAGTAACATATTTATATATATATATATGTATATGTATATATATAAATGTATAAATATATATATATGTATATATATATATACTCGCACATATATGTATATATATATATATACACGCACGCGCAATATATATATATATATATATATATATATATATATATATATATATATATATATATATATATATATATGAGCAAGGAAGGATAAGAGTGATCTGACGAAATGGGAAATGAAAAAGGAAAAACCAAGAGATATTTTTTATATATATACATTAACGTTTCGTCTTTATTTGTAAGACTTCCTGAGCATGATAATTTTAAGAAAAATGCCATGCAAGTACATCGAAATATTGGGTTGACATGATGGGTTGATGCGAAAAAGTAGTAGCCGCGGCTACTAAGAGGGCTGGACCAAGGGCCGGTCTGAGAGAAGTCAGTCAGTGGCAGAGAGTGAAAAACGACTACACACACTTCTACCTTCACCACAATAGGTATATAAACACAGGTATGATTATAGGCTGTTTCCTACGCGCTCTTAGTATCTGCAGTCTTCAATACAGAAATGAAGAAATCAAACACATCATTAATTCCTTAAAAAACACTGCAATACTCAACACATTTAAGACTAAATGCCAAGAACAAAGCCTTTCAAATATTCTCTAAAAACAACACACAAAAACATCAAACACCAAACACCTCTTATAGACATACCCATTCTCTTACACACGCATTCCATATACACATCCATCTGCAACACACTTAACAAACTAGGCATTCCAACAGTACAAGCCCCATCACAAACCAGAAAACACACATTAAACACAGTAAGACATTTCCGAAAAAAAAAACATATCCTATGCCGGCTTATATACTGTCCCATGCAACAACTGCCATCAAATAAACGTGGGGGAAACGCAACGTGAATTGAAAAATAGTTTGAGCGAACACAAAAGGGACATAAAAACAATACTACTCTTAATACACTATTTTCACATGTGTCAGAGCACGATCATGCTTTCAAATTTGAACAAGCCAAAATCACCAAACACATTCATAACAAAGCTCGGCGAAGACTACTGGAAACAGTACTACTGACAACCTCTAACACCATCAGATCACAAAATGGCTTCTACAATCTACCCTCTTGATAAGCAAAGATATCCTGACCGAACAAAAACTAAACATAGATCATGGCTAACCTTTCTTCTCTTCGTTCTCAATTGTACTTATATACAACTCCCCGCATACAGACTTACTTACTCACTACTCCTCACATACATTTTCATTCACTACGAATCAAAACAATTCAACCACAAATAACAGCCTTACCAATGAACACAATCTAGACATCCTCAAAAATATTTAGATATTTAAAACCCCTTTTGCCCTCAATTTAATTTAAAACTATCAACACAGCCTGCAAAAAACTACATTTCACCTATTTCTCGCCAAAATTAATACCACTTTTCTCCTCTTTCTTTTCATTCCTTTTATTGTCATGTACACAGCACATTTCAACAGATCCCTTCTAACTCACTTATATTCACACATTCCTGACATAGCCATCTAGGCAGTACTCGTACCCTCCAAAAATGTCACACTTAACCACAACAAAATATCCCCTCTCCCCCTCACCCATATCACCCTTTCGACTACTTCTTTCACACTCTTACCCACCCACACCGCCTACTTTCAAATTATCTTCATTTCTTGAAATCTCTTTTTCTAAAACTATTATACTACCTACATACCAAATACACATAGTTCCCCCTTCCATCCCTCTTCCCCAGCCCCTCAAAATTTATGCTTATGACAGATTCACTAACACTCCTACCCCTCCCCTTTTTTCCCTCACACCCATCCACATTCATTTCCCTCTCTGCCACTGACTGACATTTCTCAGCCCGGACCTTGGTCTAGCGCTCTTAGTAGCCACGACCTCTACTTTTTCTCATAAACCCATCATGTCAACCCAATATTTCGATGTACTTGCATGACATTTTTCTCTTGGTTTTTCCTTTGTAATTTCGCATATATATATATATATATATACATACATATATATATATATATATATATATATATATATATGCGCGTGTGTGTGTGTCAGATATATAATAATGTTGTTGATTAGTATTTGCCCAATGGCTTATAACTCGAAAACCTGGCATTTTCAGACCGATGATTAAGGGAACATTTATTTGATTTGTTCGATACACGGTACATTATCCTGTAGTTATGCCATCGATTTAACAAACACCGTGTATAACGCAACAAAGGTTGATTTTCCGTAACACACATTCATGAAAATTAGAAATAAAATGAAATAAGATAAAATCAATAAAAATCTCGTTTATCCATATCTGTTTTTTTTTATTCGACTTTCATTTTTTTTTTTATATTTGTGTTTTAGATCCGTGTCTTTATTCGTTTTCTTCATTTTATTTTTCCCTTTTCCATTGTTTTTCTTTCGCCGGCTTTTGGGGTCTTCTTTAATTTTTCGAGCCCTTTTCATTTTTCAAGCTTCATCTAATCTTTTTTTTCCAATTTTTTTATTGAGATTTGCCTTCATCTGATGGCATAGTTTTTATTTATTGCTTTCTTTTCTTCAATCAGATTTGTTTTTCTAACATTTCTTTTGCAATTTCACTATTTTCAAGCGACCATTATTTAATCAAAAATTCTTTTTTGTTGTTATGTTTTTATTTTCTGTTTTTCTTTTAAATCCATTTCACGCCGGTTTAATCTCAATTATTGACTGTGATGTTTTTATTCATGCTCCTCCATTTTAGGAAAAATAGTTTTATCGGCGCTGTTTGCCCATCCATCTTTTACAACCGTTCAGCCATCTAGCTCGAGTTTAATGCAAGAATCACACGATCTTTCAGTCTTTCAGCTTTTCTATATTATTTTCCGTTCTTTCTTTCTTTTCTTACGTTCTTCGTTTATATTGAATTTTAACTGAAAATTGCCGATTCTATGAATCGCAACGGTACTCATTGCACCAATTACACTCCCATACTTCTACTATTAGGTTGGTGCAAAAACAATGGCGTTTTCTCACATATGTTATATTTATATATGTTTTCTGAATTAATTTATTGATAACTATAGCATTGATATAGGTCATTTTAAAGCGGGTTTTTCGCTCTATCGAATCGTGTTATACGTTTCCATTTTTAATCCCTTCATTACTTGTACTTGCAGGCTTTTCGACAGCATGAGCAACATTGAAATCCGCACGATATTCTTGTTCCAGTTCAAACTAGGCCGAAAAGCTACCGAGACAGCTCGTGACATCAATGATGCGTTTGTCCCAGGAACCACTAACGAACGTAAGGCACATAGGTGGTTCAAGCAATTTCGCAATGGTGACGAGAGCCTCGAAGATGAAGACGGTCAAGGCCGGCCGATTGCGGTTGATAACGAAGATCTGAAAGGCTTAATTGAAGCCGATCCTCGCAAAACCACACGAGAAGTTACTGATGAACTCGATGTCGACCACTCAACAGTCGTTCGCCATTTGAAGAAAATAGGGAAGTAAAAACAGCTGGATAAATGGGTGCCGCACGAATTGAACGATAATCAAAAGAATCATCGTTTTCAGGTGACTTCTACGCTCTTGCTGCGCAACAGAAACTGCTCATTTCTCAAGCGAATTGTGACGTGTGATGAGAAGTGGTTCGCCACAGTGGTTCGATGCCGGCGAAGCTCCAAAACACTTCCCGAGACCGAAATTGCACCAAAAAAGATTATGATGACTGTTTCGTGGTTTGCGATCGGTCTCATCCATCACAGTTTCTTGAATCCGGGCGAAACGATTACGGCGGAGAAGTACTGCCAACAATTTGAGGAAATGCACCAGAAGTCCCAATTTATGCACACGATATTGGTCAATATGCAGCAACCAATTCTCCTCCATGACAACGCTCGCCCGCATGTTGCACAACTGACCCTGCAGAAGCTGAACGAATTCGGCTACGAGACTCTGCCTCATCCGCCATATTCACCGGACCTCTCGCCCACCGATTATCACTTTTTTAAGCATCTCAACAACTTCCTGCGCGAGAAATGCTTCAAAAGCCGAGACGGTGCCGAATCGGCCTTCAATGACTTCATCGCTACCAGAACTCAGGATTTTTATGATACTGGAATAAGTAAACTTGTTTCCCGTTGGCAAAAATGTGTTGATTCTAATGGTTCTTATTTTGATTAATAAAGTTTGGTATAAAATAATTTATGGTCTTTTAAAGTTGAACGTCAAAAAACGGCATTGTTTTTGAACTAACTGAATATTATTATCATTATTATAATTATTATAATAATTATTATTATTACTAATACTGTTCCTGCATATTGCCTTCAAGTACATCCGGGAATGATTCCTCAATAGGTGGTTTAAAGAGTGTGTATTCACCCATAGTTCCCACTACTCTCAAGTACACTCTGCACTTAATTGGTAGTACCTGTTATGGTCCCATCCTATGTGTTAAATAGAACGTCTCCCAGACATGACGCTAAATTGTCTCGGACGCTTTTAAACAAGTTTTCCCGTTCTACCGGATATCACCAGCCTGAAATTGTTACCTCTCAGTTCTTTCTACCTTACTTTTTATGCCTATGTCCAAACCCTATCATCTACTCAATCACCACCCACCAGCCCTGGATACAACACAAAGTTTATATCCAACGGTAAGGGCTAAACCTTTGGGAAGTGTGTGCAGTGACCCCTATACTGACAGATCAGCTCTGACCAAGAGTGGTAGTAATTGTCACTGATCTATTATTGATTTAAATAGAAATTATCGGATGCATATTAGCTGTTTACAACGTATACACATACAGAACAAAGTAACTTACTTCCTGCAAAAGGACCAAAGTTAAGTGACGTTGACCTTAGCCAGTACTAAATGGGTGGTTATTTGGAAAGATAGTGAACGTTTACTTAAAACAAATATCTTCAAACTCAAATCAAGCTAAAACATGTAACGGAATTCGAAATTTTTCATGTGCTAACGAGTCATCTCTTATGAAGATGCAAAGGCTACTCAAATATAAGGAGTACTGAGTTTGTCAGGTGGACACTGATAACACACCGTGATGTTTGGTAAAGATAGTATAAACTGGGGAGAATATGATAATTTAAGATGGCGGCTCATAAAGAATTTAACATTGGACTAGAAAATGATTATGTTGTAGTCAGCTGGGAAGTATCTCTTTGATATAGTGGTCAACCGACGGATATTTCTTTGAAATGAACTTCGCTTACGGAAGTTCTGTTTAGTCTTAGGTCCACATAGGAATAAGGTAAAATTATTTATGATGGTTTTAGATTGACGGATGTTGGTCGAATGTTTTAGAGGGGGAACCACATATTGAATCTCAGTCGAGCACCTGCCATGAAAATAACGATAGAGTAGAAAGAGACTAGAAACTTTCTGTCAGAAAGAATCTGTAGGGAAGAGAAGATGACATCTCCCACTAGATTTCGAAGTCGAGTCTGTACTCTATCAAGGCAGGAAAGGATGTCCTGAACGTCACTTCCCCAGATTAGTCAACATCTTAGGAAAGTACAGAACAACGGTTGACATGCCGTAAAAAGACAACACAACTAACCAACCAACTGTTTACTGAATTACTATCAATTCGATTATTTCATTCTTTTTTCTTACTTCTTTTATTTTTCATTTTGAACATTTTCTTGTTTCAATGTATTATCTGTTTCATTATTTAATGTTCTTTGTGTTAAATATTGTGCGAGTAAACCCACTAGTATATCAATTATTTAGGTGAAAATAACAGAGAATTAACTTTTAGTCGCGATCAATTAGCTGAACTCAAAGTTTGTTTTTACTTGTGGTGACGTCATATGGCTCAAATAGAGAGATACAAAGACAGAGAAGTTGTCAGGTTATTAAAAGCACTACACATGGGAACATGTTATTTAAAAAATATTTAACTGATTAAATAATGATTATCGATCTCTCTATGTCTACCCAACTTCTCTGATAAATTTAAGGCGAATAAACCTACTCTGTATTCAACAGTTTGTTTTGACTTTGTCCATTTTTAAGATATGAAAAAACTTACTTGCAGACGGTGTTCCCTCAGTCTGGAAATATCGCCGATAAGGCGCGTACAGACGCAAGCAGCTAACAAAGGTAGTATTGTGGACTTTAAGTTATGTATGCTACAAGGTTAAAACTCAACATTTTCATCTGTTATTTACTTAATTCGGTTACATTTCTTCTTTATATTTGATTTTATTATTTCTATACTATTGTTTACATTATTTTATTATGAATGCTATATTTATTTCATAATGTATTTTACTTTGATTTCATTTTTTACTTCTTATTCTGTATAATTTTACATTCTTTCTTTTTGTTTGATTTATTTAATTTCTTCGTTTTCTATCAAACTTTCCTCTTTTTACTTTTTTTGTAATTTTCTTTTCTCTTCTTCCATTTTACTTCGGCAAGTTCTCAGAAATCAAGAGCTGCTTCCACTTTATTTATTCATGAGATGCACTGATATCCAAATGTCTATTTAAGAATCCCCTTATCTATCGAAGCTTGAGTCAGTAAAGCAGTTGGGAATATTACATTACATTTCTTGTGGTCTTTTCATGATTCTGGCGGATTCTATGAAAAGTATTTTTCTGATTTGGTGGTGTATCCAGATTACTCATGTTACTTGTAGTAACATCACTTAGAGACGGTGCACAATCCCTCGTATCAATCAGTACATAGCCATGAAGAGCGGGTCTTATTTGGGATTCGAATAAATTGTTATTTTGAATATATAATCAGGGTATAATTGTACGGCGAGATATCCTCATTTAAGGGAATCCTGACAACCCTCTGTACAGAAAGACCGAATACATTCGCGGATGGTGTCTAGTAGCCATTCAAACTCTTTTCTATGAACATTCAAACTCTCCAGTAGTCATTCAACCTCTCTGCTGTAGAAATTCAACTCGTTCGAGTATACATATAAACTCTCCTCAGTAGGCATTCAAGGGATGTTGTGTTTGTTTCATTCCAAATCAAATCAAATTTATTAACAGGACTAGCAATGTGCAATAAGTCATGTAGAAAGGCGAAACATGTCTACATGTATATACAGTCTGAATATTTTCAAGACCACTTTGAGAATGGATATGGTAAGCACTATCACAACCTCCTCTGGCAGACCGTTTCATAATCGCAGAAATACGGAGAGAAAATGTTGCCTTTCTTTGTTTCAGATGAAAGCGACGATAGTAGATCATCTGCGGGTGCCTGTAGAGACCAGTAATAGATGTTGGAGTGAAAAACTCATCGAAATGTTAATTAACATATTTGTTGTTGATGTTGCCTGTCGAAATTAGGTCTTATCGCATACTCCGGTGCTTTTTTTTCTTTTTTAAAGCCGCTTTTTAAAGGTAAGTGTGAATAATGTTATTCCAATTTTAGTTGTCAACTATACAATAGGTATTAAGTGTACGATATTTTCTTGGAGACAAGTATTTGAACCTGAATTGCACACTTAATCATTTTACACTTTATTTTATTTTTCTGTCGGTCTTTTTCTTTTCATTTTGTAGCAGTTACATGATCACGATCTATTTGCTTCTGCACTACTATTTTCTTACTCGCGGAGTGATTAATACGTTGTTCGGTAAGAATCTACTCGTGTGTTCTCACTCGCGGAGTTATACGTTGTTCTATAAGAACACCGTTTGCGTGGGAAATGCAACGTCCGCTTCGCCCAAACCTTATGCGGCCTTTTACGAACAGTCGGGATTGAAACATTTACGCACCGGGTTTTGTGTTTGTTTTCTCATCTCCAGACATGACCTGGCAATGCGAGACAAAAGATCTTTATTCAACATATGTTGTAGTCCTGTTTGGATAACCATTACCGGACAATATTCTTTATTAATAAAATTGACTTAATAAATGGTTGATGGAGAAGTTTCTGTTTACAACCACACTTGAAGAACAGTTTTCTTCACATCCAGCCATAGCAGATGTGGATCTACTCAACCACCTGTACTTCATACCCAAAACTTTGAACCTCATCTACGAGACCGCGATCAGGACATATTCTCCCAACTTTAAACTTTCTTTATACGTTCAGTCATTTCTCGTTTTAAATTGTCTTTTCTTTGATTTTCTCATATTCTTTTATTATTTTTATATTTTGATTTACCCATAATGCATTTTCTTTCGCAACGGCCATCAGAAACGCAGCTACGGTTTAGAAAACATGTAAAGTGATATTTACTTCAAGGCTGATATTTAATAACAGAATGTTCAAATTAAATCAAATCGTCATTTCCGTTTATTTCACTTCCGGCTTTCGGTGGTCGATTTTCGATATCCGTTTCCGTAGAAAAAAAAAGCTTAGAGAATTATAGTGAGTAATTATCACACATACACACACAAATACACCCTAACAAACACGTCTTCACACACACGTATACACACACACTGACAAAGTCGCTTTATGGGTTTCTATTTATTTACCCCCCCCCCCCTTCTACGAAATCAAAGTGTTGCATGATCGGTTTTTAATATGAGGAATATCCTGCTCCTCATAAAGGGCATATTGTACCGAAAACAAAATATAACATTTGATGATTTGGACAACTGTTCGGACAACTATTCTTATCATAGGCGTTATTGATACAAGGTTTCGGCCGATGATATCTCCGACTTACTTCAGGTGCATCTTGTAGAACTCAGGCTTTTTTACGGAACCCTTTATTTAATCCACGGGGGTAACTTACTCTACTTCCGTAAGCCATGACCATGTAGAAGTATTATGTAATTGGTAGTTGTATTCTTAGTAAAGAAAACACCTCCAACGTCCAGAGTATTGCCACTTAGAACTGATTATAACTTAGCACTTATATATGTTACACCACATTTCCTTGAGCACAGATTCTTTAGTTGGACATAAAGATTCTTGAGTACGACAATATGCATTTGACTAAAAGGTTGGATGTTAAATCGGCCTGAACGTTGTGAGAATAACCTGAGAACAGTAGTCCGAATACTTCAAATAATACATATCATCAATCCTCATCTTAAAAAATACCGAAGCATAATAAAAATGGTGTCAGTCTATGAGTAGTTTTCTCCTTCTGACGAAGGGCAGAATATATACTTCACTTTAAGTCGGTGTTTGTAGCTAATTCACGATGTATCTTTCTTAATTTCCAGTCAATATTGTCATCTCTGTTGTTATTTTTACCATTTATTTCTCTCTGGCAACGACAATTGGTTATCTCTGAGATTTTAGTAGGAATTACCCTCCCCAAGGTTTTAGTACTCTCCGTATCCTTGCAATAGAGTCCTGGTTAGTACCTTTTCATCTCCAGTCTTTCCATCCTCCTTAAACCTTCACATTCATTTGTGTGGTACCAGAAGAAGCTTGTACCATAACATTCTAGGTCTGTGAGTTTAAGAGGAAGTATGTGTTTACTTGCAGTCGCAGTTCCTTTTGGTTCGTATGTTGTTCTTTCTATTTGTGTTTTTATATTTCTATAGCAACTTCAAGGTGGCTGGTTACCGTTTGTAGTTTACATTGGTTGCTTTTCGCATTCATATATTTTTCTTAATAGTTAAGCTTTAAAATTTAATAATATTTAATATCTATTGTATAGTCTCAGACATCGCTTTCATTCCAATTTCTCTTCGTCTTTTTTCCAGTTGTATCTAGAAAGCTCCTAGAATTTCCACGTTGTTTTGTATTATTATTATCATTTTTATTATTTTCACTATTATTATTATCACTATTATTATCAGTAGTAGTAGTAGTAGTAGTACTAGTAGTAGTAGTAGTAGTTGAAGTAGTAGTTCTGATCTAGTAAGAGTTATTCCAAATGATAATTTACTGGTTAAAACAGCAGGTGTCCTCAGATTCCCAGTACACTCAACTTATTGCAGACACCGTTGAAAACATCTTTGTGTTCATGCAGACGTCTTTTGCATTAACTTTTTGCCAATAATTGGCATTGTTTATCTCTGAAATCTGAGTAACAATAAACCTTCTTAGTATTTCAGTCTTCTCAATGTTCTTCTAGTATAGGTCTGGATAGTGCCCTGCTTCCCCGGTTTTCCCATCTTTCTAACTTATTCACGACCATTTTCATTAGCAAAATGGATGTTACGGTCACCGCTGTTTCTTTTTATGGATGAGGGAAGGAGTGTCAGATTATAACATTTTTCTTGCAGCTTTTGTTTCCCAAAATTCATGAAATGCTCTTTTTATATTTGTGTTGTGTTTACACAGCGTTCTTTAATTTCAACTTACATGTTGCTGTTGACAGGTCTAATATGATCAGCTGGACTGGTTTCCGTACTCAAAGACTTTTGTTAATAGTTCAGCTGTTGTCATTATTGGCGTATTTTTAATAGTATCAATGTACTCTTTGTTTCTAATTTCTCTTTGGCGTTTTCCTAGGGTTTTCCGAACTGTTCATAGTTGTACAATTATGATCTGTAGTATTCTTCATGCCTCATGTTTCTCTCAGCTCTCTGACGAGCTCCATGCGTTTGCTTCGTTTTTCCACATCCTTGGAGTTCACCTGTTGCCTGTTTGGACTGCTAATGTATTACTTTTCATATATTTCCGTTCTTGTTTATAATACTGATGTCAAGTGTGCTTGTTTCCATGTCCCAAAGGATAGTATATTTCCTTTTTCTAATACGTGTTCTTGTGCGTGGCTGTACTAATTATAGTCATATTGTAATACAGCTACTTGGACTGTCACCAATAGACGAACTTCGTAGCCCAAGAATCTATGTATTATAGTCTTTTTGGTCTAGTTTGCTGCATTCACTTATGATACAGTTTAGCGTTTCGCCTCTTTGTGAACATGGTCTACATTGATTGTTTTTCTGCGTCTTGTATTTTATTTAGTTCGTTCTAGTTACGTTGCTTTGTGCAGCTGTTAGTAGCGATCATCTTTCTCTTTACATGTTTTCTAAAGCATCCGCATAGCTGCTTTATGTCCTTTCCGTAGTTATATCCATCTGTAGTAATACCATATTTCGTCGGCAAGTCTTAAAAATGTTCTATACAGCTGCTTTGTGTCCTTTCTGTAGTAATAGTTATCTTTTTAAATGCCATATTACATTGACCAGTCTTCTAAATCATCCACATAGCTGCTTTGTGTTCTTTTCCATGTGTTTTAATGTCATATTCCTTAAGCCAGTTTTATAAGTCGTCAATATAGCTGCTTTTAGTCCCATTTTGACTTTCTTAATTTATTGTTTCTCGTTTCGCTGACCTCTGTATTCTTCACGTTAGCAGTGATTTGGGCAGTGTAAATCTATTTTCGATGGTCTCACTGACTTCAGTATATAAATTTACTTATTAATAGTTCAAAGTGTTTCTCATTATTATGAAACCCGTAAAAAGAGACTTAATTAGAAAGCTCTACCAATGCGGGAATATACTTGATGTGTAAGACAGAACACTCAAAACAAGTCGCTTATTTTCTTTATTTTTGGAGGTTTATTTATAAATCAATCTTACATGCTTCAAGTCCATTTTGTGCGACACCAGAATTCCACGATATTTCGAGGATATCACACTTTGTCAAGTATCTCTATATCTCTCCCTCGGAGTCACGTGCTTGTAAAGCAACCTACGCCACTTCTTTTAGCTTTATATATAAACACAACAGTTATTTATTTTATTCTTTTGTTCAACAGATTTCAGCCATAGTATTCTGTTACGCTGGCTGTCCTACCAGTTCCTTCCCTGCTCCGCAGAATTTTTTACGAAATTAACTCTTTTGCCGCGGACATTGTGAATGGGTTAATCTTTTTTGTGAAGCTCAAATCCAATTGGTCGGATCTTATTGGCGAGGAACTGAGACGCCCGAAGATTGAAAAGCTTTCGATCAGACGATGGCAGCCTGATTGATGGCGGTCACGATAGAAAAGAATGGCGGGAACAAGTGAGGTTAGGGGGGAAAACAAATTAGAAAAAAAGATTGTAACAAACGAGATCGCAGAGTAAATTACGTAACAATGAACGTGTTGGTGTTAAATCAACAGGCAATCTTACGAAAACTCCGATTAAATGACTGTAAATTCACTTACACTTCTTGCATCGATTTCATTTTGTTTTTTTAAACGAACCGAGAACGGCTGGATCAATGCTTCTTAATAGTTCCGACGCCATTTTAAAAAACTTAGAATATGTATTCCATGAAACAGTTAGACAAGTTTTATTATTCGTCATCCTTTCGACCAATGAAAGGGAATATACACACACATACATGGTTATAGATAATCATTGATAAATAAATATTATTTTAACAATAAACCAATATACACATGTGTTTCATACGAAACCTGCAATCATCAGTATGAGAGGAGAAATCCCTACCGTGCACACGGTTCGAACCCCGACAGGAAAGTCACACACACACACACACATATATATATATATATATATATATATATATATATATATTATTTCATGTATATCAACATATAATATTAGGTGATATAATGTGTGTAGTTTCTTAGTATTTACTTAAACAGTGTTCAATAGGTTAGTAGAGCTTATTAATAATAATATGAAGATATATATATATGTATATATATATGGCAAGTAGCTACGCAGATGCGTTCATGTTTCATCCCAACAGGGAATTCTCAGGCTAACTGTATGGCTTTTAGTTAGCGATGTTTTATATATCTAGGTGCCTTTTTACTCTAGTTACAAAACCAATGAAATTCATTGTTATTTCTCCTTCACGGGTGAATGGGTCAATGGCCGAGCTTTTTGCAGAAAAAGCTTGGCCGACCTTTACTTGACACCCTTTGCTTGTTTGGGTGTTTGCACTCTTTGTGTGTAAGTGTGTCAAATAAAGAAGAAACCTTATTTTTACACATGCAGGATTAAACTATATACATATATTTACGTGCATGAGTGTGCGTATATATATATATATATATATATATATATATATATATATATATATATATATATATATATATATATAAGAGAGAGAGAGAGAGAGAGGGAGAGAGATTTAAAAAGAAAAAAAAAATATATGTGTACTGGCATCACTTTGCTAGTGTATATAAGTGTTCCATATGCTAATAGACAGCAGATTGTGACAATTGCTGTTGACGCCTACTACCCCCTGAAAAATGAGGAGGTAATATATGTAAGTATGGTCTAATGACAGCAGAACATACATTTTACCACTATCAAATGAGAAAGTAATTTCTGTACGGATTCCCTTATGACAATAACACAGATATTACAGTACCCCAAAATGAGGAATAATGCATAGAAGGATGGTCTCATGACAACGGAATATAATATTTAATACCCTTTAAAAAGAGGGGTAATGCATGTGAGAATGTTATTATATCAACAAAACAGATACTAAACTACCCCCTACAAAAAAATGAATCCATTAGAGTGTGTTACCACCATCACAGAACAGATACAAGACTACCTTCACAAAAAAAACGAAAAGGTAATGCCTGGGAAGGTTTCTCGTGGGAATAAAACTACACTAATTACAAAAGAAAGAAATAATGCAGTACCTATTTGCGTAATTGCGCAAGATAGAATATCAGTCAGAAAGTGTAGAGTAAAATGAATCGGGCGTTTAAGATTGTACAAAACTACAATTAATTTTTCGGTTTAATATATGCCATATTTCTATTAGTACTAAATATATATATATATATATATATATATATATATATATATATATATATAACTATCTAGATAGAGAGTGTGTGAATTACAAAGAAAGAGAGAGACATAGATAGATAGAGAGAGATGTAAAGAGAAGTCCGTATTGTTGCAATTGAATGAATTCAAGGTATATTTTCTTTTGATTGCATATATGAGAAAACAAAAAAACACACTAATGTTTACGCAATATGGCTTAAGCATTGCTATATATACATATACATATATATATATATATATATATATATATATATATATATATATTATCCAAAGAAGTATACACTACTAATACATTCCGTAAGATCTTTACAATAAATTTTACTAACCATTTTATAACCCCAATAAATCTCTGAAGTATGAGCACAGAAAATGTAATCATACTAAATCAATCATTACATCAACTATCCCAAAGATTTTAAAAGCTGTTATATTATATGAAAATAGACATATCTTTGACTTAAATGCTAATTATTACAATAACATAACAATAGATTCATGATATTAAAAAAATAGATTAACGGAATTCTAAATAAAGCTATAACAAATGTTAACATCCGATCTCGTAGCATGGTCTTTAGAAATAAAGTATATATATTAGATATTAAACATTGTAAATCACAAATCAGACGTAGATTCCAGGACAAGTTAGAAAGTGATAAATTTATCGAAAACTGTCAGAGATTTGTAAGTGTTAAGCAAAATTGTAAATATATTAAAGAGTCGGGCATTGCTCGCATAAGTAAGATACATAATCTACGTAAAAACATGGAAAAGGTTAGATAAACTAACACTGTTAAAAAACAACAAAATACCAAGAACAGTGACTGGTAAAAAATAAAAAGCGAGGGGGGAATTATAACCATTATTCTATTAAACAGAACTACCAAAAAATCGAAAATGTTCGTATTTAAAAATAACAACAACCTATTTGGCACATACTTGATGCGACAGCCTAACCTATGGTACTTATCAATCAACAGTGTTTGCCAGAAAATTTTAAAAATCTGACGCCCAAATCCGAAAATTTAAAGAAAGTATTTGTTCTAACCGTGAAACATCGTATGAAATCGACTCAAAATTAATTGTATGGGAATATGTGAAGCACATAACTAACACCAAACTGATTGAAAGCAAGCCACATTCTTTATATAACCAGTTGAATGCGAGAGTGAAATTCTTCAAGAGCGAGAAAAATGTTCAACAGGAGTTTCAGAGTTTCCAAGTTTAATGATATGCTCCTAAATACAAAGTCTAGTAATAAAGAACTCCGGACACAACTTAAGTGCTATATGAAATAAAATCTGATTTTTATAGAGAGCAGGATAATTTTGCTGAGATGAAAAGACGTCTACACGATCAAAATCTAATTTGCAAAGATTATATAGCTGACATTGAATCGTGCAAAATGAGGGAGTCAGAGTTGTTAGCACTATAGAAAAGAAAGTGAAATAATGGTTTACATAATCCAAAGCCAGTTCTCTGAGAATAGAAACTTGAATCAAATTAGGAAACTACTGTCGGACGACACCGACAGCACTCCCCAAGAATAAATGATAGTTACCATATACGACACTTTCCGCACACAGATACTCTAATTCTTCTGCTTACTATGAATACTGAGAGCACATGCCTCTTAGTGTTGTGATTGCTACAGTCTAATACTGGCAGTCAAGAGAGACGTTCAACCACTCTTGTTATCTGTTGTATTGTACTATTTTTAATATACTTTGTTTCTTAGTATTTTCTTTTAAGACCCCTTACACAGCCACAACAAATTAATATAAGAATATCACAGTAATCATGATGAATTAAATGTACTATACTTATAATGTCGCATGAATATATGCAAGAAGTATATACCTATACACAATGAGTGTACACTAATATTGATTAATATTATGTAGTCTCACTCTTTTCTTTCACTTTAAACTTCGAGGCTTCTAATACTAAAATGATTTACTGTGATTATACTGATCTGAAATGTTAAAATATAATTATGTCTAAAAATATTAATTTTCTTTCAGTTAGCTAATACTAATTAATCGAAAAAAATATCTAATTACTTCCTATGATTGTTTTCAAGTTTGTCAAACTATAAAACTAATAAAATGCAAGAAAAATGCGAATTAACCAGATTTAAAGTACTCGTTTTTAATACTTTCTCATCAGACGTCACCATTTGTGATTAAACATACAGTATGTCCACAATGATCTTAAAATCCTCGAACACAAGACTGTTTTCCGATATAATCCTCTTAGAAACGCTGTTGTAACAATTAATCTGTCTGTCAATATTATGGGTGTATGTCTAATCTTGGTTTCTATATATTTTCTGTTTTTAGTGTTAACTTTTCTGATGAGAAGTGCTTTTGATTCTGAAACTGCTGCAAAGAGAAAAGCGACATGGTTTGTTTTCTTAGCAGTGTTACATACAGTATTTTTAAATGTACTTTCAATATCCGGGAATACCTATAATTCATCTTTGTCCCACCGACAGACACATACTATTTTTAAATATGTTTACAACTGTATTTTTCCCTATTTTTGTGTTTACTTTTCCAAATTTAATGGTATATATATATATATATATATATATATATATATATATATATATATATATATATATATATATATATTGTTGTCTGCATATTAAAAAAGTATAAAAATTGAAATTCAAAATAAAGAACGTAATATTTAATTATAAATTATATTACAGTACATAGAGCAACATAATACCCTCGATTTCAAATGAATAGGTGATTAGAAAATGATCAACTCTAATTGACAATCGTCAGCCATTATTGGGTATCCTGTTTCGAAAATAGGAGATTACGTGCTGCGATAACTTATACGATATTTTATTTATCTGCTTATTTTTATTTTACTTTAAGGGGTTAATTTAGCATATTTTTAGAAAATTGTGGAAGCCATGGGTTGAATTAAATTTCTTATTGATTCAAAATAAGACAGATTTAAAATGACAACAACAACAATAAAAACACCGATCAGGCTTGATGTCCACACACAATAAAAATCACCACGGGAGCTCTAATGCGCATGACCATTTTTTACGATAAGTATTAATAGCAGTATAATACTAATAAAAAAATCCTACTGTGCAAAATAAAAATTGATGATAAATAATCACAATTTATTAAGCTTACGATGAATGTAATTTAAGATACTCGGCGGCGGTAGTTTTTTACATCTTTCTCAGTCAGGATCACTCTAAGACAATACACGGTCAAGGTGAAACAACTTGTATCGCTATTTACATCCAACTGTTTTATCCAGATTTTTCCACAATGGTTTATAATAGAAATTCCTGGGTTTCCCTTTTGTGTGTAAATCACTCCGAGGCACAGGTATAAATGCCCTTATGAAATGATAAACGAGTAAACGTTAATGAATTGTGTGTCTACCCGATGTCTTTGTTTGAATGGAAAGCACATCTTACGTCAAGCAGACAAACAACAGCTGGCAGCAGCTCTAAGAAATTATGTTGAAACAAAATTGGACAGTTCTGTTACACAAAACGTTCCAGGCACAGAGCACAATTTACTAGACGGATGGTCTCTTCTTCACTGTTTGAAATGGAAGGAGGGGAGTACCTACATCTCGATTGCAAATGATTATGCCTTATTTACTGTTGAACACTATGAGAGAGCAACTGTCGTGTTTGATGGTTATGCAGTTTGACTAAGTATAAAGGACTGTACTTATCAGCGGCGAAGTCGAAAGCTGAATGCAAGAAAGGTGAACATTACCGAGGTAACAAAATTTGCTGGGAAAAAGGAGGACTTCTTGTAAAATGTGACAAACAAGCAGGCACTGATCCAGACGATCATGGAACAAATGCGGCAGAAAGGCTGTGGCGTTATTCAAGCAAAAGGAGATGTCGATGTTGAGATTGTAAAGTTCCGTGCATATGTTTCTAAATGTCCTGCATTTTATTTTTGCTCTGACAAGGCGAAATTTTTCATACAATATAAAGGTTCTCAAGCAGGTGCTTGTTGAAGCAGTTTGTAATGATCTGTTGTTCTTGCATGCCGATATGGGGTGCGATTCAGTGTCCAGGGTATTCGGAATATGAAATACGTTGGAGTACCAACGAATCTTCAAGAGAGATAAAACAATGACAGAGTGTTCAAAAGCATTTTCACCACCAGATCAAAAGAAATAATGTCGTTGAAACCAATGGTTGTAAGGCAATGGTAGCTTTGTTCGATGCGAATACAGAACAGCTCCATAGCATCTATTAGATACAATAAGCTTTGCAAGAAAGTGGCGAGAGTTAAGACGTTCGTCACTTCAGAACGACTCCCACCAACGCCCTCTGTCTGTACATTTGATATGTTGCGGACTTACTACCAGATTATGGAGTAGATGGGATTGAGATAATGCATTGCAACTGTTCAGAAGGATGCAATAACCTATGGTGTACCTGCAGGACACATTGACTAGAATGTACAAGTACATATGGACATTGCCAAGGCGGAAATTGTGACAATATGACAAATGATCTAGTGGTAGATGATGATGAGGCTTTAATGGTTTTGAAAAGGCACTGTGACGTACGTGAATCACGGTGGATACAACAAGGGTAATGAGTGTAGAGGTACCCATTGATATTGTATAAGGGTTTATTTGGCATCACTGGTAACCTTTTCCTGTGGAATATTGACCGTGAAACTTATCTAAAAATCCAAGATGTATTGATTTATCATGAACACTTACCGAGTTAGTTCTTCACATGTAAATGGAAAATGACTTGCAAACCCCAAAAAAGTCATATTCGAAATTTAAAACTTTCATATACTCGGATCTTGTCCAACTTTCAGTATATTGTAGACTAGACCCGACTTAGCACAAAACCACCCAAAAAGAAAATGCTGCGATATTTTGGGGTCAATAACTATACACTGATACATAAAAATGGTTGACGATAATAAACGAAACACAATCATTTGCTGATCACTTATTGATTTGAAACCAACGGTATCATGTTGTTCTGACCCTCTGTAATATATATATATATATATATATATATATATATATAGAGAGAGAGAGAGAGAGAGAGAGAAAGAGAGAGATAGAGGGGGCAGAGAGATATAGATGAGTTTATAATGAAAGAGTGAATATGTATATATATATATATATATATATATATATGCAACTATATGCCAAATTAAGTATATAGAGTTAGATCGACACATACATAAATACACTCTGATACCACAGTAACATTTGAGAGGGAGATAACTATACCGATATACATATTTATATATACATAAATACACTATAGATGAATAGATAGGGAGACAGATGAATAAATATATAATCATGGCTGTCAACTCTCTAAGGACGAGCAAACAGTATATAGTGTACAGTTCATAGTATACGCAATTGTTCCTCTCTGGTCATCTCACTTGCTCAATCGAATGAATATAACTTGTTATGCGGCTTTCACCGTTCAACACTGATGATGATGATGATGATGATGATGATGATGATGATGATGATGATGATGATGATGATGATGATGATGATGTCGTGTACATGAATGCCACAACACCAATGAACAACACGCCTAAAGTAATGTTCACAATGTTCCTTTGTCTACACTAGTTAACTCTTCAAACCCTCTAGGGTTTAGTCCAACCTATTTATCAATACGGCTAGAGGGGGGCAGGATACATATCATTATGAAAAGCAATAAGAAAAGAGACACAATATATCGACTGGGTTTCGATCACGTAATTTCTAGCTCGTAATATTAATAATGCAATATGGATTCCGGTCTTCCCAATATTAGCATAAAATACACACATATATAGTTGTAAAGTCCCCCATATAGATACATGATTATATCTTTATAAATATGAAACTGTATATATATAGATGTGTAATCATATAGAATATATACAGAGTTTGAATGCAAAACGCTATAAACGCCATTTAAAAAAATGTAAACAGGTCACTACAAAAAGTGTTGCATTTAAAACTCGACTGCACTCCAAGTTAATGTATATATAATATAATACTGGCAAAATGTATTTTTTGCTTTCAAATAAAATAAGCTTTTTCTCGAAATCTGAGTTTAATAAATGTGTCCTTCTATTTTTTAGGTCTCATTATAAACAAATTGAATTAATCGTGTTTATAATTCGAACTCCTCATATGCTGATAGAATGTAGGAAAGTGATTGAGTTATTCTTAAACCTACGAGAAAGTCAGTCTTCGATATCATGGTATCGTATTTTATCAGAGATTTTATGGGCCTCTCAATTTTGGAACCTTCCTTGAGCATAAAATTAACTTTCTGACTGAATGCTTCGCCGATGTGCAACAGTTATTTCCCTTGTTGATTCAATCAAGTATTTAATATCAAAACGTGGATCCACAGATTTCTTTTAACGTCGTGGCTTTCGTCTGCACTAATGAAACGCCCAGTTACGTTCAGCATCGACTGATCTGCGCATGCGTACGAGGATTCAAATGTTGAGTAAAAGAGAAATGAGCCAGAAAGGAAAATGCAGAGAAAACTTTTTTATGGGAGTGAAGTCAAAACGAAGAGAAAAAAACAGGGTTTATAGATAATTGGGAGAATAAAAAGAAGAACAGGAACAAGAACAAATAGAAGAACAAGTAAAAAAGTAACTAAAAGTAATACCAACACAAGTTTAATTACTGATGAAAAAAACAATAAAAAGGAAAGGCAGATAAACACATGTATTAATACTTTTGTAATTCCTGTTTCTATTCTCCGCATGTAGCAATTAAAATGCTATTTTAAACTTAAGCGTGACAGACTAAATAAAGGCTTATATCAAACTTAAGCTTCGCAAACCTGGGAATATCGTTTTTGAAACCAAAAAGTAGAAGACTGGCAGATAATCCATTTCAAACTGACAAAGAAAATGTTTATTTTAACTTAAGGCTGTCAAACAAACTAACACGCTATTTCGAACCCAAGATTGACAGGTCGACAAAAATGCTATTTTCAACTTACATTCACAAACCAAAGAAAATACTATTTCAAAGTTAAGCGTGGCAAACCAACGACAATTCTATTTCAAATTTAAGCTTGGCAGACTAAGGAAAATGATATTGGACACCAAACTTAGTGGTTTGACAAACATACTATTTCGAGCTTAAGCGTGACAGACCAACGAAATGTTGCTTTAAAACTTAAGCCTTACAAACGAAAAAAATGTTATTTGAAATTCAATGGTTGCAGACTGACAAACATACTATTTCAAAGTTAAGCGTAGCAGACGACGCTCAAAGTTAAGCGTAGCAGAAAACGTTCAAAGTTAAGCGTAGCGGACAACGGTCAAAGTTAAGCGTAGCAGACAACGTTTAAAGTTAAGCGTAGCAGACAACGTTCAAAGTTAAGCGTAGCAGACAACGTTCAAAGTTAAGCGTAGCAGACAACGTTCAAAGTTAAGCGTAGCGGACAACGTTCAGAGTTAAGCGTAGCGGACAACGTTCAAAGTTAAGCGTAGCAGACAACGTTCAAAGTTAAGCGTAGCAGACAACGTTCAACGCTAAGCGTAGCAGACAACGTTCAACGTTAAGCGTAGCAGACAACGTTCAACGTTAAGCGTAGCAGACAACGTTCAAAGTTAAGCGTAGCAGACAACGTTCAACGTTAAGCGTAGCAGACAACGTTCAACGTTAAGCGTAGCAGACAACGTTCAACGGTAAGCGTAGCAGACAACGTTCAACGTTAAGCGTAGCAGACAACGTTCAACGTTAAGCGTAGCAGACACCGTTCAACGTTAAGCGTAGCAGACAACGTTCAAAGTTAAGCGTAGCAGACAACGAAATGTCGATTTGAAACTTAGGCCTGGCAGACGGAAAAATGATATTTGAAATCCGAGTGTAACAGGTTGACAACCATGTTATTTCAAACATAAGCTTGACAGACCAAATTAAAAGCTATTTCAAACTTAAATGTGACAGACCAACGAACTGTGTATTTTTATAAACTCACGTCTGATTGACCAAAGGAAATGATATTTCAAACCCAACTGTGACAGGCCAAACCACAAACTTAAATGTGACCGGACGACAACATTTTTAGTTCGAACTAAGCGTGACAAGCCGACCTACAATTGAGACACTTTGACGTATCTAAAATAGCATGAGTCAATTTAATCTGCGCGTTTAACTATAAAGATGCTATTTCGAACTGAATCTGATAGAGACGTGGGCATCCATCTAAAAAAACCTAATTTCCCAGTAATTGAAAGACACATGTTAGAAGCCATGGATTGCCAATCGAGACTTGGAGGGCCAAGAAGCCAATATATTGCCATAAGTAAAAGAACGTTAGATTTCATTGCTCGAACTACGTAAATGTTAGTCGGGCGTTCAAAAATGAGATATCCGCAACTGGGTTATAAAAAAAGAAAACAAAAAGGAAAACCTCTGACTATTAAGAAAGACAATAAAAGAAACTGAGACAGAATTCGAATGGAATGTAAAATGAGGAAATTACTTGAGACAACATACATTAAAAGAGAGTTGATAAATAAGAAAGAAGATTACAAAGGGAATAAGGAAAGATGTTGATTGAAAAAGTCGAAAAAATCGAGAACGTAGGATAATGTGTTTACATAATGGGACGCAATAAAAGAGAATTGAGGCTGATAAGGAAATGGAAAAAGAAAATGAGAAGGAATAAAATTTGAAAACAAGAATAAAAGAAGAATTATATACACATTAACTTTGCGCGCTACAAATAGAGAGAAGAAAAAGAACACGAAAAAAATGGTAGAATAAGGGAAAAGCCACAAACAGAAAGAAAGAACGATTGTATGCTCGGATAAAATGAGAAACATATTAAGAGTTAGGAGCAGAATGGTATGAATACGAAAAAGAATACGAAGAACAACAAGCAGAATGAAAGTTTAAAAAAATGAAAATTAAGAATCAAAGAGAGTGAGAGAGAGAGAGAGAGGGAGAGAGAGATGGTGGATCTTAAAAAACGAAAGAAGATAACGAAATATAAAGATAAAAAACGGGTAGAAACAAGACGAAGAAAAAATATGAAGAACAAGAAGGCGAAGTAAAAGGCCAAAAATGCGAAGAAGAGGAAGAAAAAGATAAAGAAGAAAAAGAAGTAGAAGAAGGAGAGGAAGAATGAGAATGAGAAGAAAAAGAAGACGAAGAAGAAGAAGTTAAGAAAATGAGCAAGGATTAGAATAATAGTAAGGAATAGAATAAAAAAGAAGAAGGATAAAAATAGACGAAAAAGAAGAGGAATAAGAAATAGAAATAAAGGAAAAGAAATGGAATAAGAAGACTAACACAGATTAAAGGAGACGGCAAGAAGAAGTAGAAGAAAGAAAAGAAGAAGAGAGATAAAATAAACAAGAATCAGCACAATACAAAGAGATAGAATGAAGAGGATGACATAGAAAGACAGAAAAGGAAAATCGTTGTTTATCAGGATTATGAGAAAAGACGAGAATGAACAAATAGAAGACGTAGACGGAATATCAGAAAAGTAGGGAAAATCCGTAACAATGTAAAAATAAAAGAATTGCGAGAAGAGACGAGAATAAGACTAAGAATAATCACGATGAGGGTTTAATTGAATGGAAAAGAAGATACATAAGAAGAAAAACGAAGACAAATTAAGAATGGTTTGGTTTGGTTTGGTTCGGTTTGTTTTACGGCATAGCAACCAACTATGGGTTATGTCATGCCGAATACAGTTATCAATGCAATTCGAATTATTTCACATTGTCTTCAGAGAAAATGAAAGGTGAAAAGATAAACTTGCAATCAAATTCTTTGGTAGAGTCCAACTTCCTTGATGAAGTCTAAAATTTTTGTCACATTTATATTTCCAAACAAGTGTTTTAAATTTGGGGAGTCGTAATACTTGTTACGGGTTTGCTGTAGATCTTGACAGTCTATTAATATGTGTTTGACTGTGTAAGCTTGTTGACACGCTATGCACATTCGGGGCTCCTAATCTTCCAATAAGTGCTTATGAGTGATCTGCGTGTGTCCTATTCGAAGTCTGGTTATTATAACCTTTTCTTTCCTTACTTTTCTATATTCCAGGGGCCACTCAGCTATAGTTGGCCAAATCTGATACAATTTGTTATTTTGACACTCATCCCAACATTCCTGCCATTTTTGTTTGGTGATCTTGTTAATATTAGGTCGAAGATCAGTGTATAGGATCCTAGTATTTGTTGGTGTCATATTTAAGGATTCTTTTGCGGCTTTATCCGCTCTTTTATTGCCACGAATGCCGACATGGCTCGGTATCCAGCATAGTTTAATTTTACATTTATTTTTGTTGTAAATATTAGTAATCTTATTTAAGATTTTTACAATCAACGGGTTATCTAATTTTTTATTTTTCATTGTTGTGATCACAGATAGAGAGTCAGAGAAGATGATAAATCTATCAGTGCTACTACATTCTGAGAAGAAGAGAGGTAAAATTAAAAAGAATAACTAAGAGAAAACGTAAAGAACGTAGGAGAAGGGGACTGTATCGTGGAAAAATATAAAAAAGGAGACACAGAATTAATATCAATAAAATGGCATTACAAAAGAAGGAGATAACTCTATGTTTAGATTATCTCATAATTCTGACTGCCATGCTTAGAATCGACGGAGTAGAATATACTGTGTTTTCCTGCAACTCTGAGTAATGTTGGTGCATTTTGTTTTTGGAGAGGTGAATACTTATTACATTTTATAAACATTAGTATTAAACTTTAAAACGTATGTTCGACATTATATTACAAAACAAAACAAAAACCTAAAAAATCCTACCAAGAAAAAAAGAGACCAAAAGGTCAAAAAAAGAAATAGTACATACATTAATTTATTGCTTGAAATAAAGAAAAACATTGTTTTCCTAAATTTTAAATGCCGTTATGTTTTTTATAACGATTCTGTTTACAAAAATCTTGAAATCTTATGCACGTAATGACGAAATGAACCGGTCGAATTGTCTCCTAATTGGTCGCCTCAAGTGCGTCTGCGCACGAAAAAAGTGAATTGGGATGGTAAAGCTGATCGCTAGGAAACTCTCTTCGCTCGGACAAATTTTAAAACCTTGAAACAAAATATGCTATACATGAAAGTATAAACAAACACATGAATGAAATAATCAAATCAAAAACACAAACACCAAATTGGAAGACATGATTATAACATTCACTTTTAATCAGTCCAATATTTTTTCAATATTAAAGGATGTTTTGATCAGACAAGACTGATCAAAATTTCGGATGTTTCTGAAAGAAGTGAAGTGAGTTAAGAAACAAACAGCTGATTTGTTCATTTTTTCATTTCGTAATAATGAGATGATTCCGTTGTTGGTATTGGTTTCCCCGATATTCTTTTAGTTAAAATTATTTAGATATACATCAGGTACTCACAGGAGGGGCCAGGTGAATGTTTCCAATATTCTAATAAAACTGGATTCGAACTTGGCACACCCACTGTCACCTCTCAGCTGATTTTTAAAAACAATTTATTCTTAAAGAAACCACGATTTATTCAATTATAACCTGAATTAGAACTTTCGACCGGATATAAACCATATCCATGAACAGATGGATTACCGTTTGAAAATATGGGGAGATGCCGATTATAGCCTCTTTCTTACTTTGACGGAGTTCAACATCGACTTCGCCAATCAGTTAGAGCTGATTTTCTGTTCTAGCTCTTTATCACAGAGAAGGCGTTGCCAATCTCTCTCCATTCTATCGTTATTTTCATGTAAAGTGCTCGACTGAGCTCCAATCTCTGATTCCTTACTGTAAGACATTCACCTCAAGAATTCATCCTTCAACAGCAATTGTAAATACCTTCCCGTCGTGTTAATTGTCTGCCAAATTTTCAATTTACAGAGTGTCTTTCCAAGAACTTGCCATCTATGCAGGCGACTGATTCTGACTACAACATTGTCGTCTTAAAATGCAATGTAAAATAAATAATGTAATAAACCGTCCCCAATAATATATAAAAAAAATGTTCATTCCATTCATCATATTCGATCCTCTCATAATATTTTTCATTATCCAACTAATAATCGACCCATGTCATTAAAACTTATTATCAAGTGAATTCTGACCTTGATAAGTAAGTAACACATTTAAAATTCAAAACAATCCTACTCGTGAAAGAAGCGCTTCGGTGAATTGTCCGCTGAGAGCGAACAGAACCATACTCCAATCTGATATGATCCCGAAAGGTTTGAAATTATCGCATGCGTACAAATATCAGGAGACAAAAAAACTTCGATAGCCGTCGGTGTTACTTATTTATGAACATAGGATAGCAAGGCCCGAGAGCCAACATCGCCAGAATGCGAAAAGAGAGAGAGAGAGAGGGAGGGAGGGAGAGAGAGTACAAAATAATTCTCCCCTGGTTATGACTATATTCCACACGCACACACTCAATTTACTCGAGGTTAAACTGAAGAATTTAATTAAAGAACTTAACTTTATAAACCTGAAAAGAAACAGACAGTAAATAAAACGTATGTTTGCTGTAAAGCTTTGTTGAGCGTATTACCTCATCACTGATATATATCTATATTTATAAAGTTTAGCCAGGTGTGGCACTTACAGTGAGATTAAAAGGTAAACCTCCTGTTCACAATAGAATACGAGCTTTCTAACATATTCAGTCATGTCTACACGATCGATATCCGAAGCGTAAGTAATTTGCATATCGCTTTGCAAAATGAACTTTCATTGCTGCACTGTTTGTGTTTGTTTTCTTATTCAATAAATGTTTACATTTTAGTAAAATCCAAAGTTATATTTTTGTCGTTGATAAATCCTTAGAATTTTAGGTAAACCATTTTCTAGATTTTAAATTAAAAAGAAAGCAACTATCATCACGTTACCAACCAAATAAGTCAATCCGGCCCTTATCGGGTTAATTACCTATGTGTTTGTTATTTATTTTATAGTTTTATTTTTATGGATTAATTAATGTTCCCTAGCAACGCCGGAACAATGATTTTAAGTGTTTCTTATATAGCTATTTTACGCTTACATGTAAGAAGTATAAGTAAAGGGAGTGAAATCTAGATCTCTTTCGCTTGATTATATGTTATTTTTCCGTATTAATGTATTCTAACTATGATTGTGATTTGAATACTTACTTTTAAATGTTATGTAACTTTCGGTTGTATAAACCTACCTGCTTAATGTATATGCATTTTGAATGGTCGACGTTGTTATAAACGTTGTGCTGCAGTGTTTGTTTTGTTTCCCCTCTAAAGTTGTGTATGCAGTTACGCATAAGAACATCAAAACAAAATAGATGATGTCACCGCTCTACAGGATGAGACTAGCATGAGGTATATCGAACTACTATGAGTTCCTATTTTCTTGCTTCCACACGAATACAGAGTAAGGCACAAGGTTGGTTTTTGATGTGGATAAAATCCAGCTTCTCACAAAGAGGCACTCTGGATTGGAACAAAAGTTAAATTAATACCTCAGTCTAAAAGGATGCATCCTTCACTGATGAAGGACAGAAAAAATAAAGTACATTATCAGAACAGATACTGCACTTTGATTCTAGCCAAAAGCTGGAAGCAAGGTCATCTTCTTTGGGAATAACTTTGTTTCCAGGCCTCGGGTAAAATATTCTAACTGTTAGACCGATTATCTCGGGGTGAATACATGGTTTTGGTGGGAAGAACTTCACCGTTACACGATTGACAATTAAGACTGGATGCTTTTCTTGTTTGTTCCCAGTACGCCTTACGATCGGTTGTTGAACAATCTTTACACATGTAAGACAAATAATAAATATCATTAAACTTAAACATAGTTTATTAACTCGGTTAAATATGCATTTAATCGCTAAGAATAACTTCTGGTCATAAGCAGTGGATGTCTAAGCGCTCTTATCTATCCGGGTCTTGTCTGCATGAGGTTTATTCTTTTCTAATTTAACTAAATAACTACTAAACGTATTCTAATCATATGACAAACTTTAGCCAATCATCCTCGCAAGCAAGTGACAGTTCAGCCATATTCACTACCTTTTTGCTTCCACACTATCGCCCGATTATTGTCTCAGTGGTCGCGCTACAGTACATTAAGAACAACATTAGGCAGATTGTCGGGATAACTTAGTTGAGGTCGGTGTGTATGTATGATACCGTCGTGACTAAGGGCGCAAACGATGTCTGTTTATCGGTGTCACCTTCTTGAACCCATCTGTCCGAACAGCAAATTACCCCCAAATATATCTACTTTCGACCGGCAATCCTATATGTCCGTTTTTTTCTCAATTACTCTCAACATACCTCAACCGGAACAGGATACTTCCTTCCGAATTCTTTATCCTGAGCTCTAGCTAGTAATAGTTAACTCTTCATGGCGTCACTTTATCGCTATAGCACAATAGGTATATTTCTTTCATATTGTCATGTACTAATAGCTAATCTCCTCCGACGGTGCCCGTTGTTAGATGGGGGATTTTTTATATAACCATTCCCCCAAAAATATGTCTGTTAATTTAATATATAGCAATGCAACATCAGACTGATCCGAATGTCGAATGTTTCGAGAGAAGTAAATGATATCTCTGTTCGTTGAAGAAATAACAGCTTAGTTGTAGTTGAATAATACATACAGATATAAAAAGCTAGAATTACGCTCAAAGTCGTGGCGCCCCTGTCTAACAAAATATAGATGTAAGAGCATACTATCAATTGATATTCCCGGATCAGCCTATATCAACATGCGGACTAGGATGAAAGCGAAGTATCTGTTCTGTCTTCGATCAGTCGCGGAGAAATATATCAAGACTGAGTAACTTTCAATGTTATCCTAACTCAGAGTGGAACTTCTCTTCCGCATTAGAGACCGTCATTGTTAATAACGTTACCCTCGCAGGGAGACAAGTAAATAAATACTCCCACTCCACTCCCGCTAACCTTAACTACTTTGTCAATGAATTAGTTAATATACGAAAGTACTTTACTTCGTATAAAAAAATTGATAAGGAACAAACGAAACTTGTCTTAATTTGATTATTCGGACTATTGCACTCATGTAGGGTGTTATTCTCACAACGGTTCAACCGATGTAAAGACCCGACTTTCTTCAGGTGCGCCTTGTTGAACTTGTAAATTTGTATGTTAAACTACGGAATCTATATGGGATTTTGAACAGAACATTTTATGTAAAACTAGCAAGACCTGTGTTCCGACGTTGCTCGGGGGAAATACAAAATAATTATTTAATCTGAAAAAAAAAACACTTGTTATTTTCATTTATAATTGCACTTTCTTTTCTCTTCGGTCAGAGAAGGGAAACTCCTTCTAGCCTTCGACTATTAAAAAAATATAGTATATAATCGGCAATTATTAAAATCGAGTGCAAAGTTACGCACAACGTTGGATTTTTAAGCTGAGGTAAATAATCTTTTCAGAAAAATAGAGCACTCTGGATTAGAACAACATTTTAAAAAGTCCACTATCTGGGAAGATTTCTTTTTCACTGACCGAGGAGTGGAAAGTTTAAGTATAGTATTATAACATATACTACGCTTTAACGTTAATTTACAAAATAAAATAAAAATTAACCGGAAAGAAAATATATTGTAAAGTAGGGGAATATTCGGAGTTGTTTTCCTAGGTAAAGAAAAGTAATTATTTAATTGAAAACTAAATAACGGTTAACTTCCTATATTAAACATCTATATTGTGTCTAACTCTGGCCTCGTTAGGATGTAGCTATATAGGAACACAATAAATCGGGGAAAATATCGTAATGTCGGCCAATATTCATAGGTGTTGCCCGAGTTGGAAAAATGATTTTTTGAAAACTAATTATCTTTTAGAATAGACATTCAGAAACCAAAAAAAATTTACAATAGGTAACGCAATTTACAGAAATATTAAAAATGGTATCTGATGAGTGTATTTTTAATCTTTTTGTTTATAATCAATGTTATCTTATTAGTTCGAAAATACAATGTAAGTAAGGTTTATTGTAAATAAAGTATTAACATCTTAAATGTTGAAGTTCAGCGAATAAATTATGTTTATTTCGTCTCTGAACACATCAGTTTAGACTAAGGCAATTTTGTGGAATGATTACGTTTAGTATCATAACAGGGTTAATGATGAGTTTAGAAGGGTTAAACAGTTTCTTAAAAATTTCGAATAAAATTAGTATATATATATATATATATATATATAGGGAGAGAGAGAGAGAGAGAGAGAGAGAGAGGGGGAGAGATTATGACATTAAGAACGTTTTGGAGTTTTAATCAATTTTGTATTACGTAGTAAAATGTAATAAAAATACATTTTAATAATTCTTCGCCTTGCAGGATACAAAAAACAAATGGCAGCATCATGTAATACTCTATTCTATTAGAATCGTGCTTTTATAGTATATTTACACATGTAACATGCGTTTTCCCTCAAATTACATGCGCTGTATGTAATAGGCGAAATTGTTTCTCATTAAATATTATTTAAAAAGACAACATTAAATTATTTTTATCGCTTATGCACACATTTTAATCATATTATGTTTATCACTTAAAAAGCATCATTTACTCACAACATATACTACACTTTAACGTTTTCATTAATTTGTTTAATAAAATTAAATGAACTGGAAAGAAGAAAATATTATAATATCGCACAATATTCATAGAGGTTGCTTAAGATAAAGGAACTGATGATTTATTTGTAAAGAAAATATCTTTGAGAATAAACATTCAGAAACAAAACAAACAAAGTAAAATAGGTACGGTAATTTTCAGAAATATGGAAAATCGTACCGCAAGCGTGTATGTTTTTATACTAGTGTTTGTTTATAATCAATTTTATTGTGTTTCTAAAAAAATGCAATTCAAGTAGTGTTTACTGGAAATATGATATTAGTAACGTCTGACATGGTGAAGTTTAGCGAATAAATTCTTTGAGACGGAGGCAATTTTTTGTGTGAGTAAATGATGTGTTATGTGTTTGAAAGTACATGTTAAATAGTTAATATCGGGATTCTTTTAAATCACAAAACAAAAGCATACCTTTGATGATGAAAATAATTTTGATAAGCCTCACAAAACATATCAGCATCATTTTAAAATTAAGGTTTAGAAAGTGAAAAAATGAGTTACGATGACTCAGAAAGTACATGACACATAGTTTATATCGGAATTTTGTTGGTACTAACGAAACAAATTTATAAGTTTACCGATGAAAATAATTTCAATAAGCCTCACAGAACGTATTAGCATGATTATAAAGTAAACCTTTAGAAAGTGACAATAAAACGTATGATGACTAAATAAGCGGATCCATTTTGACTGATTAGGTCTTCTAAGGGAGTTTTTTTTTTCAGAATATAATTTCGAATTCTGGAAAGCGAATGGTGAACGCGAAGTTGTCAGACGGAGCGTTGTTGTGTATAATACGCGTATAATTCATTGTAGTTGACATTCAATCCGATATTCCAGAATTCCTCGATTTTTGTCTCTTTACATATACATTTGAATTGGTAATATTTAATAGAATTTATTAGCCTTTATTCCGGGGTTACTGAATGGCCATGTTTCTATTTCAATTGTTTTTAGGTTTAGCGTTTGGCAATTATATTCGATTATTCCAGAATAAGTTTACAGCCAGCCAATCAAATCGTCGTAAAAGTAGGTAGAATAACTTCAAGTGAGCGATCCGTATTTACTTTGATAAGGTATAATGGGTAAACTACAACTTAACCGAATCATAAAATGAAAAAATAACGGTCGTAGCTAGAAAATAAATCATATTAAGAAGTCCCGGTGTTAGATTATGGTGGTGGTAGTATATGTTTGCCTGTGATTAAAAGTTACCCCGACTTCATGTATGTATAATTTTTTGAGAAGGTTACGTATGCAAGAATTTATGTAGGAAATTAATACTGACTGATAATTTCCGGAAAGATGCATACATTATTGCCATAAAATCTGACCATATATGAATTCTTATATAGCGCTTGTTTTAAATATATACTGTGACTGAAGTTCAATGGGGAAATCGAGTTTATTATTATAGATATATGGAGGTAGCTTGTTCTCGTTATGTTAGCCATGACCCGGTCGCAGTTTTATGTAATTGTATTCTCTGTGTCGACCGTCCACATGGACTTGTGGCGCAGCATAGCAGTTGCTCAGTAATATGAAGTTCTAAGTGGCAGTCGTTTGGAAGTTGAAGATTCGACTTACAGCACGGGCGATACAAAGAATATAATAAAATATCACTAAATGCTTCTACCCAGTTCAGACTGAGGGAACAAAAACAATCTACCTACGTTGATTAAATAAAGAGTTCCGTTCGAAATTTGTTACATATTCTTGAATTCGACGTAAAGATTGTAGATTTCGACAAAACACGCCCGAATAATGTTGCGAATTACATCGTCCGAAACATTGGGTAGAATAACACCCAAGATAAGAACAATATTCCAAATCATCAATATTATACTAATTGTAACCGGACTCTTGAATTAAATGCGCCAGACAATGATATTATTGTTATATTTGTTGTTTTGCCTTTGCAAAACTCAATCATGTTCTGCAAAGCCAAAAACAAAAACATTTTTCCTCTACAAAACGGCCAAACAAAACACCATGAATAAATATTTGAAGATATAAAAAACTTGGGATATAAACACTTTTACGAAATGACCTGATGTGACATTAAATGACACGAAAAGGGTTGATATGCCGTATAAAAATAACCCACAGATACTGATTAGTAATCCTCATCTAAAAAAACTGCGAAACCGAAAATGCAGAGCTTTTAAGAACGTTTTAATTTCGACGTTACGAATCTTGTACTAACACTACCAATAAAAAACTGTATTTATTTTTATAAAACTGCTTCGCGTTTGTTTCTGTACGACTCGGGTATATATAACAATGTCTTTAGTTCTGGCATCGCGACATTTCTTTATCGTAAACTAATGTCTGTAGTTGAAAGATTGTAAACACATTGACCTTTCGCTTGATTTCTTGAATGCTTTATATTAGTATTTCAATATTATTTTTATTTTCTTTAGAATGTTTCAATACAACTCATTCTACGTTGTTTCATTTATTATTCGCAGTCTCCATTTTCCTTACTCTATCCTTTTTAGTTTCTCTCATACTTTCTTTTTTTCTTTTTCGTATCCTTTTCTTCTTCTTGTTCATATTATTCAATTTCTCTTCCTTTTTAACCTCATTTATTTCATTTTCTATAATTACTTCTTTTGCCTCTTTACGTTTCTCATTTATCTCATTTTTCTTCCTCTTTTTTATTTTACTATTGTTATCTAACTAACATGACATAAATGCGGGTGTAAGTCAACGATTGGACCTCTACTGTTCCTGATTTTCATAAACGACCTCCCTGATAGAATTGAGTCTGAGATGGTTATATGTGCTGATGACACCACGCTTTACATGTGGGTAAAGCAGACGCGCACATATCCAAGGCAATGGCTGAATCATTAGAAAATTACCTCCAGCCTGTAATTGAATGGGGAGATAAAATATGTTACCATTTAATGCCACTAAGACAAACCTACTATCTTTAAACAACTACAAGATACTCTTTCAACCACCGATTACTATGGCTAATAACACCCTACCTGTAAGTCACACGTTAAAACTCAACGGCCTAACATTCACAGGTGACATGAATTGGATCTAATACATAGAATACATTGCAAGATTGCTGCAAGGAAATCGGGCTTCCTCTACATTGCTAG
>OY744522.1:164445575-164448075 GCA_963556195.1 Sepiola atlantica | reverse complement strand
CTTAGTGTTGGAGGTAAACACCTGCAATCTTGTAGGCTTACAGAATAGATGTGACAAAGTAGGAGGTCTGTATGCAGATTGGGCGTTCATGAATTACGACTAATGCAGTCCGACTCGCCTAAGAAAAGAAAAAGTAAACGTGACTACCGCTATAACAATTTGACACTCGATGTCACAAAAGAGTATTTATTTTTATATATTAAGAAAAACGTTTACATCGGTATTAAACCATATTCCTACATTGGCATTATTCTGTATTGGTCCGATTCTATATTTAAATCTATACGCAATAAAAACCCTTGGAAACTCATAAACCAACACATTAGTACCAAGCCAGTGTCACCGATCTAACAAGGCCTGTTCAGAAGTCGCGATCTTTTTTTACGTCGTCATGTGTCGTCTTTACTCAAATGATAGAGTACTGCTACCCAACCTGGGGAGGTACCGCTGAGAAGACTCTTTCTAGCATTGACACTACACAAAAATGACTGCGCAATCAACTGGTGGATGACTTATTCTGTTCTCTACAGTTCCTTTTTCACAGAGGAGACCTTTTAGTCTTTCTATACATTATCCTTATTGCCATGAAAGTTGCTCGGCTGAGCTCCAATCCCTCGTTCCTCCCTGTAAGACATTCACAGTAAAAACTCATATGCTAACCACAACTGTAAAAAGCTTTCCGTTCTCTTCTCATGCCCCTAACATCAAACGGAATTTTACTGAACTTAGTTCCTTTCGAAGAACTTCCCATCTGCGAAACATAATACAGCGAAACTGCTTCTCTGTAATCTACAACATAGTATTTTTCCAAATCAAATTCTAACAAACACTTGTCAGAAACCCTTCTCATAACTAATCACATTTTTGTTTTCATATCATCATGCTAAATCCTCTCATAATATACTCCATAATTCAAATGGCAATATATTTATCTCATTAACTGCCATCCTCGAGTGGCTTTTAGCTTTTTAATTCGGGACACATAAGTAAATAATAAATAAATAAAAACGGTAGATCTCAATCTGACTACACGATATATCGAGGTTTAAAACACATAGATTTATTTGAATGCCTTGGAGGCCACATTCTGTTGAATATTTGGTTCATTTGTCTCTTTCCTTGTAGAGTCTCACGCGAGTAATTTAAAAAAAAGTTAAACATGATGAAAACGTATGTACTATTTGAAGTATTCAGACCACTGTTCACATCCTGGATCTTATTCTCACAACGTATCGGATGATTTAACCTCCGACCATTCTCAGGTGAACTTTATCGAACTCCGGAATCTACTAAATTCGAAACGGAACCGTCTATTTAATCAGCGGTGGTAACTTACCTTCGCTCCGTCATCCATGACCGGGTAGAAGTCTCAAGTAATTCGTAATTGTATTCCTAGTATCGCCCCTATTGATGATTGAACATTTAACCTCCATAAAACTGTCATTTAGAAATGATTATTACATGAAACCTGTATAATTTGCGCCACGGCTAGCGGAACGAGAGCAAGCTACCCCCATGGATTAATATAAGGTTCCGTTTTAAATTCTGTTCAGAGTCTCGTTCATCATTAAGATTCTTGTGTTCAGCAAGACTTATTTAAAGTTGTGGTCTGGATAGTTCAATTTTTCCTCGATTCTCAAACCAGTAACTTTCGGTGGTAGGAAATAATATTGATACCATTGCGTGTGTTATCAATTAATCGTATCTTTCGTACATATGACTAGTATTTACCCAATTAATATAAGTTCCCTTATGCTCGTCTCTAGTTAATTCATTTCTCTTTAAAGTTATGTTTTACCCTAGTGACATTTTATTTCAATTTATGTCTGGTTGATCTCGGTGAATATGTTGTATGGATCGGTTTCCACACTGTAGGATTTATCTTAATATTTCACTTATTTGCATTTGTTTTCATATTACTATAGTGTAGAATCATAGAACTCAGTTGGGGATTTCCTGCGGCTAACAGTTGATCTTTATATGAGATACATTGATATTCGAGTGTTCAACTAAAGTTCTCTTTTACCTCTCAAATATTGAGTTAGTAAAGAAAATTAATTTCCATCTCTAAAATTGACCAAATCAATTATGTTATAGTATACCTTTCTTGTGGTGTCTTAATCATACCGGATTCCAGGACAATAATTCGTTTAGTCTAGTGGGGTATCCCACTAGGCGAAGGTTAACCATTCTTCGCATGGGATAGTGTGCCGCCGTATGGAGGGATCTTATTTGGGCTTCGAATCCTATGTAATCTTTAATATTTGGTCAGGGTTTCATGTCAGGTCATCCTGACGAACCTTTGTACGGAGAGAGCAAAGGCACTCAACGATGGTGTCTAGTAGGTAATTCAAACTATCAGTAGGCAATTCAAACTCTCCTGTAAGTAATTCAAACTCTCCAGTAAGTAATTCAAACTATTCAGTAGGTAATACAAACTATTCACTAGGCAATTCAAACTCTCCAGTAAGTAATCCAAACTATTAAGTAGGTAATTCAA
>OY744522.1:164438075-164440575 GCA_963556195.1 Sepiola atlantica | reverse complement strand
TAGCAAAGATCGGCAGCAGACTGATTGGGCGATAGTTCTGAGGATCGGTTCTATTCCCAGAGTTCTTGTAGACTGGTACCACAGAGGCAATTTCCCAGCTATCGGGGAAGCAAGATTCAGCTAGACACTTATTGTAGAGTTTGGAGAGTACAAGGGCCAGTTCAGCAGAGCATTTCTTTATTACTATTACTGGTATAAGATCAGGCCCACAAGCTTTGGAAGTGTCAAGGTTTGTTATGATGTCTCTGACCTGGGATGGGGTGATGACCAGGTTATCAAGTGTGGCTTCGGTCAGCAAAGGGAATCTGGGGAGGGGTTGGTTATCTGAGTCCAAATTAGAGTTAGAAGAGAAGCGATGGGCAAGTAGTTCAGCCTAATCTGTGGCCGTGCAAGCGACATCATTGTGGTTTGATATTGGGGGAATCGTTGATTGACTATTATTCACTACACTATTGTAGATTTTCCAGAAATCACGAGTACCTAATTTCTGTGACTGGATGCGTTTTTTTGTTAACTCATTATACTTTCCCTTCGCTTCTACTATCACGGCCTTGCAATTATTTCTTGATTATTTCTTATTTCTATTAGTAGCTGACTTATGGCGGCCGAATTTACGGAATGCTTGTTGCCTCTCGGAAATGGCAGCTGCACATTCCGAGGTAAACCATTGAAGAGAGTGAGGCTTATTAAAGAATTTTCGCATGGGGACATAGGCTTCAATGCCTGCTTTGACACATTCAGTTAATTCGTTTGCACACTGATTTGCAGGGAGTGAGAAGGTTTCCCTCCATGGGGCGTCACTGATGTGATATCTGCTTGACTCAAAATCAGCCCGCTCGTAGTATATTGTTGTTTTGAGCAACGGTTCATCAGCTTTTACACGACTTCTTAAGGTAATATGTATCATTAGAAAAATGTGATCAGCATTCCCGAGTGGGCTATGGGCTTTCGTCACACAAGCCTCGGGCATTGAGGTCAAGAAAAGGTCTAGAAGTGAGGCTTGTTTGTCTACTCGATCGGGAATGCGGGTCGGAAAATCGACAGTCTGAGAGAGGGAGTGAGCTTAGGAGAAATTATACGTAGAGTGGTTGGCTGCGTCAGTAAGGCTGGAGAATCCCAACCAGTCACGGTGGTGGGCATTCCCCTAAATACCTGTATCTGGGCATTCGAGTCAGTTGAGAGTGTTCTGTCTATGCTTACAGAGACAGAGTTTAGCAGAGTACAGTCTTGGGTGGCCGGGGAGCGGTATAAGAAATATAAGTAACTGACGCTGTGATGTAAAGTCAATCTAAAGCACATGTAGTCATAGTCATCTGATTCTAGCCTATATTCTCTAGTCAGGGGGAGGGTGTTCCGAACATAAACTCCTAGCCCATGCATATGTTTGTCAGAGTTTTTACGGTATAGCGGGATGTAGTCAGTCATGTTAAAGTGGTGAGAGGAGATTGAGGACTGGAGGTTAGTTTCACTTAGAACTAGGATATCCGGGGTGTTTGTCAGGAGAAAGGTTTCTACGTCGTTGATATTGGTTCTAAGTCCTCGGATATTTTTTTGTAATGACATGTTTGTTTTGGGTTTGGGTGGGTTGGCCAAGGTGGGTACTTGTTTGATGCCAATAAGCTCACACAACCAATCCATTAGTCTCGACCTTGTCCATGGAGGTTGTGGCCTCGGGAAAGCCCACCGGAGATAATTGCAGGGTTTCTTTCCATGCGCGACATGGCACATACAACTACCCACGGTATTATGCAACTGATGATGGAGCAGCCGTTCTTGGCGCTACCCAAGAGTTTGGGCTCCTTCTTATCAGTCGGAAACAGCAGCCAGACCAGCTGTCTAACCTGTACCCTCAACCTGGAACAAGAGAGACCCAGATTGGCAATGTAAGACTTAGTGTCGAAAATTTGTTCCCAAAGTTGCCCAAATAGCGAGAAAGAAAACGGCGTTCATTGACCTAGTTATGAAACAAGGCAAGGCACTGGGTGTTTTCAGGCGTCCCAGCGCTGTTACCTCTACGCCTGACTAATAGACAAGGAAGGAGTGCAAGGGTCGGAGATAGGCAGAACCTATCTACTCCTTAAGCAATTGTAGGTTTGCAAACCGGATATTTTGTTCGAGATTCCAACTCTAGGAAGGTTGTCGATCAGGACTAAGGAGGCCTTCCTCCCCAACGGTTTACTGCCACAGCGTAAGTAGCTGGTAGCAATGTTTTTTGTCAGAGATTTCCTTCTCTTAGATTGATAGCCTTACAAGGTCTTACGGGTCCAACACTCCGAGAAGGGTGAAAATATCCTGCGCCCGTTTACTAGTCGGTTATTTCCTATCTCCCTCAGGTTAAACATTTTTTTTTAAATTCCAATATTGCGTGTAATATATATATATATATATATATATATATATATATATATATATATATATATATATATATATATACATATGTAGATAGAATAAGTTCATTGTATACTAAAAAGGGAACAGAAAGTTGAAGATAGGTTTCCCT
>OY744522.1:164388075-164435575 GCA_963556195.1 Sepiola atlantica | reverse complement strand
TAAAAAAAAAATTTAAGAAAAAATATTGACAATATAGTTAATACCTTTAAAAATATAAAAATATATCTATGTATTTTAGGTATAAAAATATAAAATATAAAAATATAAAAATATATAGGATTCTCATTTTTTCCTACAAACACAAATTGCTCCTTTGCCTAATAGGCAAAGGTGCAAACTAGCTGAGGTTTCGCTGAACCTAAAACTAATTGCTAACAAAGGTTTTGAACTTGGATATTGAGCATAAATAACCTCTCTTTCAGATAAAAAACGTTTCACAAAACAAGCCTTGCGGAAAGAGGTCAACGGGAGCCATATGTAAAGGTTGCCGCCGATTCTAGCCTTCCCTCGTTCAACTCAATTTCAGTGAATTCATCTTCAAAAATACCAAATGTAGCAATGTGAAAATTGATAAAACCAACAGTTTTCATAAAGTTAAATATAATTATGACTTCTGTATGCCTTATTTTTGTCATTTTTGATGTATTACTGCAGGAGCTTAATATTCTGTCATATTCTAATTTACAGTTGGCCAAAGTAAACTACCGATACATATAAATGCTGACAAGTGTGCTATTTGCAACAATGACCTGTCCAGTAATGAAGAAACATTCATTGTCAGCTAGAAGGGCACCGATTCCATAAAAGAGCTTCTGAACAATGTGGAGAGAAGATCATAATTCAGATTGGTCAACGTCTTCACAAGAAATGCAGACAGCCTTGGATCAACCCCAAATGCATAGAAATTGACCGTAAAAAAACAGGATCCCCTATAATGAAATGCCATCCCGTGCAAGCAGCTTTGTGTGTTTTAAACTTTAAGGGACATTGTCTTTTTTATGGTTCTGGTCTTGATGTTTGCCATGTAGAAACTAGTGAGTTTAAGGATAGAGTGTAAAATGTTTGTGAGAATGTTCAAAAAAATGATGGCTGGGCATCCACTGTTAATGCTAGAATAGGTTAGGTAGCTGACCTTCTTTGAGAAGAAGAACGTCATCGCAAAACATGTTTTGCAAACTTTGATTCCAATAAAAAAAATTCCAAAGGCATTCTCTTCTGCTTATTCTTCCAAGAAACAAAACCTTGTAGACTAGAGGGTTCAGAGGGAAAGCAGACATTTATAGAAGTTGCTAAATATTTGCAGCAAAATAACGAGGAGCAACTCACCATTGTCGATCTTGTTAATACAATGGAAGAACTTATTGAGGACACTGATTGTGAGAACATTTCAAAGACACAATTATTGTGACTGAAATTAGTGGGAAACATAATTTTGTTATATTCTTAAGTACAGAAGATATATTCACCATAAATTATATGCACAGAGCCGCTCAACAGAAAAGTTAGAATCAGAGGCCATTAGAATCATAGAGACGGCTACCAAGCTTATCAATAATGACATTATAAGTATCCAGACAAGTTCAGAATATTACCCGTCTTAGAATGATCTTGAACAGGATGCGATTCATGAATATGTTCCTAAAACATTGTTGATCTTTCGCAGGAAGATATTTGCAGGCAAAGCCAATGATTAGAAACTTGCATCAGTTTGTCAAGCGATAATGCAGGCTGCTAGACACAGATTTCTCCTTGCACTTTTACTGTTAGGTGTAGCAGTTGAAATGCATGACCAATTTTGATCGAGGTCCTTAATGGACACTCTGAATAAGCATGGCTTCTCATCATTTCACTCGGAAGTCCAGAAATTTAAACGAAGTGATGCTCTTGTTCATGGCGCTGAAACTCTCACTCCTGTGTAAACTGAATGTGTGCAGTTTGTAGCTGATAATGTGGATCATAATGTAAGGAGTAATGATGGATTCAACACATTCCACGGTATGGGCATATATCATCTATTACACCTGGGAAAGTTAATGTAAAACCAGTTCCAAAGATTCAGGTGCTTTCAGAAGATACAATAAGGGTTAGATGGATCAACATCAAGTACTTTGATTCACAGCACACCAAAAAACACCAGTGGCATTCAAATAGCTCCAGCCAAAGACAGTTTTCGATTTCACTGCTAATGATGACATTCTTTGAGAGGTTTCACTAATTTCACATCCGTCCAGACTCGCATGGTCAGGCCTTATCTAGTCAGTGCACACAGAAACATATCCTGGGAAATAAGCCACAGTTTTTTTGACAATGATCGACATGGACCCTAGTAACCCAACCTGCGTGTACTCAACGTTATGTTACATTAGTGATTATGAAAGGGAAAACAACATTACACCAATTCTTACATTCGATCAATAACTTTGGTACAAAGCAATGATGATAGTCGAGTCACAGCATAGTTCCAGTCCCCTGAAATCATTTGTCTTGCGACTTGGTAGGCTCCATACACTGATGATCTTTCTGGGGTCAATTGGCATTTGATGACATGTTCTGGATTACAAGAACCTTTTGAACTTGTGTATGCTGGAAACACAGTCAATCACATGCTAAGTTGCAAAGCAATTGCAAGATCCATTCGTGCTCACTTCGTAGTTGATGCTGCTCTGAATGCTATTTTGTTAGCGAAAGCCTATGATTTGCCAGTTTCACATGTCACTGAGGATGATCAAATGAACACTTATGCAGAAGAGTCATTTCCTCAAAATGAAGACCTGAAGGATGTTCAGGGACTATTGAAAGCTCTCTATAATTGGACTGAGAGATTGAATAATGTTCTGTCATCAGGGACTATGACCAGGATTGTCGAGAGAGTCAACCATGGGCAGGATGCAGTGGTTGACCAGCGAACAGTAAAATTCTGGATTCAATAACTTAATATGGTGAAGATCCTGCAATTGTTTATCAAGGCAGAGCGCACCGTTAACTGGGAATTGCACCTTGACGCTGTAAGGAAAATACTGCCAATATTCGCTGCAGCAGGGCACATCCTATATGCAAATCGGCCTTCTTGTACTTGCAGCAAATGGAGGGGATGCCGAAAAGCCATCCTGAAGTGTACCAGTACTTTTCTGAAGGATTACATGTAATTACACAGAGTAGTCGCTACTGGGCTGGCTTGTCGACGGTCCTGGTTATTAGGCAAGTGCTAATGAGAAGCATGGATACGTCTCGAGGTTTACTCATTGCAGATGAATAAACAAAATTCAACAATTGGTTTGGAAGCTATTATAGTCAGCGTGCGCTGACATCAAGTTTACAATGCAAGAACTAGCAGGCATTCGTTATGGCACTAGTGGCCATCACCAGGAGGCTACTTCAGCAAGAAAGAGGCGAGATGTGAGTGATACATGGGAGCTATTTGCGTATCCCCAGACATATAACCCTTTCACGGAAGATCCGTCCATTCACATCATTTCAAGTGGAGTAACTGGAGACAAAAATGTGAAGAGAGGCAATCATAGCTTCAATGATTGGAGAAAATGTCCACGAGTACACTTTTAAAAGAAAGGATCAGGCAATTACACTTGGGTCAAAAGTTTCGCTCAGCAAAGATGAAACAATTGAGACTGATCCACAACTCCTATACCATGGACTGTGTGAGTTATCTACCAATGAACCATCAACTTAGCAGCAGCAAGAACATTTCCAGCATGAGCTTTGTGATTACCCACCTGCACTTTTTGATGCTTTCAGACTACCGCGAGAGGCAGAAAAACGGCTTTGGCAGACGCAATATGGGGACTGACTTCCCCTGTACAATCAGATCCAAAGTCTTCAGATCCACAGTATCTGTTAGATGATGGAACACTACTTCAACGCCTCCCATGGAAAAAGGGTCACACATTTGATGATATCTGTGCCCAATACCGCAGATATTTCACGACTAGATATGCAAAAGCATGCATTGTCTTTAATGGGCATGCAAGTTGTCCATCCATTAAAGACGCGACTCACCGACGCCGTGCAAAGGACTCTGTTTATTTTAGTGTGTCACTGACCCCTTTAATGGTGTTAACATTAAAAAAGGATGTTTTCTTAGCTAATCAAGAAAACAAAAAATTGTTAATAAACTTTCTAGGAAAGAGTTTTGAGGAGGCAGGTTGTAAAGTAGTCCATGCATTTGGAGACGCTGACGTATTGATTGTGAAGACTGCTCTTTTACGCCACAATCAAAGGATAGTGCCAACAGTGTGAAAGTCTGGAACATCAAAGAGATAAGGAACTCTTTGGGAGATGTGGTCTGTTCCAACATTCTTTTCATCCATGCACTACTAATTTGTGATTCTACATCCAGTGTTTATGAAATTGGGATGGCAGCGTCTTTTCGAAAGATGATGAACAATAGAAACTTCCTTAAACTGGCAGAAGTGTTTGGAAAGGACAGCAGTGCAGAAGAGGTTATTGAAGCTGAGGAGAAGGCTTTAGTGTATCTGTACAATGGTAATAATGGGGAAAACATCACTCATCTGCGACTGAGGTGTGTTAAGGAAAAGGTTGCAAAAAGCTCAAAGTATGTTGAGGCCAAATCATTCGCCACCAACAAGAGCAACTACGAAATTCCACAGCCTTCGAGTTTACTTTTAAATTCAGGAATAGAAATGTAGAAACCAGCTAAAACCTGACGAGTAGGGGTGGAAACTTCCAGTTGGTAAATTACAATCAATCAAGACTGACTTGTCAGCTGGTCTTGTAAATTTGTTGGCTATAATTAGGTGTGACTGTACTTTAGGGTGTACTACAGCAAGATGCAGTTGCAGGGAACATGGCATTGACTGTTCAAACTTGTGTGGTAATTCCAAAGCCCTCCACTGCAGCAATTCACCACAGCCATATCTTTATGATGATGATGATGAAGTTACCTTTGACTAGTCCCTGACAAGAAATGATTTTAGTCCGTTCATTAACTTGTTCTGTGGTGGTTATGCAAGAGCATTGCATCAGCATTCGACCAACTGGTCATTCCTTTATTGTAAATTCTACTTATTTTGTACCTATTTTTTTCTAATGAAATGTCAGGAATGAACGTGATCATTGTTGCCCTGAAAAAGGCCACTTAGTCTGTTTTCTGTACCTTTTATATGAATATCTGTCTAAGAAAAAAAACATAAAAACAATGGCAGGGACTAGTCATTTTTTTATGTTTTTATTATTAAGCATATAGCTACCTATTATTACAATTTAAAACACCAACAAAATGTCAAGCTTGCCCTGGGTGGGCCGTGTGAGTTTTCATGCAAAACATTTTTTTTTTTTTTCCAATTTAATAAAGGTTTTTTTTTTATCAGGAAACACGTATTTTTTGTCAGTAATTGTCAGAAATAATAGACATAATTGTCACGAAATTTCAGGAATTTCATGTCTCGAAATTTGAATATTGTTAAGTTGGATTATAAAGATGGCGCCCGTTGACCCCTTTTCCGCAAGGCTAATTTTAGTAAACTTTTTTTATCGAAAAGAAAGGTTATTCATGCCGAATATCCAAGTTTAAAACCTTTGTAAGCCATTTATTTAAGGTCCAGCAACATTTTGACTGGACTATTAATCTATTGGGAATGTTAGAATAACACAAGATTGACCAAGAACCCACCGGTATTTGGCTTTCATTTTTCAGTAGCCACCAAAAATATCTCAACTTCTCTCACCCTACCTATATACTTTCCGTGGTATATCATACAATGTTCTCCCCTCTTTCTTTCTCTCTCTCTCTCTCTCTCTCTCTCTCTCTCTATATATATATATATATATATATATATATATATATATATATATATATAGTCTCGGATGTTTCTCAACCATTAAAACTATATTAAAAAAACTTTTTTTTTTAAATGTTAGTCCCAAGTCTTTCAGTGGAAACTCACTCATGTAAGTCAATTTATTTTTATATATATTGCTCTCTTTCCCCCTACTATATTGCCTTCCGTTATAAATCGTGCCATCTCTCTCTCTATATATATATTAAATATGTTGTCACTCACTCTCCCCTCAATATACGTCTTAAATAGTACATTTTCGTCTCTCTCAAGATATATATTGAATATGTTGTCGCTCTCTCTATATGTGTATTGAAATGGTGAGTGTGACTGTCTCTTTTTTTCATTTTCAAAAATGTAATCGCTTTGCTTGGATGCTTGCAAAAGGCGTAGGGTCGAAATAAATTATTGCACCGAGGATTATGTGATCGTGCGTTATTTTATTATATATATATATATATATATATATATATATATATATATATATATATATATATATATTACGGTACATTTATATCCCCATACAAAGAGTAAAATACAGATATAATGATACTAAAACTTACCTCTTGTTTCCTTATCCTAACTTTAATAAAACTTCATTATTTATTTAATTATAGACAGTGTCTAAAATTTCACGCTAAAGGCTTAGATATTTTAAGAAGAAATTGAATATCAGGAAATCATCCTTAACTGGTGTCTAATGATTATGCGTTACAATGAATACACATCTGTAATGTCTAGATTTTCAAATGGGAGGGTTTGCCCATAGTATCCATAATAAAAACTCTTTAAAATACCCACAGGCATTGACCTTTTGGAATTATTTATTAATTGAGGACTAATACATATTCTTAAAATTTCACAAAAATGTACATATCTAGATTTTCACAAAGGGCTTCCATTCCCTCTTTGCCCCTTTGCATGACATAAAATTAAATAAAATATAGCCGATGTTACCACCCATTAGCCTAGAAGCTGTGTTTAGAAATTCATAATGATCGTTTTATTTAATTTAGAAATTAATACCATCAGTCGAAAGACTCGTGAAACTAATTTTTCAAACATAACAGTTTTGCACTAATTCTATGTATCCTTATTGTTGTGAAGTTGTCCAACAGTAAATAATAGATAAATGAAGTCAAGTCGAGGGTTGGTTTAACAAGTGTATTAACAAAGTAAGAAAGTAACTAGCACTTGGCTAGACAGTTACAAGACTGTGCTTTGTCTTCTCTGTGTCTCTGGTGACTCGCACTATTTATAGTGACAACCGGTGCAGTTTCTCCTGTGTAAGAACGACCGGTGTAACACTTATAAAACTCAATATATACTGATACTAAAACTAATGTGTAGAATCCTTTTATCTAATTTTGATAAAAATCTATTTGATGATTTTGATTCCAAAAATGTCAAGCTTAAGCTTAAGGAGTCTTGAGAAGAAATTTAATTTCAAAGAATCTTGATTACTTGGTGCTTAATGACAAATATGAAATATTTTGTGCCCACAATATGCTCTCTGTAATCTCTTCAAAATACACTAAAGAAATTGAAATGTAGGGGAATTTCTAATATTGATGTCTAATATCGATTTTCAAATTGAAATATTTATAATTGATGTAAAATGTCAAGAAAACTCGATGGTATTTGAATGTTCACCAAGGTATTCCCTTCCATTTAACTCCTTTACATGAATTTAAATAAAACCAAATATAACCAATATTACACACCCTTAGGCCTAGCAGCTGTGTCACAAAATCCACAATTATCATCTCATTTTTTAGTGAATCCTTTACACAGAAATATTCAAACATATACATATACTGAACTATACATATATATATATATATATCAATGAAATATTTTTTGATTTTAATAAAATAATATAGACATCTAACAAATGTTTATAAAATCAGTTTGCCTCTTTCTTTACGTTTTAAATTTCATTGATGCTTTACAAATGAACTTTCCCAAATGTGTATATATATATATATATATATATATATATATATATATATATATATATATATATATATATATATATATATTTATATATATATATATATATATATATACATATATATATACATATATATATATATATATACATATATATATACATATATATATATATGTGTGTGTGTGTGGGTGTGTACATACATACATAGAAAAGTAGAGAAAAGTCAAAGATAAGAGTGAGAGAGGGAAAGAGATAAAAAGTAAAATTGTACGGCAGTTAAAAACTGTAAATGTCGGTCTTGTACTAATATAATTTTGTCGTGTATTTGTTCTTTGTTCGTGCAAGTATATAAATGCTCTGTATATTTTTTTGCTTTCCACAGATGTCCCTCTTTATACATACCTAATGGTTTTTGAAAGAAATAGGAATTAAAGATTAATTACAGAAAACTGCAGCTCACTGCTAATTATTAATTCTTACCCCCGGAATATTTTGGGACAATTAGAAGCGCGAATGAATGTTTTTAAAAATTTATTTCGTGCATAGTGATATATATATTTCGAACAATCTGCATAAGTAAAAAATTGGTTAAAATTATTCCATTACTTTAAGACACTTGCGTTTTAGAATAATCATGATTATAAATATTTATTTACACTTATATATTACGAAGAGCATACGTACAGCATTCATATCATGTATTTCAAGTCAACACCTGACCGACATAAAAACGCGTGAAAGCTGCATATATATAAACATAAAGCTGAAATTTACTAATAGCAAAAACCACCTCAATCCAAACAAATGGGAGAAAAGGATAGAAAAAGTTCAAAATAGGCTCTTGACAAAGGCAACTGCAAGTCAAAATAAATGTAAAAAATACATAAAAAAACTCACTTGTGAAATGTCAGGTTTTTCCATGTAGTTTTTCATGTATTTTGACTTGCAGTCATTTTTTTGTCAAGAGCTCATTTTAAACTTTTTAGTAAGGGAATCAAATAAATTAATATTATGTATATGCCGCATGTCTGCAGTTTTTTTATATTAACCCCAAAGCAGCCCTCAGCTACGGGAAATGCAATTCAAGATGAGTACGCGGTCACATCTGGAGTCCAAATGACGCCTCTGAGACGATCAGAAAGAACATGAAATGTTTCCAATGTGTTGCGGTTACTAATATAGAACTCGACTAGCTTATTACTAGTTCCTTGTCTCCCCACGAGGGGAGAGTAAGACAAAAAATCGGGTTTTAATATGGAGAACATCCTGATCGAAAAGAGAGGAATACTATGGATTAGGATAAAATAAAAAATGTCCTTAGTCGAGAAAGATATATTTTAAATGATCGAAAAGAGAACCGTTTAAGCGCAGTATCAGACCAGAGCCAACCACCCCTTTTATGTTTTCTATTTTCTGTTTCTCGTGCTTCATTAAATATGTTTCGAAAGAGTTTAAATAAAGATTTAACACAGAAAAATTGTTGTCGTGCATGTAGTGTAGCGCTTCGATGTTAACTATAGGTGTCCGTGGCTCTCACCCATTCTCTTTTCATCTCGTAATAAAATCTCGATACCATCTTCTCGGTCTGTGGTTGGTCACAAGTGCATCGATGGGAAAAGGAAAGCACACACAATTAACTTAACTTTATTAACTGATCTAAACGTTATCCACTTTTTCTAAGTTCATCAAACTCACTTATATTTAAGGACAATCGACAGACTAATGTATGTCACGTTCTTAACATGTTTTATGGTAGTCGCTCCAGACTAGGTATCGAACCACTTCATGTAAGGATCTAAGAACTAAACGTATAAACGCAAAAACATGAGATACCTACTTACCTTAGTCTTGAAAAGTCAACAAGAAGAGAATTCTACAATCCTGCAGTTCTGGGAAAGTAACTACTGGAAATAGAAGTTGTATTATAACGAGATGCCTGTAAAATGCAATCGAATGTTTTATTTTTATAGATTATAAAACGAAACGTTTTATTTACAAATAAATAGACATAAAGCGAAATTAACAGAGCGAGATATAAATATACATTACTTTAGATATATGCACAATAATCAAATAAATTACAAAATCAATCCGTATAAGCGTATATACAGTTTTTATTTATGCTAGCACCTTTTAAATAATCAATTACAGTTCACTGATCGAGTGAAATAAAGGACAATTGAGTCTTGTTTTGTATCTGCAAGACAATCATTGTATTAGCAGGGATTAGCGTTGATAGTGTGCGTCAGTCCATCGCCTCGCCGTGCGATATAGGTTCCAGTTCAACATGTCAGATGATTGGCATAAAATTAGGTCGGGCATGATGAAGTGATAATAATTTTATTAGATTCATTTTTATCAAGCTGTACGTTTCGGGATATGGAATCGCTTCCGCTGAGTTCGAATCCTATCGTGACACACTAATAGCGATGGTTCATTTCCTTTCAGCTACGGTTGGAATGTAAACAAACAAATGAATAAATGAAAATAACAAAAAGCAGTAATAGTCTATAATGTTTCAGCATTGAACCATCAAACATTGGCCGATATAATGCAATCGACACAAATCAAATAGAAAACAATAAGTGTATTGCATAACAACATATTAGAGTGATGTTTGGTGCATAGTTATCAGAAAGTGCTTCCATTCTGTGGAACATATTACCACTGAATTGCTTTCCTGTAGACTACAATATAATTGCATTCAAATTCAATGTAAACAACTGTCCTAATAAGTAATCAACTTTTGTTCATTCCATTAATCGTTTTCGGTCATCTCATTACATTCTTAATTAATAAACTGACAATCCATCTAGCTCATTAACTCCTACACTTAAGTGGCTTTTGGCCTTGATATATGCTCAGTCATTCGTAAAAAAGGACGAGATGCTTTTGAACTTCATTTATGTCGAATAAATACTGATTATAATTAGTTTCCTAACATTTTATATTCCCTCTGATTCTCTCTATTATTATGTCCGCCGATTCATATAGGTTCCCTGTATTGCTAACGTCATGGGGCTATTTCCTCCATTATACAACATCAGAGTTTTGTTTAGTTGTGTGTTGCTATGCTAAACGGAGCAGGACACTTTTATAGTTTATATAATGTTGAAAGTCAAAATCAATTGGAAATAATTTATCGTGAACAATCAGTTAAACAGAATTCATTATTTGACCGCCTTTCCCAGGGATCCACACTATAACTAACTATAATGTATTTGACAAAATCGTAACTCGGCTTAACCAATTCCAAAGTCTGATCAGTATCCATTTCCAATCCCCTATCTCAGCCAATACTTTTAAAACCCGCCTCCATTTATTTCGAATTAAAACTGTTGATTTTATTGACAAATGAAATTAGCAATTTAATTTATGTTCCTTTAATAGGAAATAGCTTATCCTTAAATTCCCTAGTCTGTGACGCAGAAGTGCATAACATATAACTCAAAAAGTCCCGGGCGTAACTAATAAAATTAAACAACAAACTTTTAAGCAAGATTCGACTCTATTTTATCAACATAGTCTACGTCTAGAGTTACACAGATTCCAACGCTATGCTTGTTTTCTGTAGAACGATTTATCTTTGGCTTAAATATACGCCTGTGTTTGTATAGCACTTCTTCATTGTAGACACATTTCTCCCTGGAGAATTCCTTTGAGGTATGCAAACAGCCAGTAGTCGCTGGGCGCTAGATCTGGAGAACAGAGTTGGAGTGAAAACAATTCGAAGTGCAATTCATTCAATTTTACCAGCGTTTCGCTCGACTTGTGACACACTACATTGTCGTCGAATGGGATACGTTTTTGTCTTCATTTATCGCCGTAATTTAGTGATTTCTTTTTAAAAAAAACGCTATAGATGGTTCTATCTGCTCTTAATATGATCGATGACCAAGATACCTTTCGTATCTCTAAATACGGAGACCAAAATCTGATCTGCTGCTGTTTACATCATTAATCGCTTTGCAAGGCTTTCACCGGCTGTTGTGTACTGAGCGTACTGCTTATTTGACTCACGAGTGAAGTGATGGATCCATTATGTATCCATTCTCACAGATTGATGCAAAAACTCATTGTTTCTTGCGTTGAAACAATTACAAAGAAGGCTATGAACTGTTGACACATTGCTGTTTTGATCGACAATGAGCAAACGCCATACCCACTTTGATCACAACTGTCTCATTGACAAATATTCATGCAAAATGGTAGTTACGTTGCGTACTGATATCTTCAACTTCTCTGCTATCTAAAGTAACTTTAATTTACAGTCTGCCAAAACGATGTTTTTAACTTTTAGGGTGTTTTCTTGGACAACTGTCGGATTTGGGCGACCTGTTCAGCTTCATTTGTGTCTGTACGATCGCGTTGAAAGTCAGCATACCAACTCTAGCTTGAAAAGTATTTAACAGACTAAATTCAGATTTTTCCATTGTTTTTCAAATTTGCAACATTATTTTCACTAAATAACTAATACGTAAATTAATTATCCGATTAATCTCAAATTTTGACACCTGCGATTTGAATGTTAGTACTTTATAAAATCATATGAACTTAATATTAGTGGCGCAATTTATGTAAGCTCTGGTATTTATTGAGTGATATATCATGTTCGTAATAGATAAATGCTCTACTCTAGAACAAAAACCTTACATTATTGTGGACATCCATAAATAAAGTGCATCATGGATTCAACAGGATTCGAACTTGGCATCCCCAGGTCCTTAAACGACGTCGGTATCCACGTCATGAACGCAAACTCGCACGAAATAAGTAATAAACAATGAATGAAAATAACAAATGAATAAATGTAAACAATCTCACATGTTTCTCAATTTTTTAGATGAGGATTGATAATTTGTATAATATGGATCATTCGGATGACTGTTCTAATCTTGAATATTATCATCACACGCTTCAGCCGCTGTAACATCCGGCCTTCTTCAGGTGTATCTTTTCGAACTTTGGAATATTCTTGTATTCTCGAATTCGACAGAAATATTCCCGAGTTTGAAAAGATACACCTGAAGAAGGCCGCAGGTTACAGCGGCTTAAACCTTATGGTTATAACACTCAAGATGAGAACAGTAGTCCGAATGACCCATATTATACAATCTCACAAATGTTCTTTAAAAATTGAATAAAAACTTCCCATCATCCCGGGTTTTCACTTTCATTCTAACTCTTTCACCTAAGTACTTGTGACCTATACCTTAAAACAGTGTTTATCTAACAAATGAAAAATTCAAAATGTAAAACTATGATGTTCATTTTGTTTATTTCAGTTATGTCATGAGAGATTTCGTCACAAATTCAACATTTGTGGTTAGCTTTTGACAAGTGAACATTTATCTCTGAGCCGTTGTCCGCTTAGATTTTGATCGGTCACTGTCAAAACAGGCCACTTAAATTCTGCCAATTTTTACAATTCATGAATTTCGCTTATATACAAGGCTGCAACTTTCAACTTTACAATTTTTACTCATCACAGAGCTACCATTTTTATTAATTCGAAGTTCGATTCATGGACATGTTTTCAGGGTCGCTACGGGAGCTGTACCCTCTCTCCAACTGAAAAAAAGTGTAACGTCACATTTACAACTCGCCTAGCTACAACCACAGAAAATAACTTTCCGTTCACTCTATATATACCAAAAACCAAACGGAACTTCGATGGACAAAGTGTCTTTCCTATGGCATTTCATATATGTAAAAAGATACCAGGGGGATGCTTCGCAACCGACTACAAAATGGTTGTCTTTAAGTCTAATGTGAACAAATACTTGTTAAGGAGCCCTCTTGGATAAACAATTTATCTTAAGTAATCTTCTGTCAATTCCATCCAGTGTTACCAATCTTCTCGTGATGACGATCATCGTCTAATTGACAATTTCTTTTACCCTTATCCTCGGGTGGCCACCAGGTGTTTATAAGAGTAAAAATAACTTTAAAATACTCTTAAAAATATAACACCGTGTTCATGTTAGATGATTCCGATCGTGTTAATACAACCTGATATCTGCTAAACTTGTGAAAACAATAGTTTTATATACTCATGAGTGTAGTTATGTAATCTTACATTTTCAGAAAGATTTAAAGATTTGTATATTTATTCTTAGTTGCTATGAATACATTTTCGTTGAAAAAATTCGTTGGTCTGACCTGTTCAGGTAAGTAAATAGCCCACAAGAGTGTTTTAATATTATATACCTATGTTATATACTTATATATGATAATCATTCTTGTTAAACAATTGTACTTTGATAACTATCTGTATAATTCATTTCAAAAAGTAAATTACACGCATAAAACAAACGTCTAGGTCAGCTAGTATTCATTCATATACAAATATTTTTATGAGTCGATTTATCTAAAAATGTTATATTGATTTTTGCTTGTATGCACAAACATACACATACTTTTTACGCGTGTGCACTACGTGCATTTTGATTTTTATGTTTATGCATATTAATGCCGATATGGAACGGTGCGCGTGATGCGCATTAAATATTTGTCATTCTCGGGGAAAATTACTTCTTAAGGCGGCCATAAAATAAGTAAAAAACACATCACATGTTTCTTTTTAAGTGCCTGCAAACTCCATCTAATTTCCCCACGGACGTCAAATTCACCATTTCCTTATTTTTTTATTTGATCTCTGTTCACTTTATTGTGTCCGATAGGAAAATCAAAACAAAAACAGGCTTTGACGAACGAGTATTTTAGTCATAATCTAGTGGCGTGGAGACATCAACCAATAAAATTGAGCATACATCAATAAATGCAAGTCTCGATAGAGCAAGTCACTTTCGTGAAGATGCCCATATTTATCACAACTTGAGAATATGGTATGATAACTAGAAATCAGATGTGACCTCTGTACTCAAATATATTCATAGATTAAATACCTACGCCTGACTGTATTTTCATCCATTTTAGTTTAGTTAGTTTTCAGGGGTTAATTGCTGAGACTAACACATGCATTTTATGAGATACATAGATATACGAGCGTTTATTTAAGGATCTTCTTTACTTCTCAACCATTGATAATTGTTTTCTCTCGCCCATGGACGATGTTATATTTTATTTTTCTTGTGGTATTTGCATACTTTTTCTAGATTCCATGACCAGACTCCGTCTACTCTGGTGTCATATCCAGCTTTGTATTTTTACTTGTGGTAACATCACTAGGAGAATGCCACTGTTCCCCTTATGAGCTACTGTATAGTCATTCCGAAGAGATCCTATTTGGACGTAGAATTCTAAGTTATTGTGCATATTTAGTCATAGAGTGTAGCAGCTGAATGTCAGGCTGTCCTGACAAACGTCTCTACAGAAAGACCGAAGACAGTCAGGGATACAATCTAGTCGGCATTAAAACAATTGTTTCTATTTGAGATATATAGATATCCGAGTGTTTAATCAAGATTATTCTCTACTTCTCAAGTTTTGAGTTAGTAAAGCAGTGAAAAACACCATTTCCTCTCTACAATTTGCCACACAATTATGTTATAGTTTATCTTTACGGTGGTCTTTTCATGATTTAGTCGGATCCAAGGACACGTATTCTTCTTGTTTCTAAGATTTTTGAGATGCGGATTGATAATTTGTATAATTTCGATTATTCAGACTACTATTCTCATCTTGAGTGTTATTATCAAAACATTTCGACAGCTGTAATCCCCTCTTCAGGTGTATATGTTCAGACTCGGAACCATTTCTGTCGAATTCGGAGATCTGGACGGAATGTTGCAAGGGCCAGTGGCGCAGTGGATATAGTATTAAGTAAAATTCAGTTTTAAGGGATAGTCATCTGAAGGTTGAAGTTTCAATCTTCGATGCGGGCGATACGAAGAATTGCTAATTACTGAAGACTTCTCCCAGTCCTGACTGACGGGACGAGAGCATGCTACCCCGTGGATTAAATAAAGGGTTCCGTTCGAAATTCCGTCCAAATTTCCGAGGTCGACAGAAAAATTCTCGAGTTCGAAAAGATACGAAAAGAAGGCCGAAAATTACAGCGGTGGAAATGTTGGGATGATAACACTCGATGAAAAAAGTAGTCCGAATAATCGAAATTATACAAAAAAACATCTTGTCTGGTGGGGTAGCCAGCAAAGTGCTGTTACTTTGACTAATATCACCAGGAAAAGATATACCATTTTTCGTATAGGGTTTTTACCCCGCTTAATAAACCGGTATTGTCTGGGCTTTCCGGTCTGGATTTACGCCGGTCTATCGGTTGTCCGCCCTGTGCAGTTCTAGGATGTGCACCCTCCCAGACTTTGTCTTCTCACCCTTTGAGAGGGGGTTAGTTTAGTTCTAATCGCCTGAGGCGCCCCTACCGAAGAATGCCGACGGGGCTGCCCAGGCAATTTTTAAATGACCAGAGTGCTCAAATTCTCGAGCGCTGGTTTTTTCCCACTTTCCCGACCTTGTGTCATATGTTACCTTGTGAGAGGAAGATAAATAGAAGCAGTGTCGAGGGAATCTTATTTGCACTTCAAATGCTATATTATTTTAGAGAAGTTTGTCAGTGTTTATTTGTAGGGTGAAGTATCCTTGTGCCAGGTAGTTCTGACTAACTCTTGTACAGAGAGACAAAAGCCACTTGCGGATGGTGTCAAGTAGTCGTTCAAACTCTCTTTCTCTCTCTTTCTCTCTCGCTCACTTTCTCTGTCTGTCTGTCTGTCTGTCTGTCTCTCTCTCTCTCTCTCCCTATGTGTGTGTGTGTGCATGTGTATTTGTATACATGTGTTCCTCTATGAATCTATTTTTGACTATCTTCTACAGAAACACAGTAACGTCATTAATGTACACTGTGGTGAACTTAACTTTTTTATAACGGGTGTAGTCGTTTAAGATCAAGCATTTTACACCTTTATATCTTTATAATAATGATTGATCTACTGATATTCCAGTGTGATACGTAGGTTAGGCTAGATTTTTGTAGAAACAGAAATTAAAATCATTTGAAGCAAGTTATTCTTAGCTGAATACGACTCAATTTTACTTGAAAATTAAGAAAACAAACGCCAATATGAATCATCACTAAACGGTATGTTCTTTATTTAAGGTGTCCGTTCCAGCAGACACAGTGAAGAGGAGAGTACGGAGCACTATTTATATGTCTTGTTTAAGAACTAACATTAATACCTTTTGTCTAACTCACTTCCAGCAACTAACTTATCTATGATCAAACAATCTATTCCCAATCCGGTTGTCTTTGCTTTCTTCTATTCATACGTTTATGAGAGATAGGACCTTAACACTTCAAAACAGCGTGTGCTTGAAACATAACAATTACAATCAAACAAAAAATAAACATTTTTTGAAACCAGAAAACGTATATTAAAGATGTGATTTCTGAAAGTAAAATGGTGTTCATTGTCCTTCATTATGGATACGAAATAAAAATTACTTCTGAGGTGGGGTAACACAAAAATACTTTGGTGCTGTTTCAAAAATCAGCTAAATCGTTATAATATAACTTTCATACAAGCGCTGGAAAAAAGTCACGCGTTAGTTGTTTCTTTTCTGACCGAGTTTAGCCTCAATAAAAAAATCCACCGAAAACCAATTTCTGCGGGATTATTCTGTTTTATATACGTTATTAGAACAATACTTTCGATATAAAATATTGAACATTTCTCATCAAACACAGTAGAAATCATTGATTTATTTTGTTTCATTTCTATTTATGAAAATATATTTTTAGTTTTTTACAAAAATACAGTATTTAAACTTATATTAATTATTATTTGTGGGAAATCATTTTCTTCAAAGAAAATAAATATTGCCTTAGTCTAGAAGCATTCTTTCTTTAGCGGAATCAAACAACAATTTCTCCGGGAATATTCTGTACTGGCCACGTTATTATAACAATATTTTAAAATGGTCTGCCGATTTACTGGCTTACACGCGTTTCTTTTTGTACTGTTTTCGCCAAGCGCTGGTAAGAACATACATACTTCTCGCTGAAAACCATCCATTATATATGTTTTTATTTACTAACATGCGTCCAGCAATAAAAGCATACATTCTCTTTTGCTATAAGTCAACTATTAAATATTTTCTCTTTAACGCAAATAGATCACATGTTGCTACAATACGTTAAAACCTTCAGAAGAATATGCCGATTTACTGGCTTCCAGATGCGTTCTTTTTAATAAGCGCTGGTAAAAACATAAAACTTCTCGCTAAAATCATCCAGTGTATATGTTTTTATTAAATAACATACGATCTTACGCACCTTTTGAGATGATGATTAATATTTTATTATTTTTGCAACTAGAAACGACACGCATTTCACTGTAAGTAATTCAGATGATTGAAATATGATTTAATCAGGTGAGCCCTTACTTAAAACTACATAGGAAGGGGATCCCAGTCACTCCAAACGTAGAATAATTTATTTTGTTTGATTTAAAACAATAAATACTTATTTTATAAATCCTATTTTAATCATCTCAATTACTTACAGGTAAATAGGTCCTTTAAAGAGATTTTTAATATATACTCTAACATTTCATTTTATTAAATTGAATTCTTATTTAATATTTTCTCTGATCATAGCTAAAACATAGGTACGTCCTCTTTCAATCAACTAAATTACTAACAGTGAAATGGGTTATTTACTCTTTTTATTTTCAGAGTGAATACTCTAATACGGGCATTCTTCTAGTTACATTATTATTTATATTTCCCCCGAGCAATCTTGGGGCAGGGTTTATCCTAGTTACATATAAAGCTGAGTCCTTTGTCACACTTGTAAATGTATTTAAAAGGCCACGTTTGTGCTTACTATAGAAAAGAATTTCATAATTTACTCAGTCGTGAATATATGAACGACGTTAAAATGGTTAAGATATTTGCATATTAATTTAAAAAATAACCTCTCATAAATTCTACGCATGTTCGCTAAATCGTGTATACATGCATATATTACGATTTGGGGTGAACAGAGTCGGACATTGTAATTCATAAAAAACTCCAACTTACCCCAACAAACACACACACACACATAAGTCAGCGCGATTCAAAACCAAATAAATAATTCCCGCGCGACATATATGCATATATATTTTAGTGTGTGTGTCTGTAGTCTACTTCGATGGCGTCGTCTCAGACAAGATCAAAGTAATGTTATGTGAAGCAGATATGTAACTCGAAGAGAGTTTTTCTGACATGAAAATGATCAAATGGAAATCTCTTTAATCTCCCTTCCGTAAGGATAAAACGAAAGATGCAGCAGGTTTTTCCCAGGAACATGCTGTTCGCTGGTGACGCTCCAATGGTTGTGTATTCCCAAATGAACCTGCAGAAACTACTACATGTATCCTCTGCATCATGAAGCAAGTTCAATCATACCATTAATATACAAAATAACTAATAAAATTAGAGAAGCCGCACTCTCCCATTACTACAAACTATTATTTGTGGGTGGTCTATGATATTACATAGCTGGGCTCAATTCTTTGTCGGTACGCGGTTTATGGCCGATCCGCATTCTTACTTCAAGGACGCTAGCAAACGTGAATTATTACTGCTGGGTGATTGTGCGCACATGCGCGTGTGTAATGAAAAACATAGTTAACACAAATATAGTCCATTTTAATAAAGATTTTAAGTTCTTTTAACATAATGCTCAATATATGTATTGTAATATTTTCAAATAGTAATGACAATAATAAAGTAGTTCATAGATATTAATAATTTCTTATCGTTGTTTCAGGTTTTAAAACACCCCAGTTTCTGATTTTAAGCTTTGTACAGAAATTCAAAATTACTGTACTTACTGGTGACCTATTGAGTCGCTAATACTACTATCATAAATTTCACTTTGATCCCATTAGAAAATACGGAAAGTATAGTATAATTTTAGAATATTCTTTTTGCATAATTAAAATAATTAGTTTCCTAATTTCTATCCTACCGTACTTTTTATCATAATTATTATTATACCATTATTATTTTTTAATATTGTAATATGTATAGAGATTAATAATTATTCATTATTATTATCATAGATATGTAAAGAGAATATTATTTTGCTACCTGAATTGCATACGTGTTTGTTGATTGTACAGATGGAGAAAAGTAAATAAGATAACAACAGTGAAAAAAAGAGTCAAACTTTCTATAAATGAGCACAGACACATTAAGGAATATTTGAGAGTGGTTGAATAAAATAGAGTGAGATGGGTCGCGATAAATATATAGTTGGCTAAGAGAAAGAAACGGGTGAGTTCTTAAGTTAATTATAAATTACAGCTAATTAGAAAATTTAAACATGATTTGTTTAAACATAACTCAATCCCAGAAACGATATATGTTTTAGCATGCATGTTGTTGTATGAAATTGTACAATTATTAGAGAAATAAACTTTGATTCACTTATATTTAGAATAATAAAGTTATTTAAGTATTTATCATTTGGCTGTCATACATCATCAATTAAAACATAAAATAACTATTTATATAGAACTGAACAGCTACATAACGGGCAAGTAATTCCTATATCAAGCATGCATCGTTGAATTAAATACATCTTTCTCTCTCTCTCTCTCTCTCTCTCTCTCTCTTAATATATATATATATATATATATATATATATACACTAGAATTATATCCCTCTTATGACGTGTAAAATTAATTCCCTGAACAGTACTGCACCAGTTTTATGTTTCCTTGCAAAGATTAAAATCAATATATTATGATATGAATCTTAATATCTAGAATTCTTATTAAAATGTTGATCGAAATCCATAAATAATTTTTATACAACCAAAATTTCACAAATTTAAGGCTTAAGCTTTAGGCGTCTTTATAAGAAATTGAAATTAACAGCATTTTGCTAAATTAGGACTAATTAATAATGGTCAAATCTGAAAAAGTTGAATTTTCAAATGGAAGATTGTGCCAATATATTGTCCTCTATAACTCAATAAAATACTTCAAAGTAATTGAAATTTAGCAAACTATTGATTAATTGATGTCGAATACCTATTGTTTAAATTTCACAAAAATCGTAGATATTTGAATTTTTCCGAAGTGATTTAACTCCCTTTTTCTCACTTTTCATGAAACTAAATTTAACAAAATATAGCCCATACTAATATTCTTTAGCCTGGCAACTGTGTTCCAAAATCCATAATGATCTGTTCATTTGTTTTAGAGTTAATTTTGTACAACGATATATATATATATATATATATATATATATATATATATATATATATATATATATTTATGTATTTATATATATGTATAGATAGATAGATATATATATAGATAGAGAGAGAGAGAGAGAGAGAAAGACATATATGCATCCCTAACCGTACATCCTTTACATGTCAAATATTACTAATAACAATGTGTTCATGTTATTAACTGTGTTACCTAGAATATATATTCGTAATTCTATAACTATCCATTCATTAGTTTAGAAAATTATCCGATACATCGAAAATATATGAGAATTACCAGTTCTTTACAGTAGAAAGACATCACTACAAGATGTCATTGTTCGGTTATGGTCATGCAAATTGTTAAGCAGGTCGTACTTATTTCTACAAGCCTTATCGAAATGGGCCTTGTAGGAATATCTGTACATGTAAATGGGAATGCTGTACACTTGTACGACACGGCGAGGACGATCCCATTCTATGAAGCCGTGTTTCCGTGACAAGCTGTCGCAAGTAAACTAAGTGACGATTTACAGGTCAAGGTTTATATTAGAGTTTCTGTTTCTTAGATAGATGATCTAACAAAATCTACGGTCCATCTCTCCGAGTCGGGTAGCATCGCCCGTAGGTACTATACCAGCTATTTCAACGCCCCCGCTAATATATATATATATATATATATATATATATATATATATATATATATATATATATATATAAAATAGAGAGTTATCTGATGTTTTGAAAAATTGATAGCAGAAAATAAATATCAGTTGTAATAAAAACATTGTAGTCTAGTCAAATCAGGTAAAAATGTCAAACAAATTTCAACACAAGTTTTTTTGAGCACAATGCATTTATACGAGGTTTCTATATGAACATATTAAAAGTCTAGAAAAATCTGCCGATACGAAATATGAACATTTTACAATTACTGATCTGCTACAATAGTGTGTGTTTATGACAAAAACATGTAAACAACCTCGATTTCGTTTTGGCCTTTTTTTCTAAAATTTTCGATTAAATTGAGTGCTGGTCTTAAATGTATTTCTTTTCTTGAAATACAGTTCTAATTTACTTGAAGTTTTCAGAATCGAACTTTAATTCAATATTTTAATCGCTGGCGGCCATATTGCACCAAAATATGTTTACGACGTAAAAGTTTTATTACATACACAAAAAAATAATGTTTTGGCTACACAATAAAATTTTAACATTTTTTACATAAAAAATAGCTTTTTAAAACAATGTGAAGAGGTTAAAACTAAAACATATTGGTCAATGTTTAAAGAATTCATTACAATATATATCGGTAGGAAGTTTAGAATAACTTACTGAAATAGATCTGTAGTCTATTATAGACTTCTGGTTTTTACTGTCAATGTATTTATTTTGTTACAAATTGAATAATATTTAATGCTAGTACTTTGTAAAGAAAGTATATGAGTAACAACTTTAGGCATACAATGCCAATTACCCAAAAAGGCAGTGATAGCATCAACAGAGCATGTGGAGAATATGCAACTAGTTTTCGTATATGTGCAGGTCAACGTGTTGATAATAGTTGTCGAAAACAATAGTGTAACCCTACATTATAAAATCAGATAAAAACACATGGAATGGATCGATATATCAGCATTTAATTGGAGTTTACAATCCCGAATAAGAACTTTTGATTTCAAGGATACTGCCTTTTTGTGGTACATCAATCAAATACCATGAAGGCAAATACGTCAGTGTTATCATCTTGTGAAAATATTAATATTTGATAACACTATAGACAAAATATATAAATTCCGGAATGATGAGTGGAGTGATACAGTATTAGACACATAATCTTATGCAAATGATTTACATGCCAAGGACGCAGTCTATCGCCAACGGTGCAACTGTATGACAAGCAAACAATGAAATAAATATAACTCCAAACTCAAATTATCTAGCCACAGATAGACTTATTTTAGAGAAAACCTTGGCATTTCTCCCTGAAAGTGTTGCTTACTTTATGCAAATTATTGCAACAGGAACAATAGAGAGAAGAAGCAGGCATCACTGGAACATGCTATCATTTAAGCTGTTTGACAAAGTATGCTGATTGCTATTTTACAATTATGGTTAGTCATAAAAATGCATCACCATTTGTGTTCTAAGTTGTTTATAGATTAATTAACGCCACATGGGTTGTGTAGCCCATATGACGAAATGCTACTGTAACTGTCATGTCACTGTTAGCGAAAATCAATGCATGCTATACACTATATACTAACCCTTGATGGATATTGAATCTTTCATCACCTGGCTATGGTTGTCATATTAACATTAGGTAAATTTGTAACGCATTTGATTTCCCAGCATGAAGTAACGACGAATGAGATCTTTAGGGCTGGACAAGTAACAATTCATTACCATTTTCACAAAGATAATCTATATCATTTTAGTGAACTTACCCATCTTAAGTTTTGTGATCATTTCCGAAATCCTCATATTCACTTGATATTCTGTGGACAGTTTCCCCGTTTCTGCAATTACCATGTCCAGGGTTGTCAGAATTCATGCAAATGGTATACAAGGGAAATCATCCGGGAAGGGAAACTGTTGTGATTTTGCCTTTAATTACTGAGATCAATCAAATATATATATATATTCTACTTTGATATTCCTGATTGAACAAGTAAAATTATAAAACACCTCGTGTTACCACATTTTACCATCCACTGTATCGGTAGGCTCAAACTATTCTAGTTAATAAGCCATATTGTAGCCATCTGAAATCTATAGTGCTGAGAATTAAAGGATAACACATGGAAATATATTTCCTTGGATGTATCGGCAATCTAATGGAAAAAGCATGATTATCTAAAGTTCTGGAAGAGATATATGACCACAACTCAGTGTCAAATATGCTTAGTGAAAATACCCTTGGAAACTATGAAATGGCCGTTTCGTAATAGATGGTGCACTTAATATATTAATTCTTGCAGAAAAATTGGAACTCACTGTGCCACATACTTCTAAACCTGGCACTGAAACCTAAAATAAAGAAAAAACTCACACACAAACAGATGAATTTTATATAATTCAAGTGAGAGGTACTAATTTAGCAGAAATTTGAATAATGTCAGCTAAAAAATATTTGCAAAACTCATGGCTGATCCAGATACGATGGTAGATGAAAAATCTATGATAGCAGCTATGACTATCCATGATGAGTTGGAACAAAAAAAGGAAAATTTGACTAATCGTATTTGCTGCTAGAGGTTGCAATATATGAAAATGCTAGACATTTCGAAGCATTTTCTCTGGGGTGAAAGAACAGGAAATTGGGGTCTCAAACTTTCTTTATTGTATGACATACTACCATTCTAAGACAATATTCTATATTTTCAACAAATAGCTACTTGATCAAGAGACCATCCTGATTTGTATTCTCTTTTTAAAAATAGTTTTCATGTTGTTTGCCATAGTGATACTGGACAGGACTTTCCACTGATCTTATTGTTTATGCGAAGTACCAAATACACTGGCAGACTTATAAGTGATAGAAAGGCAGCGAATCATGTTGAGTAAATCAGTCCGGTTTGTTCTGAACTAAATCAAGCTATGCAGCAGTTTACTGGTGTCAATTATAAAATTAATAAACAGCACAAGAAATAACTGACACCAGACAAAATGGGGATTGCACGGACACAAAAAGCAGATCAGCTTTTTGAAAGTCAGAAATCCCATCAGAAAATCTGATGTGACTGCACAGTATTATCTCAGGTATTGTTGTATAGGATTCAGTAAATTTAGATCAAACAGAAAATGTTGGCTATGAGATTCTTCAATCTATGGAAGGCAATGATGGATCTAACAATTCATTCAAGTGAAATGAATACAGCCACTTACTCTCTAATCAAAAACAGATGTGATTATAGACAAAAAAGTAGTGCATATTAATTTACAATAACTGTTTAAACGCCTCACATTAGTTTCAACAAAAGAACACTTTAATATACAGGTTTTTTTTCATATGAACTATGTCGTTAAACAACATGTATGTTTGATTGCATTGCTTCTCCCAGATCTGCAAGTAAAGCAATTCTCGGAAGTACTCTATGAAACCAGCTTCGATGCCAAGAATACAAACTTCCCACGAGTAGACACTTTGTTTTGGTTGAAGGGACATTATTACATCGGACCATTTCGCATCATTGTCTTACATTTAGATAAATATAGTATGTATATATTAAATACTTACTGTGAAAATATGACAAATGCATTAGTACATTTGATGGTTACAGTGAACAACCTTCAGAAAAAGAGATAATTTATTTGGGAAGAGGAGTAAATGCTGTATCTGTACACTGAATTAACTATTGTTCCAGCAACGAACAGATAACATCTTCTTGGCAAATAAATCTAATAAACATAGACTTATCCAGATGCTTCCTGAATGTTTAGAATGAGCAGGGTGTATCGATGCCAATGGTGTTGCTGTTTTATTATTGAAACTCTTGTAAACAATAAACACGGTTTGAAATCTGACATTGACTCCAGCATATGCTTACATTTATCATTTTCTCATGCCTTACTTTGATGTGACACAACTTTATCTTTATCTAATACAGGCAAAGCCGTACCTATTAAAAACAAAAAAAGACTTATAGCATTGTGCTGAGTCTGCTGTTTGTGTGGTGCATTAAACGAAAGCAATATTGCATCTGAAAAACGCTAGAAGAACGTCAACAAAATGCGCTATCATCGGATTACCCTAAAGATACATAAAAACATAATCACAATGGATTAAATATCTCGACTTTAACATGTCATCATACCATAAATGACTGATATGCAAATAGCACTTAAAATATATATACTTCATTCGATCCGGTGTAACTACAAAAATATTGCAATACATCACAGTGTACAAGTAAAAAGTATGGACTTAATTGTTCAACACACAGTGTGGTAGTACAGCTTGTGCTAATTTGTCAATGCCTAAAGATTATATTTAGTTAGATGATTGCTAAATAATTTAATAAAGCAAGCAATCGGAGAGCACACACCTCTGCCAAGGATTATTGTGGTATGCTTCTATGCAGGTGAAACTGGGTAATGTTTTATAAAATGTAGACACAATATACATATAGGAAAATTTACACACATTGATTGAAAAATGCTAGATTGACGAAACTTCATATGAAGTTGTTAAATAGGATGTTCTATGTTAAAATGATAAATGCTGCCAAATCTTGAATCTGTTTTCGATGTAGGTTGAATTTGATCTGGGTATATGTAAGACTATCTGGTACCCATGTTTATAATTTCAAAAGAATAGACAAGAAATTGATTGAGATGTGATTTTTTTTTAACTTGACAATGATGAAAAATGGGTATTTTCCGAATTTCAATTAAATCTTGAATTCAGATTTGTCTGTAAAATACATTTTATATAGGTTATTTTTTGCTGTGAGATTAAAAAAGCATTCTATATACATTAATCTATATTCTAATCTTTACCTATAAATTTCTAAATGATGCCTTGGTGCGATTGGTCGCATACATTATGTTAACTGAAAAATACAGTGCATCTGTTGATAGCAAATGCAATATTAGCATATTTCATATCGCTAGAATTTTCTAGATTTTGAGTATGTTAAAATGGAGACCTTATAGAAATGCAGTCTGCAAAAAAAACTTTAGTAAATAGATAGGAATAAAATAAACAATAGACACATGACAAACGTCAAATATGTGGTTTTCATGTTTTTAATGCAAGAAAGCCGAATATATATATATATATATATATATATATATATATATATATATGTTGTAAGAAACGGTGCGATTCAACGGTGTTACATCAGTAAAGTTAGGAAGAAAAACAAGGTTGATAAAGAAGAGACGAACATCGATATATATATATATATATATATATATAGAGAGAGAGAGAGAGAGAGATGATATACATACCTAACTTTATAGAGAGACGTATAAATATATACACATACTTAACTATATATATATATATATATATATATATATATATATATATATTATGAGTATATCAGCATGAACATATTACTTATTAATCACGTATGTTAGTGTGCATATATTAAGGGTGTGGTCCTCTGTCTGTCGAAATTCTGTTTTCTTTTCGCACACTATATTGTGTACCCGTCCACGTTGCCAGAATTCAGATTACTAAGCACTTTCAAGGTTCTTTGATAGGTGGGGGGCATTCCATTTTCAATCCTACCAATTTTTGGTTATGTTTAGGAAAGCACCCTCCGCCCTAATTATCTTTCTCGTCCCGCCTATTAAATCCACATAGATTTCCGACCAGTACTTCCTGCCTTCCCGTCTGTCGCTTGGCCAACTTCTTTTTTTATCTTTGGATTTTTAATATGGTTAAATATTTTCATCTTTGTTTATTGTACTTCTTTATATGTATATATATATATATATTCTTAAATAGTTTATACAGTCAGTGTATGTGACGCGGGTACATGCAAACACATTTTTTCATAGTTTGACACGTTTAAGTTTAAAATATATTTGTTATCAGTTTAAGGTTAAATGAGACATGCGTCTGTAAGTCTGTCTTCAGTTAAAAATAGCAGTTTTTTCTATCAAGTTGAAATTATGAAATAGCATTTTCGTCAGTCTTTCAGTTTTCGTCATGATTTCGAAATAGCATATTTGTCTGTCCGCCATACTTACGTTGGTAATAACATTGTATCATGTGTTTCAGGCTAAAGTTTCAAACGGTTACGGGTTTTATGTTAGAAATAGCATGTTCGTCGCTCTGTCAGGGTGAAGTTTGAAATGGTATTCTCAATCAACTAAAAGTGCACAAAAAATAACTCTTTGTTTTAATCCATTTTAAATAGGTTTCAAATTCCTAATATAAAAAAAATAATTTCAGACAATCCTTGTTAGATTTACATCCTGTTACTGATAGTTATTTCATTTTCTTAGCTGTGAGACGACTATTTTCCAAATTTCCTACAAAATGCCTGTTTTTTCCGATGACTTACATTATATGTAAGATGGGAATACTAGTTACACTGTTAATGACAACATACTAATGAATTATTTTGCCCAGCAATACTATCACATTTCATTACATATGTCAACAATTAAAGGCATTGTCTTTGTTTAAATAGGAAAATAAAACGTTTGAGTTATATATATATATATATATATATATATATATATATATATATATATATATATATATATATATATATATATATATATTGTAATATAGCAGGAAAATCCCAGCAGAATGTTCGATTAATTGAGAATTAAAGTTAAAAATTCAAAATTCAAAACTCCTATTTATTTAGTTTGGTACAGGAAAATTAGTACAACATTTGTACTGTCGGTGTCAAGCACAGAAGGACTTAGCAAACTTGACAACAGAATCTGAAGAGAGCCGGATGGCTAAGTCATTCTGTGCTTGAAACCAACAGTACGAATGTTGTACTATTTTGTCTGTACAAAAATATGTATATATATATATATATATATATATATATATATATATATATATATATATATATATAATTTTCTAAGGCATTGCATGTTAATACTTATGTTTATTAAATGGTAATGTACAGAATTGCATTGCTACAATTAAAAATAAATAAATAAAGACGATGCATATTTGTTTGTTTTTATTTAAAGAATATTAAGCTGATAATCAAAATTATTATTAGAGAAGAAAAAATAGATTTTTTTTCTATATAGTATTTACTTTGATAAGTATGTAATATTTTAACAGAATATTATTATTAACAGTAAACTATACCGATATATATAGAAAGCACCGTAGAATTTACCACGGGTCTTCGCTAGTTTGTTGTGAACTGGATGTTAAGAGTTAAGCCCTTAATAGAAATGAAAAGATTCCTGTGGGTTTTTTTTTATCTTACTATGCGTTGCTGTGAAAATTACTTATGAGTGGTACGGGAATAGCGGGAATAGGGTTTTACTCACAAAAATACACATACTCTCTGTGTTCAATCTACGTACAGAGACCGTTTTATTTTTTATTAAACTCACACGCCAAATAATTTTTACTGAAAACTATCCGAGAGGATACTTGTGATGTTTGTAGTAGTCACATATGTTGATGTACTATTTTCCTTTGGTGTAAATGGTCAGCTACAACTGGGTCCATCGACCAATCAGATGTCTTAGCATAAGAATAAAATTTGTTGGATAATTTCTCGCGCCAACACATTCTGGGTTTCTCCAAGTTTTAACTAGTTGGAGTTTCGAGAGCGAACTACCGGATCTTCTGTTGGTGGCTTTTTCAACCTACTAGCGACGAGATAAAATCTCTAAAGATGAGCGGCACCCCTTTTCTAACTATTAACTCGTAACTGTTTATAATTTCCTTTCAGCATTGCCCGTAAAAAGTTATTCTTTTTTAAACATCAATGTGGTCTGTTGTCGTCTACTTATATCAACTATGGAGTCAGATAGACCTTCTATCACAACCAAACTTGAATTTAAATGAAAACGGATACTCTTTAGTCAATCACTATATACATTCGTTGCTTGAAATGTAAACAAATGTTATCGTTGTATGACAATTTTGCCTATTTTTACAATGCTTAATTGATTTATTCAGGAATATAACATTTCTCTTCTATTTACGTACTTCTCACAACAGGAATATTCGACATGTGGGAAAATATAGCGCCAGCAAGGCGGCACTCTTAAAGGGTGCAACGATAGTCGTGAATGAACACCTCAACACTCTTAAGCATTTCCTCCGGCGACCGGTAATAAACATATCAAACATACTTATCGAACCAAAATAATACAATACTTTATTCTGACAAAGAAGAGTAGTGGAGCGAAAGTACCTAGGTTGTCAAGATGTGCCAAGGATTCAGCGTCTAGGCATGTAAAAAGAGACGTAACTATCATGTAATATTCCACACCGTCATTTCTGAGAGAATAATAAACCTATTTATATATAAAGCTATAGTAGCTGGGTTTTTTTTCAGAAACTCTTCTCACAATTTTAGAGATAGAAATCGATAAACATATGCATTCTTAAAGTAAATTACCCAAATTACTTAAATAATAATATTTTATTTTGACTAAAGGTGTTACAACACAATAGGGTATACGGTCGTGATTGCCATCCATAAAATTGAAATAGAGTGTTTACGTCATTTATAATTCATAATGTAAAATTTAATCAACATAAAAAATAAGAAATTCAAATCTAAAAAGGAGTGTATGGCTTGGATCAGGAGTCAACAAGTATCCTTAATAGCTCCGTTATTTTGCTGGGTGTTCCTTTAGAGGGTTAAAGACTGAAAAATAAGTTGAAGACTAAACCATTATTACAATGAATACTACATTGTTTACATTCTCTCACACACAATAAATCCTGAATAGATCCTTTGACCCAACTCAGCAGATTGAATATTCCAAAATGTAAAAACACATTATAATAAAACAGGATGGTTGTATGGTCTGAACTCAAAATCGAATAGTGTGTATCATTAATCCCAAGCAACGCCTAATTCTGCAAGTAAATAAACGAAATTACCCTCTGAGTTTTTACTGCCGCCTACACTTAATATATGTCAGTAGTATGCATCATAAAGTAATATTATTTGGATTACTCGGATTACTGTTCTCAACTTGGATGTTATTCACAGAACGTTTCGGCCGATGTAACCTCGTACTTTCTTCAGATGTGTTACGTCGAACTCGGGAATCTTGATATCGAATTCGGTAATCTATACGAATTTTCGAACGGAACAATTTATTTAATTCAAAATAGAAGTAATTCATAATCGCATTCTGATCAACGCCCGTACTGCGTTATTTACGAAATATGTCTTAGAAGTACCCGACTTTCTTTTTATTGTGCGATATAGATACGATAGGGCGCTGCCACTCAACACAGTGAAGGAATACACCTTAATGCCCCAGTGTGTATTTTATCACGGTCTTAGTCGCTGACTGTCGGTCGCTGAGTGGGGTGCTACATAACGTGTTCGTCGGATTACAAATTTTCTCAAGATGACTGAACGTGTTGAACAAAGCTACTGCCTAAAATTTTATCAAACGCTTGGTAATTCTCCAAGCAAAACAATTCATAAGATTCAGCAGGTGTTTGGGGAAGATGCGATGCGTGTAACACAAATTAAGGAGTGGTTAAACCGATTAAAAAATGGCCGCACATCAGCGGAGAGTGACCAGCGTTCTGGCAGGCCCCGGACTTCTCGGGGTGCAGCTGTTGTTGAAAGGGTGCGAAATTAAGTGATGGAAGATCGTTGTTTAACCGTGCGGGACGTCGCCCAAGAGGTCAGAGTGAGTATAGATTACGCACATGTAATTTTGCGTCATGATTTGACAATGCACAGAGTGGCTACGAAATGTGTGCTCAAGTTGTTGTCGCAGGAACAAAACGACCTCCGTTTTCAAGTTGCGCAGGACCTTCTGGGAACCACCAACACTGATCCTGGGTTTTGAATCACCGTGATAACTGGAGATCAGTCATGGGTGGACGGGTACGACCCAGAAACAAAAAGACTATCGTCGCAATGGAAACATCACGAGTATCCAAGGTAAAAAAAAACGCGACAGGTGCGAAGCAAAATGAAAGTGATGCTGACTGTCTTTTTTGATATTCGTGGAATTGTGCATAACACAAATCCGAACCGGAAGGACAAGCGCTATCAAGATGTTCTCCGGCGTCTCTGTGACGCAGTTCAGCGCAGAAGACTAGATATGTGGACGGCGAAAAACTGGAAACTGCATCAGAACAACGCCCCCGCACATTCATCCAAATTGATTAAACATTCCTTGGCCAAACATGGAATTCCAGTCATTCACACACCTTCCTACTCTCCAGACATGGCTCATTGCGACTTCTGGTTGTTTCTAAAATTGAAGACGCTACTGAAAGGTTCCCGTTTTGAGACAAGAGAAGAGATAATGCGGAACGCGACGGCGGAGATGAACACCATTACAAAAGAAGACATCCAGAAGTGTTTTCGGCAGTGGATGGATCGTTGGGCAAAGTGTGTGAAAGCACAAGGGGCCTACTTTGAAGGGGATTAGGGTCCCAACCCCATCAGGTATTTGAAATATTTATTCTAGCCTGAGGTCGGATACTTTTAGACATACCTAAGGAAGCCATATTTGGCAATGTATGACCGTTTAGCGCGGGTTTTCAAAAAAAAGTATGAATAATGAAAATAATCCAAAGTATAAATCCTAATCTAAAAAATCCTGAAAAATTATACATTAATTGTAAATATCTACCAGGTTCTGGATGATTGACGGGAACATACCTTAAACTTAATTGTAAAAAGGTTCGTATAGTTAGTTGGGCTGATATAGCACGGTATGTTGGAAAACTTTTAAGTGAGCATCAGTTTATATGATTTGAGTGATAATAGAGTTTGCGTAAGGTTCTTGTTAAATAAAAGTGCTAAGCACATTTATATTCCTACCCGAAACAACTCCTATGTAAAAAAATGAAGTTCATTATTTAAAATGAATAAAATAAATTTTAACTTTAAACTAATTGGGCTCTTCTTTGTAAATATTTCCGATTCACGAGTAAAACTTTGCTTGACCGAACCTCAATAATATATATAATAATATAGCATTAATATAAGAAAAAAATCAGATTTTTAGGCAAAGAATATAAAATGATGAAACGAGCTTATTATTGAAAATTCATGGATTAAGGAACACTTTTTATATATATATATATTAAATATCTGTTAAATTAATAAATATTTTATATATTCAAAATATATAACAATAACTATATTATAAAAAAATCGAACTATACAATGATCTCAGTTAGCTGTTTTAAAGCTAACTGATACGAATGTGTAGTTCGAATAATTGAATATAAAAACAAAATAATTAAACGAAACTAACTTATTTTAACTAATTGAGTTTCTTTCATAAAGGCGAAAAATACAAAATAAATTTTCTCAGGAACAACAAATCGTATAACGATTTTCCTTCTTTTCAATCATCCGCAACAAGCGATTATACATTGTCTAATTTTGGTTCCTTATATAAATAGCACAGTCTTCTGCTTATCAAAGGCCACTTATCTATTTTTACTATCATAGTTCTCGAATATTTTATTATATTTACTGCTATTTACGTGACAACCAAATACGTCTATTGGTCTTGTGGATACTTGTTGCCTATACCCATGGGAGGGGGAACAGTTTTTATACGTATACCTGTATTCTATGAATTAAGAATAACACTCAAAGATATTTAAAAACCCAATTTAATTTGTCGATGATTTTTTTAATAACGTTTTTGAAAGCTGTTATTGAGGAGAAGTGAGCGATATCGAGAGAAAAGAAAATGGAAACGTCACCACAGAAGTAGAGTTATGCCTATAAAGTTGATGCAACGTATGTATTAAAGAACATCTCATTAAGTTTCTGAATTTTTTAGATGAGGATTATTAATTTGTATAATTTGGATTATTCAGACTACTATTATCACCTTGAGTGTTATTCTCACAACGTTTCGGTCTATGTCATCTCCGACCTTCTTCAGGTGTATCCCGTGAAGTAACTGATGAAGCACTAAGTTAAATTCAGTTCTAGGTACAGTCTACTTAATGCTGGAGGTTTAATCATCAGTGCATGCGATACTAGGAATGCCGAATTACTGAAGATTGATGGATCTAGAACAAGCTACCACCGTCGATTAAATAAAGAATTCCGTCCGATATTCCGTGCAGATTTCCGAGTTCGACAGAAAAATTCCCGAGTTCGACAATGTACACCTGAAGAAGGTCAGAGGTTACATCGACCGAAACGTTGTGAGAATAAAACTCAAGATGATGACAGTAGTCTTAATAATCACAAGTATACAAAATATCATTAAATTACAGTCAAATTGCAAACAATGATGCTGATTCTCGAAATTGAAGTAAAACTTCGATCTTTTTAATTAACAGTTACCGCAAGCTTCAATTCACAATATCAACGATTTTGTAAATTGGCTCCAATCAGGACACCTGGATGTTCACACTTTGTACGTAAGCTTACGTCTTTGATTTATTTCTGTGGAGAAAGTATATTTCATCGGAGAAAACCTCTTTAATTAGTCAAATATGTCCTTTCTGTAGCTGCTTGATTAATACCGTGATGAGGTATTACATTTATGTCTGCCACTCCAAGTGCTCTGTAGTGGGAGAGAAGAGATCTCGAGCGTGTCATCATTACCACAACCTTGGAGGAAATTTACAATCGCCGTTTCTCCAGAAGAGCAGAATGTATATTCGATCGCATATTTATTTTAGCTGCTGTCTCGTGGTCGGTATTCTAAGTCGACTAGATATCAATCAAACCAACTAAGTGACAGTTGTTGTTTTTTATTCTAGAGCGCTGGCTGTGCTAAAGCTGCTAAAACTAGTGTTTTTCCAAAATCCTTTTTTGTCGGAGAAACGTAGATTTTTGTAAATATGTTTGTTCAAATACCTCGTAATAGAGTAAGGTCCTGATAGATAGGAGCGATCAGACAGACTAATATGATTATTGTTTATCCAGAAGCAGATTTTAGATAAGGGCAATAGATATTCATATGATTAAGATGAATATATTATAGTTAACATTTGAATCGTCTTCGTCATACTTCCAGCTACTTTTACTGATAAAGAATCACCAGAAGTGTAAGTAAGAAACACTTGAACATTTCATAAAAGACTGCTTAGGGTGACAGGTTCGTCATAGGGAAGCAACATTAAAATACTACTAATACTACTACTACTACTACTATAATAATAATAATAATAATAATAATAATAATAATAATAATAATAATAATAATAGGAATATAAAACGTAGTGAACAAAACTATTGTATAAAATTGTCTCAATTTGTGACAACAGATCATGGCGTGAGGGATGCATGAATAATAGAATATTCTTTAAATAGAGCAATACAACCGTGCATATAACAGTATTTTTGCTCGGGATCAAAAAATGAACTAGACGTACCCGTGATCTCTTCACCCACCACAACTACCACTATTTCTTTCATGTTGGTGTCATTAGAAACATAGATTCAGGGAGAGAGAGAGAGAGAGAAAATGCGTAGATTGACAAATGAGAGATTCGTGACTTGTTCAGTTAATTTTATATAACGGCCAAGTTGAAGAATTTAAATAGATATTTTCAACCCTAACTCAATCCCAGAACCAAGGAATATTTTCCCATGGTGTTTGTGTCATTAAATTAAATATGAACACATCTTAGGAAAACGCAAATAGAATTATTTAGCTTCAGCACAGTAATAAATATCAAGTCTATACTTTCTTTTCAGAATTTTTAATACGACAATGCAAACTGTATTTGAATGAATAAAGTTGACTCTAAAATCGAGATGCTGTGCGGTTAAACACGCTGAGAGATTGAAATGTTTTTCTGAATCTTCTAGAGACGATCCTGTCAGTGGAATCATCAAACAATCCGGATTCCTGTATTTTGTTTGTTTTTATGAGATTCATTCCTGGAACGTTTATTTCCTTTTGAAAATGTATTTTTGTTCGAGGTGTGGTTGAAATTATGTTGGCAGATGTTCAACATTTTCTTTCTGTATCCTTGGCAATAACTTGTCCACGGAATTTTCTCCACAGAATGTTCGCAAACGGTAACCTTACATTTAACACTGACCATCTTTATTATTCCCCTTTCAATTGGCTTGGTCAACTGCGATCAAATTTATCCAAATATTACAGTTTCTGAGTGGAGGGTTTTGGATGAACACCGAACACTGTGTTTACGTGTCCTGATTCATGCTGGTATCGACCTATATGACGTAGCAGTTAGAATTGTATTACGTTCGCCAGCAGGCTGTTATCTATACTATACATTTTGTCATCTATTTGTATGTCACTGACCGGGATGCAATCGAAATAAAATACTATATATAGATTAAACACAGGATTTCCCGAGTAAAGATTTATGAGGAACTGATGATGAATTAATGTTGTACTAGCGTTTTGTTTTTTACAATGATATCGTAGGGACCATCGATAAAGTTAACGTATATTTTTATTTTATTTTATTCTATTTACGAGTTTAATCAAATAATAATATAGGGTTCATAGAACAACGTTACACGTGTGTCTTTATTTATTCCCAAATAACGCCGATAGTAACGGTTAGTTTTTTTGGAAATGAATCGAATAATACATTGGATATTACGAGCGAAAGACGAAGCAAATAAAGAACAAAATAATAAACATGAAAAGTTATGGTGAAGATGTAGTGCCAAGAAGGGGTTTAGTAGGAGGAAGAGGAGGAGAAGGAAGAGGACGATGAGTACGATAAGATAAAAAGATGAAAAAGAAGACAAAGAACGAATTAAAAGGAAACACAATAACAGAAGAGAATAACACATCGTTACTAATATCATAAACGTGTGTCTGCCATCTGTCTGTTTTTTTTTATTTTCTTATCTTTTGTTTTTGCTGCGGATGGGGCATCCTACCAGATGCCAGACATTCACCGGCTATTTCAGACAGTTCAACCGAGAGATGTTTTAAAGTTCAATTTTTTATATTACTCTTAAACTTGGTTCACCGAGTATATTCGCCAGATAATTTTGAATTTATTATGTATTAGTCCGGTTGCTCCTATAATTACTGGCATGTTGGAGATCTTCCTCAGATTCCAGTTTCTTTTTATGTCGTGCATAAGACCTTGGTATTTCGTAATATTTTCCCTTTCATCTCTGCTAAAGCTAGCATTATTAGGGGTACTGCCTTCAACTAGGGTTGCTACTTTCTCCCTATTGCTCCATATCACTATGTCAGGGTTAACAGCTCCATTTTCTAGATATGTAGCTGTAGGGATTGCATAGTCATAGTTGATGGTGTATAACTTCTTTCCAACTGTTCTTTCTGGTATATGCTCCCAGGACTTGCTGCTATACTGCCTGTCTGTCTTTCTCTGTGTATCGTAAAGCTATTAGATTGACTTATGAACATGGATTTAGTAGAAGTGATACACTGGCTCTGCATATTTATTGTAAAAAGTCTCATATTTATTGTCCTTATATAAGAAACCCTGAGGAAACTATAAAACACCTACTGATCGTGTTGGTAATCGGTGTCACTCTGAAAGGTCTTAAATTTTTTGTCATCTTCCGTTATCTCTTTAGTTTTGTCAAAACTAGTTCATTAGCTATTCAGGAAGTTTTACATGAACTTTTATGACCAGGAGTCTAACAATCAGACTAATTACGACTTTTCGGGATCATCCGGTATATGCCGAAATTGGGTAACGTGTTCAAAATGACCAACAATCGTATTTTCCAACTAAAATGAAACTTTATTCACTTTTGGTAAACACACGGGAAAAGTATGTACTAATTATTAATTACATGTTACACGTACTGCTGATCTTAAAATAGCTATGCTCTTTTCTTAGGCCTTAACAATGACCTCTCGAAAGAAAATCGGCAAACATGCCTCTTTACAGAAATACTTGATAGTACTCATTACGTTTTCTTAAAAAAACAAACCAAAGTTGTGAGCAATTATGGGTTACATGATTCAAGTACTGGAGATCACAGCAAAACAATGCGTGTCTGTTCCCCCTTTTCAACACAGGGCACAATATGTTTCAGAATTATAAAACACTGCAATTTTACGAAGAATTCTATAAACACCTACATTTGTTTTTGCCTAAAATTTACTTTAAATAAAGATTAATAATTATTGACAGAAATCATGCATTGGAAAAGTACGGTTATGCCCTGAGAATGCTAAAAATCGGCCCAAAAAGATGCAAATGATTACAGATCATGCACGTATGTGAAGGCATTTCATTCAATCTGTGTTTTTTAATAAATGACGAGCTCTGATATTAGTTTAGCTTGTTAAAAATTTGGCATCAAAAAATCTGCTAAGAGAGGGCGTTAGAAGCGTTTCATTCTAAAGGCCTTAGAAATATTCTAGAGGTCGCATGGAGCTAACCACCATCTTGTATCGTCACTAATCTGCAAACGACGTCTAGGCCGGCTCGAACATGTCATGAGATTGAGTCCAGAGAGATAATCTCTAACCAAGTTGTTCAGTTGACCTCTGGTAATAAGAAAAGAAGAGGAAGACCAAAATCAACTAAAAAAACAATCGAGACAGATTTGCAAGCAAAATGCAGAAGCTTGAGGGATGCTGTGGATCTGCCTACAGACCAAATGCGATAGATCATTGTAAATGCTTCGTGCGTTTCGGAAGGCGGGCGTTCCTAAGTTTCGGTCTAAGGTCTCAATGTAATGATCGCAAGGGGAGATAACCCATGAATTATTTGTTAGACCTCCGAATGTGTTGCCATTTAAAGCACACAAAATCAAAATATTACTTAAAGTTAAAGCAAATTGGGATCAAAAAGTTCACACATTTCACATCCCATAACTTTAGTTCTGTAAGCTCTATTTTGAAATAGTTGTTTACTATAGCATTATTTTTATTGTTTTTAAATATTTTAGACGCTAAATCATTGCACTTAAATTTATCTTATTATTGTTTAAACATCGTTGAACGGATACTCTATCATTATTCTTTTTTAATATGTAATCTTATCAATGTTCTATATTTTAGTTGCCCGTTATTAAAAATACGTTAAAAACAGTCGTTGATTATAGAATTATTTGTTAGATCTTGGTGAATTAAGTCTAGCTATAATGAATCAATACGTATATCCCATCATATTTATGAAACAAAATCAAATGACATACACTTTTAATTAGCTCATTGGCAACGTAAGTAACATACTACTTACACCTTAACTTTCGAATACACTAGTACACTGAATAATGACGAACACTAAAAATCCTTTTTGAAATGTAAATAATTACGAACTTAAATCCACCATAATGCATGTTGTTTTAGTATTTAATGAGTCAGCTATTTTAATGTTTAGATAATAGTTGAAAAGACAGGATGGATTAGTTCTTGTCTCTTTGCGAGTTGCAAACCATTCGGAAAAATTAGAAATTTAAAACGAAATGCTTCTTCTGGCTTCAAAATTCCTTCATATAGTAACATATTAGAAGTACTATTTATTTATAAATTAATAAAATAACAATTTATAATGAATGACTCTAAATGATGGATTCAGTTTGATGATGTTATTATCGGCCTCTATAATAAATCGAGTATTCCGATGACTTAAAAAGATTGTTTTTAATTGTAGTGTCATTAATACTGCATTAAAAATTAAATGCATCTCTGAAAATATTTATTAAAAATGTAATTTTTATATTTTAATTCATGAAATTAAAATAATAAGAGCATCGTTAAAAGAGACGGTTTAAACAATACACCATAAATATGATGAGTAGTAAAGACATTTGTTTCCGAAATTATATAATTATTCATCACACTGTGTTTTAGTTTATGCTGGCAGGTGATGGAGACCAAGTGGTTAACAACACTGCCTGACGACCTGGGTATGTTCAACATATAAATCCCGTTCGTTTCACAAAAACGCGTTCACTTAGTATATTGAAAACTGTTGTGGCCCTGTTAAAGGGACCGAAATGAAAACACGAACACGGTATAAAGTAGAAATAAGTGTATTAAGAAAATAGAGTACAGAGGGAAGGAATATGCGCTTAGTAAGTAGAGTTCGACTATCTTACTGGATTCCGGCGAGAGTTAATTGCCGTTGGCATTTATTGAGCAAAGAGGAAGAGTCCATGTTGTACATCGGTAAGCCACCATAACAAAAACCTTTACGTGGTTTCTCTTGTAAGTAACTAATTTCTTTTTAGAAAGAAAATTGACTAAAATGATAATGGGGAAACCAATGCCAACAATGGAATTATCTTATTCATAAGATATGAATTAATAAGTTAGTACTCATTTTTTCGTGCGAAATACCATACGAATAAAAGATTAATTTATACGAAGGGACTTGAAAACACATCAAGGTAAAACATAGAAATGTAAGACTGACATGGGATTCGAATCAAGAATGAGGGAGCATTTTATGCGGGCGTCGCTTTGACTACTCCGATAAGAAGTTTTATTTTAAAACTTCGCTTGACAATGAGACGTGTGTGCGCTTTAGCATGCACGTGTTCGTTTTCTCGCGTGTTAGGGTGGTTCAATCTTTGCATGTGTTTTTGTGTGTTATTTTACGCATGTGTGTGCTTGTATTTCGTTTTTGTTTCTAGGCTTGGTAATTATGTTCAGTCTATAGAGAGTGTGATTCGACTGGCAATAACTCCTACCTTTGAAATTATCCTAAAGTATTTCGGGAATTGGAACTCTGAAAACAGTGTAGGAAAATTTGAGGAACTTTTATTAATTCAATTTAGTTTTCTAAAACTACTGTACAACGATATGATGTCAAACTTGTGTTTAATCATCCGATTGTCTGAGACAATTCGCTTATGTGTGGCATGGCATTTATATGTATGTTCTACTTCCGACATGGTAGGTTAAACTTATGATTAGCTGTCTTCAAACGTAAAACGTATCATCATTCGTATGTAAGAGCATGTTAGATTCTTAACTTGATTGTATCCCCGTTGTTTATTCCGATTTTTGCAGAATCAGATGATCACAAGAGGGAATACATGAAGATAAATTGGTCCTATAGGACCGTCAGAACTCAATCACCACCCAGAGAGATTTTGGAGGTATCGGTTTCATCACTGCCTCATCTATTATCAAGTGTTTCGTCATGAAAAACAAAACAATAGATCCGAAACAATTCGAACCCCTTCTCGTTAATACTATAACTCGCGATGGTATACATTACACAAATAACGCACCTTCAGAATAAAATTTAAATTATTTTAGGCCTTGTGGAATTTTCTTTATGTGTTTCTTTTTTTCTTCGGAAATGTATGCGATAATATTCATTCAGGCATGGCAAAAAATCATGAAATTCGAAGCTACTTCTTGTTTGCAGAATTACTGTCATGCGCAGTCTGTCTTCTTTTTCACTCTAGCGTAAAATTTAGATACGGATTCCTCGAAGTTCTTATCTTTTCACTCGACAATAATTTCAAAATCATTGAACAATAATTATTTTTGAAGGACAACATATGTTTGTTTGCAGTAGTTTAACTAGGTGAATTCGGGAGATGTTGTCCGCACCAAACGGCATTTTGATTATTTTTTCGTAATCTAAATTATTGTAGCAGGAGGAGTTATTTAAAAATGTACGAGTTAGTTCGGACTGTACAGGCATGCTTTTATATAACTCGGACGTATATAGTAAAAAATGACACGAATAACTGATATTTTTCTCTGTCTCTGTTGAGTACTATTACAGCTTAATGATTCTAACTAAGCTGTGGCAATGTGGGTATAGACATAGAATATGAACAGTTTGAATGAAAAACATGATAAACGCCATTTAGATACTGCGAACCTATCACAACAAAAAGTGTTGCCTTTCAATACTCCACCACACCCCCAAAACCCTGTGTTATAATAAAATGATATCTGCATACTTTCTCTTTCCTTTCTATCAAAATAGGCTTTTAGTCAATCTCTAGAAGTCATATGTTCGTTCTTTTATTGTTTACTTTTTAAGTATAAGGATTTTGGATTTATCGTGTTTGTAATTCGAGCATTCATATGAAAATCTATATACGTAATTGACACTAAAATAGAAATACGTTGAATAGAAATAAAAAAAACACCGAGTGTCCAGAAGAATCAAGTACAAAATAAGAAATTAGGAGAAAAATATGTTTGGAAAAAAACGAGTAAACACATGACAGGATAACATTCTAAAAGTATACATATATTACATTGTTATTTCCGGTTTAGCATTATTAGATTTGTCCAATGTTCGCGAGAGCTGGAGAAATTTATAAAAGTATACGTTATGCGAGACTTCCATAATTGAAAACGTCTGTTTGTCTTAGATGGATGATTTTAACTTAATTGGTGTTACTTTAGTATGTAATTTTAGGAGGAGTTGAAATGTCTATCTTGTGATCTTTTGCATTCTTTTCTTGCTACATCTCTGCTCTGTGTCTCCGAACATTTGATTGTTACGGATTTTCTCCGGATATTGTTATTCCGTATCGATTACATTTCGTCGGGTGTATATTTGTCTTTTACGTGTGTTGATTAAGAAAGAATACAGCGTCTTCATCCCAAAACATATCGTGGTTATTCTACGTTTACATACAAATGCGTACTTTAAGGAAAGAAAAAGTAAATCCGTGATATAGAAACAGAAACCATTCCAAATTCCCAGGAATAAGTGGAAGCCGTCAACGTCTGTCGTCTGTGTTGTATTTATAAGATCTATTCTATTCTAGCAGCTTTCCTAAAAGACGTGACCGTAATTACTCAGCTGACATCAGCTGTTCGGTTTAACATGGATCATATTTTGAGTTCATCTGAAACATCAAATAGTATATTCTAGTAAAAGCTTAGTAAATATTCATCCGTTTTCTCATTTTCCTACAAAAAAATAACAAAAATGAGTGTCAATTTCCATATTTACTTTTAATTAAGAGAGTGAAAACGTTTCTGTATTACCATAAGGGATTTTTCACACAAACTTATTGCGTGTCATTTTAATAAGTTTGAATTAAAAATGCATTTGTAAAGTAGATGTTTTTCTTATTTGGAACAGGAATATATAATAACGATTTTCGTACGTTACAATAGTATCATCCCAAGAATGGAAACGCGGACATTACTTGTAATACATGAATTGAACATTAATTATAATTATGATTAATTGGTACACAAATCCTGTGTTCAGCCTTGTTTTGTGGTAACCTTAAAACATTATGGTCTTCGACTTGTCTCTATATTCTGTATACAAACACACGACTTATCATACCCGGACTTTTAATTGCTTATACTATGTATCTCTTTTACACATACAAAACTCCATGGAAAAGTTTGTTCCTTAGGCTTTTACATCTGGTTTCTTTTTTCACTCTATTCGATACGCAACTGGTCTATTTAAGGTGCTCTTGAATATATCTGCGACAGAATGTAATTGTCAGGAAGTGCAATAAGTTAAATACATGGACACGGAGAAACGGAATTAGGAAACAAATGAGTCAGTTGCTCGGATCGACGAGGCAGGACCCATTTGGAAATGTATGAAAAAAGACCTATTTTGAATATGTGGCAGTATAGATTATATGCTATTTTGATTTCTTTCTCTCATTCTCTCTTCTTCTCTCGCCTTCTCACTCTCTTTCTCTCTCTTTTTTTTGGTGATGTTTGAAGGATAAATAATAACGTTCTATCAACGTCCGTGTTGGTAAACGCTATTTAACGACGAGCAAACTAAATAAAACCCACATTACTCGTCCCTACTCCAAGCAGTAATGTTCCAAAAATCATAATTCTCAGTTAATTAGTGCATGAGTAAATCCTGTACACAGAAATATATAAGCAATAACACATATCTAACTTTATATGACTAGATATGATAACATTTTTATATTGGCGTTTAGTGTTGTTTATTTTTCATCGTTTTAACACCTTTAATTAAGAATTTAGATTACTTACTTTAATTAAATTATGTTTAATACATTTACTTTATTTTCTATTACGTTATTTACCTTTGATTTAGTAATAACATTTAATTGATTAATAAGTTAAAGTTCTTACACTTTAAAGTTTTAATCTGTTAATTTAGTTTAATAATTTAATATTACTTAACAATGTATTTTAATTGTTTTATTAATTTTATTTAATAATTTCAATCAATCATTTTTTTATTTAGTTTTATATAATCACTTGTATTTATTTTTATTTACATATATTTACTAAATTCTAAAAAAATTGTTTAGTTATGTTTATATACAAATTCTAACTAATTTCTACATTTACAACAATAGTTTATTTCCTTTTCAAGAGATAATTGTTCAGTAAATTTTGATTAAGTTTCGTGAAACTATGTTAATCAATTTTAATTTACAATTTCCATTATTTATATTTATTTGAAGAATAGTTTAATTATTTATCATAACATTAATACATTTTTATTATATTTATTTAACATGTCATTGTTTAACTATTTTGATTTCATACTTTTACAGAATAACATCTACTCCTAGAATTGTTTATTAATATTCATGCAATAATTGTGTTAATAATTTTAATTACTTTTATCGAACATTTTCGTTATGAACTTATCTTAATTACTTTGATTTGAAAGTGCAAAACGCTCTTTTGTCTCAAGTATTGCTGTTATTTTCAAACAAAAGTGTATTATGAACCCTTGAGTAAAGGGTGACAAGAATAAGATATTATTAATAAAAATGACTACTCACGGGACTTTTATGCGCAACTTAACCGAATGATGACTATTTGGTGGTAGTTTTGTTTAGCTTTCTTCTTTTTATAAAAGGCGGCAATTTAAACAACACCCCCCGAAGAAAAGAAAGAAAAATAATCTTGTCACTTTTGTTCATGTTCAAGAAAAAGCGAAATGCGGTTATTAGCACTCGTGGGGTTTTCATAGAGTTTAAGTTATCAAAGGTTACAAGTAAGATTGGTGATGAAAAGGAGTTGGTAAAGAGATACACATTAAAAATAAGATAAAACACATAGATGAAAAGAAAGAGAGTAAAGACGTATATATATATATATATATATATATATATATATATATTTATAATGAGAGAGAGTGAGAGATATAGAGAGTATATATATATAAGACAATAATAGATGACGATATATTTTTTATTATTTCAACATTTTACCGCAGTTTCATGACATATCCATGAGTTATTAATATATTGGCGTACGATGATTATACATTTATACATTATTGAATGTACTCGACTTAAAAAAACTTATGTTTATTTTTCTTTCAATATATATATATATATATAAAATTGAAATATAAGCCAAATTAGCAATACAAGATTAATTTATTATTTTATATATATATATATATATTTTAAAGGTTCATACTTTTTTTTTTTTAATAAGCATCCGTTTGAAATTTAATAAAAAAGAAGTGTGGTAAATAAATACCATCAAAGCTTGTTATAGATGCAATATGTATTTTACAAAAAAGAAAAGACAAATCGAAGACGATTTTTTTTTTCCTCTTCATATAAACTAACATTAAGTATGTATGTAGTTTATAGTTATACAGATATTTCGCTAATAAAATTAGCTTATTCATTGTAGTTGAAAATTCCGATGTAATTGGAAAGCCCGCTTCTGTTGATGTGAGCCGGCGAGTGGGATGTTGTTTTTTTTTCCTCTCTCGTATGAAATCACGCAAGCACGTGGAAGGTTATAGTTTAAAGGTTCATACTTTTTTTTTAATAAGCATCCGTTTGAAATTTAATAAAAAAGAAGTGTGGTAAATAAATACCATCAAAGCTTGTTATAGATGCAATATGTATTTTACAAAAAAGAAAAGACAAATCGAAGACGATTTTTTTTTCCTCTTTATATAAACTAACATTAAGTATGTATGTAGTTCATAGTTATACAGATATTTCGCTAATAAAATTAGCTTATTCATTGTAGTTGAAAATTCCGATGTAATTGGAAAGCCCGCTTCTGTTGATGTGAGCCGGCGAGTGGGATGTTGTTTTTTTTTTCCTCTCTCGTATGAAATCACGCAAGCACGTGGAAGGTTATAGTTTAAAGGTTCATACTTTTTTTTTTAATAAGCATCCGTTTGAAATTTAATAAAAAAGAAGTGTGGTAAATAAATACCATCAAAGCTTGTTATAGATGCAATATGTATTTTACAAAAAAGAAAAGACAAATCGAAGACGATTTTTTTTTTCCTCTTTATATAAACTAACATTAAGTATGTATGTAGTTTATAGTTATACAGATATTTCGCTAATAAAATTAGCTTATTCATTGTAGTTGAAAATTCCGATGTAATTGGAAAGCCCGCTTCTGTTGATGTGAGCCGGCGAGTGGGATGTTGTTTTTTTTCCTCTCTCGTATGAAATCACGCAAGCACGTGGAAGGTTATAGTTTAAAGGTTCATACTTTTTTTTTTAATAAGCATCCGTTTGAAATTTAATAAAAAAGAAGTGTGGTAAATAAATACCATCAAAGCTTGTTATAGATGCAATATGTATTTTACAAAAAAGAAAAGACAAATCGAAGACGATTTTTTTTTTCCTCTTTATATAAACTAACATTAAGTATGTATGTAGTTTATAGTTATACAGATATTTCGCTAATAAAATTAGCTTATTCATTGTAGTTGAAAATTCCGATGTAATTGGAAAGCCCGCTTCTGTTGATGTGAGCCGGCGAGTGGGATGTTGTTTTTTTTTCCTCTCTCGTATGAAATCACGCAAGCACGTGGAAGGTTATAGTTTAAAGGTTCATACTTTTTTTTTTAATAAGCATCCGTTTGAAATTTAATAAAAAAGAAGTGTGGTAAATAAATACCATCAAAGCTTGTTATAGATGCAATATGTATTTTACAAAAAAGAAAAGACAAATCGAAGACGATTTTTTTTTTTCCTCTTTATATAAACTAACATTAAGTATGTATGTAGTTTATAGTTATACAGATATTTCGCTAATAAAATTAGCTTATTCATTGTAGTTGAAAATTCCGATGTAATTGGAAAGCCCGCTTCTGTTGATGTGAGCCGGCGAGTGGGATGTTGTTTTTTTTTCCTCTCTCGTATGAAATCACGCAAGCACGTGGAAGGTTATAGTTTAAAGGTTCATACTTTTTTTTAATTTTTTTTTAATAAGCATCCGTTTGAAATTTAATAAAAAAGAAGTGTGGTAAATAAATACCATCAAAGCTTGTTATAGATGCAATATGTATTTTACAAAAAAGAAAAGACAAATCGAAGACGATTTTTTTTTCCTCTTTATATAAACTAACATTAAGTATGTATGTAGTTTATAGTTATACAGATATTTCGCTAATAAAATTAGCTTATTCATTGTAGTTGAAAATTCCGATGTAATTGGAAAGCCCGCTTCTGTTGATGTGAGCCGGCGAGTGGGATGTTGTTTTTTTTCCTCTCTCGTATGAAATCACGCAAGCACGTGGAAGGTTATAGTTTAAAGGTTCATACTTTTTTTTTTAATAAGCATCCGTTTGAAATTTAATAAAAAAAAAGTGTGGTAAATAAATACCATCAAAGCTTGTTATAGATGCAATATGTATTTTACAAAAAAGAAAAGACAAATCGGAGACGATTTTTTTTTTTTCCTCTTTATATAAACTAACATTAAGTATGTATTATATAAAGAGGAAAAAAAAAATCGTCTTCGATTTGTCTTTTCTTTTTTGTAAAATACATATTGCATCTATAACAAGCTTTGATGGTATTTATTTACCACACTTCTTTTTTATTAAATTTCAAACGGATGCTTATTAAAAAAAAAAGTATGAACCTTTAAACTATAACCTTCCACGTGCTTGCGTGATTTCATACGAGAGAGGAAAAAAAAAACAACATCCCACTCGCCGGCTCACATCAACAGAAGCGGGCTTTCCAATTACATCGGAATTTTCAACTACAATGAATAAGCTAATTTTATTAGCGAAATATCTGTATAACTATAAACTACATACATACTTAATGTTAGTTTATATAAAGAGGAAAAAAAAAATCGTCTTCGATTTGTCTTTTCTTTTTTGTAAAATACATATTGCATCTATAACAAGCTTTGATGGTATTTATTTACCACACTTCTTTTTTATTAAATTTCAAACGGATGCTTATTAA
>OY744522.1:164370575-164383075 GCA_963556195.1 Sepiola atlantica | reverse complement strand
TACAAAGTGTTTGATACCAGATGCAGCACTCTAGCTATAAGTTAGATACGTCAAAAGATGTAATAGTGTTGCCACATTGATTCAAAACTGCGTTCCTGATGATTACAATCTGGTCGTCTTCAGATCCAATGACAAAAAATTTATGCCATTGATCACCCAAAAGTAATCAAACGTAGATTTTACCATTGATCAATGATTACTAGTACTCTCACAGTATTCCACATATTTCGGCTAGTATTTATTCTCGTCTTATTAACCCTAATTCTTGAATGGCTTTTGGCCATGATACGGTGTTCGTAATAGTATAAAGAAATTATAAATTAATAATATTTTTTTAAATGTAATCTATCGTAAAAAAGGCACTCTGACATTGAGACGCAATTACGGCCCATACTTACAGGGTCATCCTAAGTGGGAAGTTGTGCAACGACATGTTTGTTAGCACAAGTTCTGCGTGTTAGTAAAGTCAGGGAAACAGAGAGCAGGGAGGTAATACCGATAACTATCGGCACAAGATAAAAAAGCTACTAAAGTAGAAAGACTTCCGTAATCTGGGGACCCCATAAGTGAAGAAGTGGCATTTTGTTGATTGTCGGGTCGGTCAGGTGTATTTACTTTGAAGGGGCACTAGTGAAGCAACTTCATCGGGGCACATTTCATTAAAGTACTTTTAAAACAAGCACATGGAGCCAACATTGCGGCGATGGGACAGGAACTAGCATTCATTCCCGTCTCATTAACTTTTATTCTCTAGTGTTTTTTGACGTTGATAAGCCATGTCACCAAAAGTAAAAAAAACATTATGGATAAATTATTATCAAAACCGTTCATTAAGGATGTATGCTTGTGGAGAAATACTCGTTAATGTCGATAGTACTTACTTAGTTTAAAGAGAAAGAGACGCTTCTTTCTCTGTGATATTATCAAGGGCTAAGCCGTGCAAACCACTCATAGAAATCTCATAAAACTCACAGATGTCTACATGTACGTCGTCACATTTGATGATCACCAGATTCTCTCATCAGTTTTCCACGATAGTTTCCTCTTTTCTTCAAAGGAAACGGACTCCCTAACTAGAGAACATTCAAAAAGGTTTCACCCTGTCTGCACATTCAATTATCTTTCTCAAGGTTTCCTCCTGTCTGCGCATCTAAAATATTTTTATCCAATGGGCATAAAAAAATTCCCAGCCGAAACGCGTCTCTACTGATTAGACCGAACTCATTGAAAGCTGAGTGCCGCTCTAACTGTTGACTATTCCCTTGCAGTAATACACTTTTGAAGTAAAGTGTAGAGATAGTTCCCAGGTGCGATTGTTTACCCGTGATGATTGACGGGGATAAACATACGATCAACTGGGACTGTTGCATGAAGAAGAAGGTCTGCGCGATGCCAGATGGTTGGATTAATTGAGCTAGATTACGGCTAAGAGAGCGGGAATGTGTAAAATGGATTTTATTAATTCACACGTTGCGAGAAAAAGTTATCGTGTACTCCAGATCTTAAATGGAAGACGTATATAAAGTCTGTTTCTAAGGGTGTTCGAAAAATTGTTGGATCAGTCTTACGATCAAGAAAGTACGTGACTCTAGGTGCAATCGTCTATTAATATAAGTAAGATACGTCCTAATATTTCATAGGGCTGCCACATCTAAGGAGGTGTCGCACAGAACACTCTTTCCTGCGTTGACAGAGTACAAAATCGACTCCGAAATCTGGTAGGGGTGATCTCTTCACTTCCTTGCACTCCCTTTCCCAAGAAGAAACGTCGCTAGTCTCTCTTTACTCTATCGTTATTTGCATGAAAAGTGCCCGACTGAACTCCAATCATTAGTTAATCATTGTAAGAAATAGTCTTCTTTCACAAAAGAAAGTTACTTACCTTTCAATATCCATATGCCTTGAACAGGAGGGATTTCCATTAACAGAGCTTCTTTGAATGATGTTTCGCCTGTGTAACACATTACCACATAGCTGCCTCCCTAAGTATCATAACTTAGTCGTCTTAAAATCCAATGACAACAAATTCTTGTCATGAACTATCAATGTTAGTACTCCCATAGTATTTCTCATCGTTTGGGTGAAAATGATTACGTCTTACTAACCCTTATCATCGAAATGCTCTTAGTCTTGATAATTGGTGACCCAAATTGTGAAAAAAAAACACCTTTGGGAATTTTACCCTTATAATTAACCTAGAATGTGCATACCAAATGAAGGTTTCTACTGATCTATACTGCGATCGGTTAAGGAACGAAACGAGGGAAATGTTTACATTATGAATCTTCGGCGTATTCCTGGTTTTCTATCTTACAGGCAATATTCAAGGGTGGCTACACGTTCCACTTCTGGGATTAAGACGAAAGAACTAAGAGTGTACGTACAGGTAATGATCAGGACGCTATATTAAAAGTGGACATTAGTTAGCTTTATAAAATTATGACAATATGTCGGTGCCCTACGATTAAATATGTAGGAGTAAAGAGAACTTTGAAATGTGTTTTACATTAAAAATGATTTAACTAAACATTACCGATATTATGAACGGTTGAAATAGTAAATATAATTTTACTGCTTGTTTTGGTGAGGTTTAACAATTGTTTGGAAATACCATAGTTTAATTAGCAAAATAACTAACTAACTTAATATCTAATATTTATGTTGTTAAGAATGTGATGGGTCGGAGGTATATGAAAAGAGAAACGAATACACCATTAGTCAAGAAAAGACTAAAGACACTGACAAGTAGAGGAATTGTATATATAGCAATCATTAGTAGAGACCAACAAGTAAAGAGGCAGAAAGATAATGAGATCAACTACTATCACGCTTACTAGATTAATGTCGAATGTTGTACTAAACACTATTAATATTGAAATACAATTGGATTCCACAATTGATTACAGCGCACACTTTTTATTATTAAGAACACGATGTGTTTTTCTTCTTTGTCAAAATTATTTATCGACACAATTTATTTCTCACGTTAATTATTTACTAGCGGGACCCGTGTAAATTACACGAAATGATGTTTTTAATACGAATTATCTTGTTCTTAACCTATACATGTTTGAATAACATATGACAAGATTTAGACTTGTATATGTATTTTTAAAAAATGAACACTACATGAAACAATTTACAAAACTTCTTTATATACAATATTTCTAGTGAAGGTAATATTTCGACGACTAAAACTTACTTTTTAAATGTTTTCGATTAAATTAAATTTGGCTCCAATTCATTTATATTTATTTACTCCTTTCCAGGAGTTGGGTACAAGGCCAGTTTTATCTTACTCCCACAAGTAAGATGTGACCCAAGGTCGGGTCGGGAAAGTGGGGGTTGAAAAGCCAACGCTCGAGAAGGTGAGAACCCTGGCCATTAAAAATTGCCTGGGCAGCCCCGTTGGCATTCCCCGGTAGGGGCGCTACTGGCAGTAAGCAATAAACTTACTTCTCCCCTAAGAGGGGAGGCGAAGTCTGGGAGGGTGGACCTTCTAAAACTGCACAGGACAGACCCATAGATCGGCGTAAATCAAGCCTTGAAGGCCAAGACAATACCAGTCTATGGAGTGCAGTATCCATCGGAACAGATACTTCACTTTGATCTTAGCCAAAAGGGCAAGCAAATTCATGAGTAGCATACAAAGATTCGGAAGGTCGTTGCTTTAAATGTAAGCATGCCACACAAAATCACACACGCTATTGTATTAATATGTGTCTTCTCGGTCGTCCCCTCCCTACATCTCTTCTCCTTTCCCTCGAAATGTAGAAAAAAATCTTAGAGGTTGGTTAGGATCGAACTATAAACCAGTCGGGCCGAAGTTAAAAATACTACATCGCTAACCGTTGCGCCAAAGGGAAATACTTGAACATGTTTCGAAAATTAGGCGAGTTGAATGTTTTTCAAAATCTAGGTGCAGCACGCATGCGCAGAGCTTTTGTCGGAAGCGTGCCACACGAACACACACGCTATCGTATTACTATATAGATTTTTCAATACCCTCTAGATATAAAGAAAACTCATCTAGTAAGACAATGTATGAATAAATAATGGAGATATGAATTAATAGTAACATTTCAATCTACTCATACAAAGCTTATTAACTTTAACATATATGACACCATTTAACCACAGATTACCATGGCTAAAACACCCTACATGTGTGCCCACTATTCAAACACCTGGGTCAAAAAATTGACAGGTAACATAAATTAGAACAAATACATAGAAGACATTGCAAAGGCTACTGCAAGGGAGATGGTATCCCTCTACCATGCTAGAAACTTCTCTCACCTGCCAGTATCCTATGTACCTACAAAATAACTATTCGCCCATGCATTAAGTGTTGTTGTCACACCTAAGCTGGCGCAGCCACTACTAGTGTATACAGGGTAAAAAAAACAACTTCTTAACTAATAGGTTTTACACTATCTACCACGTTCTATCCCCTGTCTGATCGCCACAATGTTGCATCCCTGTGCTTGTTTTACAAATACTTGTATGGAATATGCTCTTAACTTGCTGCACTGATTCCCGCTGAACGTGAATACCCCCGACGCGACAATCAGTAAAAAGACTACCTTTTAAATGTAGAAGTCCCTAGATACCGTAATAAATACATTTAATTTTTAAAATTCTATATAAAAAATAAATAATTTAGTAAAATAAAAACGAAACGAAATGAAAAGCTGTGTACAGTTACTTACTAATATTATCATCTGCCATATTGTCTATAAACGTTGGTATTTCAGAATACTGGGACGTATATTTTAATCTGATAAAAATAAGTATAGTTAAACATTTCGCCGTCAGTATATTTAGGTTCAGGCAGTATTAGAATAAAGAGGTCGGACATCAGAAGTCATGAACTATTATTTGTCGAACAAGATCAGCTGATATGTAGAGAGCGGACATTTTTAAACTAGTCAAATGAAGATGTTATTATACAGGGACGCTTTCGGTCTGATATTTAACTCTCATTATGTTCTGACATAAAAACAAATTTCACTGAGTTTTTACACTCATTCAGGGCCCGTTTGAAACGTGCAAGTCCAAAATATGGATACACGTAGAAAAGTATTTTTTCTTTTAAAGAAAGTTTTACTAATGAATCACTATATCAGATATAAAAGTCACTCGAGGATTAAACATTCACAGGTTACATGAATTGGAACAAATACATTACAGAAATTGCCAAGGCTGCTGCAAAGAAGGTAGAATTCCTCTACCGTGCTAGTAAACTCCTCATACCTGACATTATCCTGTATCTCTACAAAGCCACCATCCGCCCATGTATGGAGTATTGTTGTCACATCTGGGCTGGTGAATCCTCCACTAGACTCTTCCCCTCAGAAAAGGTCCAAAAAAGAGTCGCCAACTTAATAAGTCCCTCACTATCCACCAAACTCCAGCCCCTTTCCCATCGCCGCTATGTTGCATCCTTGTGCTTGGTTTAAAAATACTTCAATGGATTGTGCTCCGATGAACTAGCTTCTCTAGTGCCCCCTCGACGCAAATACACTAGAACAACCCGACAATCAGCTAGGTCCCATCTGTTCACTGTTGAAGTCTCCATATGCCGGAGAGCCTTCTACTCCAGCAGCTTCTTTCCTCGTGTTGCCGGCCTCTGGAACTCCCTCCATGCTTCCTTTTTCCCCGATCTTACCGACATGCAGAGGTGTAAAACTAATGTAAACAGGCATCTCGCTGCACAGCTCCCAACTTAGGACGACACCCGTAACTAAATATTTACCTAATTCTCAGTAGCCTCTTACGTCAACGGTGACGTCCTGCCTTGTTTAGGGTGAAATATTTTTTTTTTAAAGTGTATGAGGTGGATGGATTGTTAGTTGACTGATTAATACTATTATGAGAAGATTAAAAATGATGCTTAGAATAGACAAAATTACCCATGAAAATGGTTTATGACAAGTATGTGTTGACATTGGATTTGCAGACGGCCATTATAGCGTGCAGGGAAGCAGTCCCGTTGTAACGTCTTTTCAGAGTAAATCCCCATTCGAGAATCTATCTAATTTTTGTTATATACCTCTAGTTCTAATCTCATTACAATTTTTTAAAAAAACTAAAGATAAATGTGTCCGTCTTAGATCAGTTTGAATAGGTATGGTATAGTTAATACCAATTTAGAGTTCACAAATCTAACACTAAAATACTTTGCAAGCAGACAGGCACAAAACTAACATCTTATATATTGAGAGTAAGAAATGTATTTACGTGTTACCAGAGGGCATTTGCTTCACCGTTTTAAAAAAAAGTAAGGATACATTTGTTGCATTTGCATATATGGTAAAAAAAAATGCATCCATTAAGAAGTCGCCAAAATTGGTTCCCGATTATAAATTTACAAATTCTTCAAAGAAGTGAATTCAAACTTTCAATGATTCGAAAATAAATCGTAGATACTAAACCAATCTTTAAATCGGGGATGTTTGAGGCAATACAGACTAACTTTATGTTATCTGCACAGCATTTTATACGTATACATAGAATGGGAATATACTAATGTGACAAACAAGCTATACATAAAGTGTGGTGAATGTGTCTTCGTTGGGCTTAACTGCGATAAGTAACGTTCTACAATTCCTTCCTATAAGCAAAATAGGTTTATATCAGATCCATACATTATATCTCTTACAGAGTCAAGTTCCTTATTGCAAAGACAAAGAATTACACCTCTATTACTCATTCATTCCCAAATAACAAATATCTTATTACAAGGTTCCTCTCAGATTTAGACGCGCCCTTACATTGCGTGGGTGAGACAGATACTGTTTAAACTAACTACTTTACGAACTGAAACTTCGAGAATCAAATATTTTGAACATATATATATATATATATATATATATATATATATATAGAGAGAGAGAGAGAGAGAGAGAGAGAGATAAATATATATATATATATATATACATATATATATTTATATATATACATTAATGAATTAAATTTTGAGGATAAATTACACGATCTCTCACAAAATGAAATTTCGTAGTGACTGGTGCTCGAGGTTTGAGTCTCGCCTGCTGCATTGTAGACATACTAATGATTTTTGAAGAGACAAAACACGTGACTGCGCATGTCTACTTCACTCTTTCTCTCTCTCTCTCTCTCTCTCTCTCTCTCTCTATATATATATATATATATATATATATATATATATATTTATATATATTTATATATTCATACATATATATATATATACCGACACCAAATGATTAAAAATTCTTGAAACACTCTACATAAAAACAAAACAATCAATAATGTTAATTACGAAACTAGAACAACATTTTAAAGTGTATAGCATAGTAATAAGCGTAACCAAATGTTTATCCATTAAGCAATTTTACGTTTGAATCTTGAATGCGCTTAGAACGTAATCAAATTCTTAGCGGTTAAGCAATTAAACTTTAGAATCGTGCATGCTTAGAACGTAAGCACGCTCTCATGTAACATCTTAATATTATAGACGCTCCTTTAAAGTTGTAAAAAAAGTAAACAGGAGGGACATATTTTTGTAAGAAATCAAGCCTTACACCGCCTGAAGATGATTTGACGAATCAAATCGAAAGTACTCGCGACAAAGGTAAGAAAATGAAACAAGAAACACACGGAACGTATATACAAAGATTTACTCGGTGAACCAAGTTAAAAAGCGATCCAAATAATTGCGCTTAGAGGGGCAGTTAGAATCATAAACAAGATCTCTCGGTTTGGTTATCTAAAATAGTGAGTGAGTGAGTGAGTGTCTGATATCCGGTAGGATGCTCCGATCCCCACCAAAAAGAAAAACAAAAACAATAAAAACATTGAAAAACGTGTATATATATATATATATATATATATATATATATATATATATAGATATATATATATAGAGAGAGAGAGAGAGGAAGAGATAGATAGATATTTTGCATGTATATATATTGGCAAGTGTATGTATATAAATAACATGTATATATATATATATATATATATATATATATATATATATATATATATATATATATATATATATATAATTAACTTGTTACAAATATCCAAGGGGTATAAATCCGAAGGAAGTTGAAACCGGGTTCATGATAGTGCTCAATGAAAATTCAGAGCAAATTATATTTTTATTCCATTTTGCTACATAATATATTGTATTTCATTAACGTTTAAAATAAACGACAATACGTTAGGCATTTTGGAATCCACTGTTCAAATTTCTATAATTCAACAACAACAGGAAATTAGGGATGGATAAGAGGGAGGGGGAATGAAGACGAGGTTCGCATATAGCAAAGAAAGGAAAAGAGGAGGGGGGAGATTCTAACGGATGATATTTTAAGAAATTGGGTGGGGTGGTATTTGGTGTCTGGGTTATTGTGACCTTAATCTTAACTGGAGCAGAGAGTGGGATTGGTTTGAATTTATTCTATATAATAACAATTAAAATAAAAATATTGTCGCATATATTTAGTGGTTATCGTATAAAAAATGTTTGATCATTTTATTTATGGTATTTAATGCCATACTAGCATTCCATTTCTATATTAATTAGTCGTCATTATCCAATAATATTACTAGTTATGACTTTTATAATTACTTTCCCACATTAATAGTTAAAAATTTTTTTAAATTAGGAGGCGCCTCGGTCATATAAAAGAACTCATGTTTAAATATACTATTGAAGGCGCCTACGTCATATCAAAGAACCAGTTTTGTTATTCTTCCAAAATGGTTACCCATTTAGTAATGGCCGAGATATTTGTTGCTTAACTTCAATTTATAATAAAACACCTAGTCTTATCAGCGTAATGAGTATGAACAATGATAACTGTGAAAAAATCCTCTCACGATGACGTCACTTCCCGAAAGAACCGGAAGCATGAGTCAGCAATTTAGTTTTCCGAAATAGTCACCCATTTACTAATGGCTGGGATATGCCTTGATAAACTTCATTTTAAAGCAAAACACATTGTCTTATCAACGTAATGAAAATAAAGAATGAAAACTGTGAAAAAATCCTCTCACAATGACGTCGCTTCCGGAAAGAACCGGAAGGATGAGTCAGCAATTTAGTTTTCCAAAATGGTCACCCATTTGTTAACGGCTGGTATATGCATTGTTTAATTTTAATTTACAGCAGAATACCTAATCTTGACAATGTAATGAAAATGAAGAATTATAATGTGAAAATAAATCCTCTGACGTCACTTTCGAAAGGATGATTTTCCAATTTTAACAGTACTCGGCATTGAAAGTATGGTTTAGGAAACACGCCGGTTATGAAGAAAATAGCTTTAATTAATTGTATGAATAATTTTTATTAATATCACCTTATCGAAAATATTGTAAATACATATGTAAATTTGATAATAGCAGTTATAAGTGTATATTTGTAAATATGAATTTAATTGAAGGTTAAAAGGAATGACTCATGTAAATGACAAAACCCGTCTAGTGTCTGAACGACTTTTAATAACATGATATAAGGAATTTGAAAAAGTAGTACTTTAAGTAAGATTTTTGACACGTTTTCCGTTCTAATCGTAGTCTCGTCTTTAAATTTCGTTCTTCTTTGTTTATTATATTTTATCTAATTTTATTTAATATTATCTAATCTAAATTTATTGATTAATAGTTTCCTAATTCTAAAGGTATACAAATATTATGAACGTTAGCGGACTTAGTAAGTAGTCATACTGGAGTTTCGGCTTCAGACAAACAAATACATAAACTCAATTATTAATATATATATATATATATATATATATATATATATATATATATATATATATATATATATATATATATATCTAATATATAAAGTAGAGACGTTTTTCCCCTGTACCTTCTCGGAGTATAGGAAAATAACCATATACAAAACAGGCTACTAAACTCACCGCTATACTACACTTATTCACTCGGGCATGTTTTAGTGGAGTTGTTATTATTTTTTCCAACCTAACACTTAATATTACATTTGGCCCACCATCAACGTCTCTCCGAAAAACCAACTCCATATAGGTGGTAGTAAAGACTTTTCCCCCTAACAATTGTGTACTGTGACTACACTCATCGACACCGGGAAGTAGTAACACGGTTTACTTTTCACAAAACAGTCCGTCCTTATTTATTATTTGCCTGGTATTAATTTACTACATAATATAAAACAATACGCAAACAAATAATGACCGCTCCCGTTGAATCCTATGATATTCCGCGAATATCAAATTACGTTTTATTTACACATTTACATTCATTCCGGAATCAAGCGAATGACATTAACGAACACAGTTCCTGCAACATTTATTCTTCAAATATGGCGGCTACAATTCCTTCATTAAATCGACTTCCTACTTAATTCAATAGCCGCCAAGATGCTGTTAGACCCCGACACATTTATATTTTCAAAATCATATACCTTTAACCCTTCCCAAATAAATGACATAAACCGTGTCATTGTTGAACTTTACTTTTCGCTGCCAGAAGCTGCCAGTAAACAAGCTTACATTAACTTGCATATTTTCACATGTATTTTTCAAGTAGTAACTACGGCGCAATGGTTAAGAATGGAGGTTTCATTATCGCCAGTATCGGCGTTCGATCCCATTCTACTCTAAACCATTTTCTTTTCTTTTTTTTAAATTTAAAACATTCACCAACACGGTAGAGGGGGGGGGAGAAGAACAATAGGCGGTTTCTTTTTTATTCAATAGGTAGTACTTTCTCCCGCGCAACGCCGGGCGACGGGTTCCGCTAGTATATATATATAAATCAAATTTTGTGGAGACACAATGTATGAACGACGGAAATGAAAAACCCAATCAATGACAGGACGTAATAAAACTTGAATGTGAGATTTGGACGGTTTCGTTTAGTTTAACGAATTTCTTTAAAAAAAACAAACATTCTAAATTTATTAACAAAAACAAAAACAAACATCCTGTTTCGTGTCTTCTTTCCTATGTTTGGCCGTTTTTTAAATCAATTTAAAATCTTCACTTTTTCTGAAAAAATTCGTTTATCCGAACCAAACCGGTTGTTTCTCTTTTCTGTCTTACATATATATATATATATATATATATATATATATATATATATATATATATATATATATATATATATATATATATATATATAATGTCTTTTTAACGCAATATTAACTAATTAGTTATAAATTGCATCCTCTGTCAGAGACAAAGATGTAAGAAACCAAGCATAGATCCGTGTGCGTGTATGTGTGTAGGTCTTAATTGCATGTATGAGTATGATTTCGTATTAAGAATACAGTTGAGTGACGGAGAGCGAAAAGGGTCTTCATTTATTGATGTTTGCTTGTGTGCGTATGTTTCTAATCGACTGGATGAGTGTGTATATTTGCAATTAGACGCATTAACGTGTGTGCTTGTGTTGTTTAGTCATGTGTTTGGTGTGTAAAGATGTGTGCCTGTACACGTGTGGATGAAATCCGACCTTCTATTTTGACTCGTGGGTTCGGAGCATTTAATTTATTTCCGGCAGAATGAATATTTTTATCTCGCTCGTAAAGGGCGTGCCGCTACTTTTTTTTAAATACAATATATCCCGTCTGAATGAAAGAGAAGTACGTAAGGAAAAAAGGAAAAAAACACATGAGTCTGACTTGCAAAGGTAATGAATAAAACTGCAAAGAAATATAGCGTCAAGTTATTTTTACAGATCTTATTTACGAAATATATTTGTGTATAAGTCGAACTCTGGAATTTGTGGGGAGACCCTTCCTTCCCATAAAACAGCAGCAAGTTGTGTGATAAGACTATTATAAAGGCCGACGACGCTCGATTTTTCAAAGGATGCTCATTTTGACTAGTTGAGATTGCGTGACGTCATTTAATATTAAGTTGAAAAAGAGCATGAATAGAAAATGTCCGAGACAATAACATAAATATTGAAAAAAAAACAGCATTATTTACTGTAAACCATCGTCTACATAACGTTGTTATAATTTAAGAAATCATGATAAGCAGATATAATAGACAATGAATGCCATATTCAACGGTCTACGTATATATAACTGGTAGCTGGTTTGGAATGTGGTTTCTGGTCAGTTTTAATTTGTAATCAAATGTATCCAGACAGAGAGAATTTATTCATGCACTTCTGGCATCGGATGTCCGTGAAACTGCAGTTAACAGTAGATTACTGCTATGGTACCTTACTTATACTGACTACTTGAACTCTTCAACTCACCATACATACTAGAAGAACCTGCCTATCAGCATTGGATCAACCCAAGCCCGACGTGAAGTAGGACATTTCGGTGGCCTTGTATCTGTCGAGCTGAGGCATTAGTCCTCGGTAGTTCTAGCAGGTCCATCTCAGCCTTGCTCCCCTTCTTTTGGGTGGAGTAAGTTTATTGTTTACTGCCTGGGGCGTCCCTACCGGGGAATGCTGACGGGTCTGCCTAAGCAATTTTATAGAAGCTAGAGTACTTCTTCTTT
>OY744522.1:164283075-164365575 GCA_963556195.1 Sepiola atlantica | reverse complement strand
TGCTTTAATGAGGCGATACGTTAATCCCGTTCGTTTATTTTTGTCCGTGTTGATTTCCGTTCGCCATTTACCGATGCAATCTTTGGCCATTTTTTAACGGAGCGTGCAAGATAATTATGTCTCTATAAAAATGTACATCTCAAATCGCTCCGGATTGAGACTGACTTTTATTAATGGCATCTTTGGTAGCTTTCAGGAACTGATGCCGCCAGTTGATTTGTCTGGGAAATGGTTTTCAGGTATATTTTAGGAAAAAAACGGCACTGCACTCAAATTTGTAAGACAGCCGGATCTAAGCAAATGCTTGTTCACAATGAATTAGGATTTAACGATCATATAAACAAGCATCAACATCATTATCATCATCATTATCATCATCATCATAAAACACAAATCGGAGTCAGTATTGAAAACTAAAGTTATAAAATCTTATTAGTGATTGGGAGCTGACGGTGGTTTAGTGGTTACCGACATAAACTGGGTGTGTCAAGTTCGAATCCAGTTGGTGACACAAAAATACTTTCACTTAAGATGTTGGAAACCTTTACGTAGTCCCTCCTTTTAGTACCAGATATTTTTCTGGAAATAATTATGACTAGAAAAATATCGTGAGGAACTAATGCCAACAATAGAATCATCTGATTCATAATATATGAACGAAATGAATTGGAGATTGAAATACAAATACACAAAGACACTTAAACTGTAAGAGAAGGCGACCCGAACATAGAAACAAGAAGAAAAAATAACGACTAACTCGATTTTGAAGGTGTGAGTTGAGCTCAAGGTTTAAGAGCAGGAGGGCTTCCCACTTCTATCTGTTCTAGTTTGCTGTAGAAAAAAGTTCTAAACATCTGCCGAGAATGCGAATAGCTGGCTTATATTATAATCGGTTCCAATTAGAATATGGCCTAACTATTATAGGATAATGTTCTTTGTCTACTCGGTATGAATAACTAACTCGACGAAATGTCACTCAGGCGATACGATTCGTCAATTCTGTTTTTATCTTTCAAAATTCTACCCATGTTTTGTTTTACACAATTCCATAAATGGTGGACAGAACTGTGTTTCTCATTTTTACATATGGGCTTACTCCAGACACTACCCACTTAGTTTTTCTCATATTCACCTTAAACAACGCACAATAACATTTGGACGTAAGGGTTAATTAGATCCCGGATTTATAGAGGCATCCGTATTGGGGAGTTGTGCAGCGAAGTGTTTTTTTTCAAATTCTATTAAAATGTGTGCATTTTTGTACAGTCGGGGAGACAGGGAGCAGGGAGTGAATTCAAAAGGCAAGGAAATAGATATTAAATGAAAAAGATTTCCGACACATGGAGACCACTATTGTGGGGGGGTAGTATTTTGCTTATTGCCTGTTTGGTCGGGGATATTTACATTGAAGAGGGTAAAAGAGCAGCAAGTTTGTCGGAGCATATTCCATTGAAGTACGAGTAAAAAATACACGGCGGCGCAACATTTCGGCGATTGGAAAAAAGCTGGAACTTCATTTTACTTATTCACAAAAATGGCTGATTTTTTGTTATCAACCTTTTTATGTTTTCGAATTCCTGTCAAGAAATCATTAAACTGTCAATTTCTTCTTTATCTCTAGCAATAGAGTGAGACGCCATTCTTTATAATTTCTTTTTATTTGTTTGCAAATACAATCGTCTACGATCTGAACTTTCGTATCATAAACATTCTGAGACACTAATCTCCGTCAAGGATACGCATTTTAATTTAATTTATAATTCTTGATATAAGATGGGATCTAGAGAAAGATTTTTACTTTTCTTAAAAATGTTACTCTTTTAGTCACAAAATTTTTACAGTCAGAAAACTATCTGGTCTCCCCAAAACAGGAACTACCCGGCGACTATGCTATTCTTTTGCATGGATCAGCCTCTTCAGGTGGGTTCCACACCACTGCTCATCGCAAAAAGCAAAAAAAAAGGGCAGAGACAAATAACATTTCCTTTATCATTAATATATTTCTGGGTTCTATTCTTATCCAAGCTGTCAACATTATTCAATTATTTGTGTAAATAGTGTTCACATTTCTATTTGAATCATTAAGTTATTTTTTTAATTTAGAGTTGTATGTTCACAAGGTGTCAAATTCATTCATTCATTTCATATGAATCAGATGAGTCTAGTGTTGGCATTGGTTTCCCCGATATTTTTCTAGTTAGAATTCTTGCTAGAAAGACATCGGGTACTTACAAGAAGGACCACGTGAAGGTTACCAACATCCCTAAGGGAAGTGGTACTGTGGAACCGACAGGATTCGAATTTGGAAAACGTAGATCGTGAGTCCGTGTCGTTATCCACTTAACCACCGTCACCTACCAAGGTGTCAAATAATAAGTTTAAACTACTGATGAAAACTGCTGTGAAGATTAACATAAGTTATAATAATCGACATTGTAAACTTCTGTATCAAAAGCGGTCTTTTTTCGCGGCTTTGGGCCAAACTTGACTAAAATATATTTCTTTCCCCACTAATAAAGAAGAAACGTGTTGGAGAGACCTACTTACCTGAGGAATCGCCCCACCAATCTCGCATTGAAGCAACAACCGACCTTGTTTTGAAATGTGAGGTGAGCAATTACCACAAATGCAGAGGTCAATATCGAACGAACTTTTTGAGGTGACAGTCGAGGATGAAGCTGTTGAACAGCAATCATGGTGTGATTTTCGTTCTTTCCTTTCTTATGTGTAGTGTTCTCTTTTTCTTTGGTAGCAGGAAAAAACAGTTCAGCTCGGGTTTCCTGGGGAACAGACACTTTTGTCACTGTAGCGGCTACACATCGAGTTGATTTGTGAATTGGAATGTAAAAATACATTCCGTTTACATAAAGAAAGACACGAGTACGTCTTGTTAATTGATTATCAAGCATACTATTTCAACGCAGAATTCGCAGATCTCAGATTCCGTACATTTTCTCTAATCATGTTAAGAATTAATGATAACAGAAGGCTAACTTACCCCCTGATCGGACAGCGTGTCGAAGAAAAATGTCTTAAATATATTAGACACAGCAGTTTTATTTTCAAGACAAAAGACAAGCACTGCTACGAACGGTTATATGACGCTTGTACTCTAGAATCTTGTGGCGCCGTATTAAGGCAATAAGAGACTACACCAGGATATCTCCACAGCATAGATATACCAATATACATCCCTACGACTACGATAGTGTAACATTTGCTGCCGTAAACTCTAGTATTCGACCCAGTGACGACGCCCATGCAAGAGAGAAATCCACGAAAGAAGACACGGAAATAATTGACAGAACCCGTAACGGGCCACTATATGCATCAACAGAAGAAAATAGAAGACGTTGTAAACCCTAATAATAAAACAACATAACAAGCAAAAGGCAACCGTTGTGGACAATTTTCCTCTACTGTCTTTTCTCTTATTGAAATTGTTCATCAATATAATTTATAAAAAATGTTGTTAGATAAGACTACTTGAAAAAAAATGTAGACTTTATGGCGAAAACAAATATAACCCTTAAAATAGAGTACTGTCATACGGATCTAAGATTCCACTCTTCACGAGAAAACCATTCGACTTAAGACTGGTATGCGGCTCTGAAAGATAACGGCGGATCTACAAGGTAACAGATATGAGTTAGCAAATCTGATAGAATTTTCCGGATGCTATGTAATCGTTATATATAGAATATATCGAGGAGAAGTCGAATATCACGATTGTTCGATCAACTCTCATAGTAGTTGTGTGACTTCACACATTCTGTCGATGCCGACAAGGTGTTAAGCAAAATAAAGAAGGATTAATGCGAGATACTCACAGACCTAGCTAACAAGATGAACTGAATTGCTTGCTAGACACGTTGAGTTCAGAAACATTTTAACGGTTCAAGTGTAGTAAGCTGAATTCTTTATTAATGCGTTGAATTACCCATTCATTGAGAAGAATGTGGCCAGACGAAATCAGGCTAATTTATCGGGGGCTCTGCTTCCGGCAAGATAAAGCGAAAGCTCTCTGGGTTACACCGAGGTGGACATAGGAATTTCCAAAAGAAAAATAGACATTTTGTATTTTAGTATAAATTATTGTTCCACTGAGTTTGCATGGCAGCACTGAAATATAAATTGATTTGTGTAAGCCATTTTAATATATATATATATATATATATGTATATATATATATATATATATATTAATTATTTATTACCCACAGACATCGATGTGTCATGCTTACGCAATCTTCAGTGCACGAAGCTAATTCCCGACGGTCGACGGGCGCGAACTCCGACTAAAAATCGCCACTGATAAGCAGTCAGGAGACTTACCAGTTTATATATATATTACTTTAACTGTTCCAAGAATCACAACATCAAGTCAATTATGGCGTACGATCGTTTCCAAAAAAGTTTAAAAATACTTTATTTTATTTTATTTCATGATTTTATAAAGTTGGTCCAAAACGTCTCTGAAACAGCGTCTATAGAAAAACATCTTACAGAAAATTAAAAAAAATAGTCTTAGAGAAACATCCGCAGACAGAAAGTATCACAAGTAGATATGTTGGTTGTATAGGAGAGGAAAAACACAATACTACTTATTAACAAACTAACGTTACATATAAAAAAATATAACACAACATTTTTAAAAGATTTTTCCTTTTCAAAATTCCATGATAGATATTAAAAAAATATTGTTTAATTTACATGAATCTATTCAAAATTACCTATAAACATCAGAAATAAAAAAACACTTTAACAGGAGATTAGAGAATTAAATAGATAAAACCAAATATAATAAAATAAAATAAAATAAATAAAATAAAAAAGTAAAAAATCAAAATAAAGAATAAAAATAAAAATAGAATAAAAAATTAAAAACAAAAGAATTAAAAAATGAAATAAAAAAAATAAAAATAAAAATAGTAATGAAATTAGAAAATAAAAGTTGGAAAGGATTAAGGTTTTTTTCACAGAGGTTTATTTTTGAAAATATCTTGAAAGAGGATGTGAAGAGTAAAATGGTAGGAGAAAGATAAGAACAATCTAGGAGGAGGAAAACATCCTTATAAAAAAACTCATGTGGGGGAAAACAGGAATTATAAGGAAATAGGGAGTGTAATATAACAAAAAATATAGCAAAGAATAGAACAACAGAACTTGACACAGAAGTGTAAAAATATATACGATAAGAGGATGGGGAAAATTCTTAGTAATTACACTAATGTGTATGAAGACAAAAGCATCTTTACAGGCAATTTATTATGTCTATTTCTAATTATGTAACGCCGCCTTCAAAGCAAAATCCCAAACTGGAATGATATTTGAGGTAGGGGGCCGGAGTATTTTAGGAAATATTTTAATCAGAGTCCGCTCGCTAACGTCGTATTTGAAGAAAAATAGAAGCAACAGAATCTGAGTTTCGATAGGCGAGTATATTTCCGGGGTGATATGGAAGAAGCTAGATACGACCAGAGGAGATAAAAATATTTTTCATAACCTGCATCTTATGAGGAAAGTTTGTATTCAGCTCTCCCTGGCTCGAGTCCCTTCAACTTTTTAATCCTTTTATATATTTCTTTTATATAATCCAGTAGGTTAGAAAAGCCTGAGCGGTAGCAAAATATTATTATTCTAGAGTAAAATTTCTGCTGGAAATCAACAGAATGGCTCTCTCTAAGTAATAAAAGGAGAGTGCCTTTGCAGTGGCAGTTATTTAAAGAGACGACTAAGTTAGTAGGGGGTGAGTTAGGGGTGGGAATCAAATATGGACAGTTGAGCATTTAATCTAAGGGTGGAGGAGTTAATATGTTCAATCCAGCAGGGTCGTACGGAGACTGATCTATGACCTGTTAAACCAGATCATAGGTTGGGAAATTCTAGGGCTTAATGCGTTGAAGTTAGATGACTCATATTTGTAAATATGTTTTTTTCCATTAGGGTTATTGAGTACTAGTTTTTACGGTTAATGGGGGAACTGACATTGGCGAGATTCACTCGATACAGTTACACAGACACACACACAGACACACACACACATACGTATATCTTTTTGTATGGCTAAATTAACACAGGAAATTAGTAATAAGCAAATGAGGTAGTATTTTGAAGTATTTACTCAAACCGACCAAATTTGTTAATATTATAGAGGGGAGGATTTAATTCAGTATATTTTAACTAGTTATTAGCCTCCAAAAATAAAATGGAAATGGTAAAAATTATGTTTGTAATTACCACCTATATTATAATACTACTACTACTACTACTTCTACTACGTCTACTACTACTACTGCTACTACTACTACTAATAATAATAATAATAATAATAGAGACAATGAGTAATGTGTTAGTTATAAACGATGCCAGGGACAACGCTAATGACACTGAAAACAAAGACAGAGCTATATATACACACTTTACATGAATATTAAAACACCCTACACAAATTGACTCGAGTTTCTGGCTAAGGACACGTCGTCGGGCCTGCAACAGAAATAATTGAAATTGTCCGAAAGAAACTCAAAAACACCTGTCGGGACCAGCAAATCTACGAAAGGAAGTTTTCCCAATGTAATAACTGCGGGTGGCTAAGTACTATTTAAGCATGTAACATTTCATCGTTCGCCGTAATATTGCTTTTAAGTTCAGTTTATCAATATTTGAACTTGCTTAATTTTAGATTTTCAAATATCAATTCAATTCATAAGAGGATAAAAGTCGATAATGTAAATATTACCAATAACATTGAACTCTGAAAATAAATATATATATATATATATATATATATATATATATATATATATATATATATATATCTATATATCTATATATATATATATATATATATAAATTACTTTTTGGGGTAAAAAAAAACATAAAATTAGGACAGTCAATGTCAACAGACGATATATATATATATATATATATATATATATATATATATATATATATATATATATATATATGGCCAGGAAGAAACATATGAATAGAGCAAAGCAAATAAGAAGTATTACATCCCTAAAACTGCGAATATATATGGCCTTAATTTGTCGCGCTTTTCGTTATATAAATGCTTTTTATATTGAACATTATGTGCGTTGTATTCTCGACCGACTGGTAATATTTTCACCATTTACATCTGTATGTATGGTAATTCATCCCCTGGCTCAAGACACAACGCAAGGAAGAGTTGGTTAGTGTTTAGATATTTATTTAATCGTCTTCCGGGAAAACATTTCCAGGCGAACTTTTTTTTATCTGAACCATTATCGATATACTTTCTGGTTAACCGGGGGGGGGGGGAGAACTTGCTTTGTTATTCATCTACCACAAGCAGATCAAAGTACAATGTTTGTGATAGGTTACATCACAAGTGAACTGATACAAGTTTTTTCTCATCTCGGTGATTCACGTCTTAATATGCCACCATTTAGCATTTTACAATAATGTTATATTTCCTTAAAAATTAGCAAACTTAAATTAGGTAGTTGTATATACTTCCAATTGTATATCGGTATACACACTATGCATAGAATTCATAATTCCATATTAGCATTAAATAATATTTGTTTTATTATGTTGTGCTTATTTAGCTTTAACATATCTGTATAATTAGTTAGTTCAGATTATTTTAAACACGCTTAATCTACCCGCCATCCGTGATTTTAAAAACAAATACTTTCCTTTCAATTATAATACTTGGCAATTAAAGAATATAATATTTTAAGAAATGTCTCAGTAATTTGTTTTCTTTGTTTATTAAGTCTCTTTCATTAATTATCGTTAATATCGACAAAACGATTGCATATATATAGGGAAATAGGATAATAAAAATACAAATGCATAATATTAGACATTAATTTATTATAAAATGTTTAAAATCAATTATGCACATTTAATATATAAATATATCCGTTCAGGTCTTAGATGACTACTATATATACAGTATTTTAAAGTATGTATTGTATTATTAGTTTAAATAACATTTAGCTGTTTTGATTGCAATATATGGGTGATGAATGAAAACAAATTTTCGCATGTATCCTTAGGAATAGGACGTATTGCCTCTAGTAATGCTGCCTCTGCAATACATTATTTATACGATAATAGAACATTTGTCAATGTTATTATAACTAATATTTGCTCTAATTAAATCCTTATAATCATTCCACCAACTTGTTCAAAGAATTAATATAAAAAATAGTGTTCTCTGCGAAATATTAAAGGAATAATCTCTAGTTGTTTTGTGCGATTAACATTTGAAATGATTCAATTCGAGTGGCCAGCATTGTGTGATCTAACATTTTTGTTGTAATACATGATATAGTTTTTTTCGATTAAGTAAATTGTATATAGACTGGATAATACTTGTGAACATTTTATGTATCGAATTGAAAATATGGTTCGAGTTTTTTTTTTCTATTTTTATTTTACTGATGACTCACTACTTGTCAAGACTAGAAGCCACTTGTTCGGTTATAGCGCAACGGGCTATCCGTCTATGTATCTGTCTGTCTCTCTCTCTTTCTCACGCGTATACAAGTTGTCTTACTTATGTGATGTTGAAATTGGGTGGATACATTTTTTAGTTGAGTGATGTAAGAATATTATAAAAGGATTTAAAAATTATAAATGGAATGGAAAAAAATCAATTACTAATGAAAATGGTTTATAGAAAGTAATTATTAGCATTGAATATTAATACGACCATGTCGTAGACTGCAGGTAAGCAGCACTGTGGTGATGCGTTACAAAGTAGTGGTAGGATGACGCGTTCTTTCTGTTAATGGTTTAAAAGGATAAAACTAAGATTGAAGCTAAGTCGAGCACTTTTAATTAAAAAAAAAACTATATGATAGCGAAAGACAAACGACTGTTGTATAGAACAGAATATATCATCGCCCACTAGATTGCGAAGTCAGTTTTGTACATTGTCAAGGCAAAGATTGATTGATTGATTTGAACAACACTTACACAGATATGAAAGTAGTACATCAGCTTAGCACGTTACCGCTTTGTATATACGTAAATAGTCGTATAAGGGTTCAGCTACTTTCCGAAGTGATAGAATGGTCTAATTATTTAACCATCATCTTGCTAACATATTTAATATTATCTTCATTTTAAATTTAAATTCTGCCGAGTAAGATACGGTTATGGGCAACATATGTAGATAGTAATGTAAATTAATAGGTGCATAGGTACAATGTGGTGCCAGAATTATCCATATATTTCCTGGTAGATAAACGTTTTACTTGAGATTGCAATGAGTCAAGACCAGAGTGAAATATAAACTTCGCAGTAAGAAATTACATTCACTCAATACATTCTTTAAATTTAAAGGGGTAAGTGTGGTTTGCATTGGAAGAATCGCAGAGTTTGCTTAATCTAAGTTATGTGGCACTTTCAATTATCGATGGGTGTATAAACAATTATACACCGATATACTCGTCGTCGTGAACCTATGTTGTTGATTGTTTGTGTACTACACTCACCCGGACGCCGGTATTTAAAAAAAAAGGTTTATTTAACAGTAAAGTCACAGGAAAACATCAGAGAGACAACTTGTATACGCGTGTGAGAGGCAGATATATAGACGGATAGTTATAACCGGCCAAATTGAGTCTACCCAGCCAAAAGAGGTTTAAAAGCTTACCCCAGAAATCAAGTAGTCTCGTGACTCCCATCTTGTGTAATCTCTGACCCTTAAATGTTTTCTACTTAGATACGGCCATCATTATGTAATATTTGCAGTTCAGGCCGACAGATATCATCTAATTGTGTACAAAAAACTTATCGACTTAAATACAGTATTCATACGGAATAATAAATTCCACGAAAGGTTATTAAAATAATTAAACAAATGTTGGTATTTAATCAATAGACTTAGTAAATAACTATGAGAAACTAAAGTTTGTTGTCACGGTAGTATATTCAATAGATTCTTATTTGAAGTATATCTTTGACTCTGTTCTCTTGATAATTCGGCTGTAATGAATCAACTTATTCTGTAATAGAGAATAGAATATACATTCTCTCACGTAAATCGTGTTTCTGTGCAAAACAATTACTCGAATGCCCGGAAGGGTTCGTTGATGATACTGAAACACACTTGTAGCCATTTAATAAGTGATACCAGCTTTAAATATAGGTCCTAAATAATCCAAACATATATATGGCTATAGTAAAAAATAAGGAAAAGGATCGATAAACATAAAATAAACATAAAAGAAACAATTCTCTAAATGTACTATTCTCTCCTATATTGCATTATGATCATTTTTTACTTCTAACAAGCTAGACTCGTTAAATTCAGTGTAAATAATTCTTGCCGATTATTTCTTGAATCATCAATCTTTATAAACTATGACACAATTTACCGAACATAACTTAAATTTAGATCATGTCTAGATAATTGTACGTCACATTCCTGATAAGACTCTGTACATAACATCGATATTAAATTTCATAGACGCATCACATATTTTAAATTTAAACATCTATTCTTAATTCACATTTAAAAAAAAATAATTTCATAGACGCACGAAATATTTTAGAAATTCAAAATATGTCTATGAAGTGGAGCACATTTTTCCATGATTTACACCAAAAAGTTTTAAAAGATTTTTCACGTCATAGACGCATACCGTATTTCAAATTTTTACTTCTATGTTTTTCTTCAAATCTGTCATCTTCAGAAAGTATTTGAACAATAACGACGAAACGTCGATAAAGATAGAAACGCTTATTGTTTTTTTTTCTTTTTTCCATAATCCAAAAATAATATTACTCTTTCTGAAAGTTGAACTTTTTTCTGTTGCAGTAACCATTCTTCAAAGCAATTCCGATGAGCTGAGGGCATCGATAATAAAATGTAATAATTTTATGTTTATTATTACATATACGATGAAATAAAATAGACGCAGCGACTTTATAAAAGTGTCTATTAGAGGAACACGTTTTTCTGAATATGGGATGCTGTTAGGAACATCAATATATGATCCTTGTCCAACCGAATAACTGCTTTCTGATCTATATATTAATACGATAGCGTGTGTGTTCGTGTGTCACGCTTACATCAAAAGCTCTGCACATGCGTGCCACACCTAGATTTGGAAAAGCATTCAAGTCAACTAATTTTCGTAATATTTTGAAGTATTTCCCTTTGGTGCAACGGCTAACGACGTAGGATTTTGACGTCAAACCGACTGGTTTATAGTTCGACTCCAACCAACATCTAAGATTGTTTTCTACATCGAAGGGAGGGGGTGACCGGGAAGACACATTATACGATGTTCATTTAAAAAAATAAATATTCAAGTCAAATCTTATCATATTTTATTCAAACATGCATAGGTTAGGAACAAGATAATTAGTATTGAAAACATAATTTCCTGTAATTTACACGGGTCCTGCTAGTGAATATTTATTACACTAAATAGAAGGGATGAATTTTGAGAGGCAGAATATGATTATAGTAGGGGCGCAACCAGGAATAACCAGAACGTAGATTAGATGAAAGAGGCAATTGCTTGCTGACGTATTCGCGTAAAAAATGAACGAAAACTATAATTTTTAAATGAAAATCCTGTCATGTATTTTACAAAGATACAGCGGACAATGAAAAGTCGAAAAATATACTAAAATTCAAAAAGAAATTACAAAATGTCTGGAAATATTAATGTGACTACAACATGTGCATCGAATAAGTCTCCCCAATCATGACTCGATTATATAGCAAGATATATTTGTCAATGTAAATCAACAAACGAATATAGTTTACAAATATCAACTGTTCCTATTAACTTACCTTTTTACAAATGCAGAGTGTGACACAAAGTCGTTTCTTTATTTAGAGGAAAATCCAGCTCTCCAAAAAGGGACACTCTGGATTGGTACAAAAAAAAATTACAAATAGCAATTGTGGATGTGATAACACTCTTGATATAGAAACTGTATGCCAGCCAATCGACAGCGCAAAAAATATACACTGTCTACATTTTTTGAAACATAGACGTTGGGATATTAGCGTCATATGCTAGGAGCAACCTAAATTGATACTGAAGTTTACTCATGTTGTCCGTTCAGTCTTAGGAGACAATGGATACCCCCTGTAAGGAAGCCTGTGCGTGTGTTTGTGAAGCAACGGTTGCACGATTCTCTCCTGAATCGCAACTGCTGTAATCCAATGGCAAGGAGAACTCCAGGATGACTGGAAACAATACCGAGATAAGCGGAGAGCATATACAACACCTGGTATCCCTAAATTGGTCACCCATTCAGTACTTGCCAGATTACACGTCACTTAACTTCAGTGATCTAACATGAACCGGTGTCTTAACGTGATTATGCAGTATAATTAGGCTGACGCTTATCCTAAGAAATGTTCCACACAGTCTGCTCGAAATCTCTGACACGGCTTTACCCCTGCACCTCACCGACGACAACATATTCAGGCTGTTTAGTAACTGATTATCCCACTCCCAGCCAAACTAACCGCTTCTTTTACCAATAAGTGTTTTCTTTTCAGGATTCGCACGAGACTATTTCTTTGCACGTGACGGCATATTCAGCTTTGTAAATAGAAGTCAATTTGTTTTTGTATGGATCGGCCTTGTCTCTCTTCCTGATATTGCCTTCCCTCTACATCTTAAATACTATTATGCATAAGTTTAATACGTTCAGGTTTGACCGAGATCAATTTAGGTAACCTATGACATTCTCCGTGGTACAATTTTAGTAGTTTCTTAGTTCGTAGAAAATAAGCATATCTTGTATCCTATTTGTTTATCTTCAGTTTTACTGACGGGTACTTTTATCCAGGTTTTGGTAATTGTTTATTTATGTCCCAATATATATATATATATATATATATATATATATATATATATATATATATATATATATATATATATATACAATTCTAGTTCGAATAGATTTACAACTGTTCGGATCGAGGGTCGTGTTCCCCCGATTATATACGTGCAAAGTTGAATCAAGCAATTGTTGCATGCAAAGACAGAGTAATAATTAACAAACAAAAATGAAGTAGTTCAAATAAGGTTTATTGAACGTGTGTACGTGGAATGATGAAGTGTGTGATGTATGCATGTGTGTCGATGGAAAAACAGTTCTTGAAAAAGGTATAAGAAGAAATGAATGAATCCGGCGAGAGGAAAAGTCTTTGAAATCCGTAACACAAAGAAAACGAGTTGAGAACTCTTACCGTTGTTTGCCCACGTGTGTTGGTAGTTGTTATCCGATGTCATGTGAAGAGAAAAGCGTGAGACGAAGCGCTAGTGTATTAGCGTCGTTCTGCCGACCAGAGAAGAGTGAAACGGAACGCTAGTGTCAGCATCTGCCTGCCGAGGCAGGTCGGTGAGGAAGAGAGAGAATTTCCGTTTTGCACCGGGTTTTTATAGTAAGAAGGGCAGATAACTCTGGTGTCGCTTTACGGCGCCACCTGTCGGTGAAAAAGCGCCACCTACCGGCAAACCGGTGTAGTTATGTTTTGAAAGGAGGAGGTAACTGCTACAAGGACTCCCCCCCAGATTGAAAAATATTGAAAATATTATTCAATATATACAGTTGTAGATGAGAAGCATTCTTTGTGGGTATGTCTGTTTTGCTGTTGAAGATTAGAAAAAAGTAGTGTGCACGCTACTTATTTCTGTTTCTGCATCTGTATTGAATGATTGATCGCAAGTGCGTCTGCGGAATTGAGTGTTTGTAACGCATGTGGAGCTGCATGTTGTTTCGGTCTGCATCAAGTTTGAGCGCAAGTGAGTTTGCAGTCGAAAAATATTGAGTGCAAGTGAATTTGCACTAGTTGGTGGCGTTGTTCATGTTGATTAGTCTGCGTTATGCAGAGCTGATGAACGAACGTTGAATTGTCAGTGTTGTCCGGGAATGTTTGGTGCTTGGGTCTGCGCGGTTGTTGATGAGTGAGCACAAGTGGGTCTGTGCGGTGTTGATGAGCGAGCACAAGTGAATCTGTGCAGTGTTGATGAGTGAGCACAAGTGAGTCTGTGCAGTTGTTGATGAATGAGCACAAGTGAATCTGTGCAGTTGTTGATGAATGAGCACAAGTGAGTCTGCGCGGTTGTTGATGAGTGAGCACAAGTGAGTCTGTGCAATTGTTGATGAATGAGCACAAGTGAGTCTGTGCAGGTGTTGATGAATGAGCACAAGCGAGTCTGTGCAGTTGTTGATGAATGAGCACAAGTGAGTCTGTGCAATTGTTGATGAATGAGCACAAGTGAGTCTGTGCAGTTGTTGATGTTGTTCATGTTAATTAGTCCGTGTTGTGGAGCTGATGAACAAACATCTAGTTGTTGAGATTGGTGGTACACTATGGTCAAAATCAGATGCACAAATGTCTGCAAGTGAGTTAGCAGGTCCAGGTACAAGTGGGTCTGTACTGGTGTTGGTGCGTCGTTCGAGTTGATGTGTCCCCCAGTTGATCAACGAACGTCCAGTTGTTGAGTATTTAGTCGTGCTTGTGCAGTTGTACTCATTTTGAACTGGTGTGATTTCTTCCATAGTGTCGTCAGTGATGTCCGGAAATGTTTCGTGCTTGATGAATGTCCGGGAAAATGTGGTTGTTCAAGTTGTATTGAAGATTGTTGGTAGGCCTTGAAGGGTGATGTTGTTCGTGTTTGTCTGTTTTGTAATTGTCTTTTCCTTCATATATATTTTTCCAACACGTGGGTAGAAAGGAAAAGGAAAAGAAAAAAAATGGAGTCATAATTTGTTTCACACGAGGAATGACGTTTTTTGTTTTCGTTTGTTTGAATGTTAGTTTCCAAGTAGAGAAAGAATGGCGGCTTCTCTTTCCTTTGTTGTTGAAAAGAAAGAAAAAAAAAAAATTCGTATTTTTTTTTTTTTTTTTTTGAATTTTCATTTCCGCGTGGTCCGAGAGATAAAAATGGCGTTTTTTTTTTTTTTTAAATTTTTTTTTCAACACGTGGTCATGGCAAAGAGTGGCGGCATTTTTTTGAATTTTTTTTATTTGTTTGTTTGTTTTTTTGTCAACACGTGGTTATGAAAAAGATGGGCAGCGTGTGAGCGTTTGTTTTCTTTTGTTTTCTTTTTATCTCCACGTGTTCAAGACAAAAGAAAATGGCGTCTTGTAAAATCCTTCTGTTCGTCGAAAAAGAAGAAAAAAAAGGATTAGCAAAAGTTTGTCTTTTTCTTTGTGTATATTTTTCCGACACGTATGTGGAGAAAGAGAAGAAGAAAAAATGAAATTGTAATTTGTTTTATACTCGGGGAAACCGAGAAATGTTTTTGTTTTTCTTGTTTGGGTATTTCCGCGTGGCCAGGAAAAATGGAGACGGTAGCTTCTTTTCTTTTGTTTGTTTGTATATTTCTACCACGTGGGTAGGAAAAAAAGGAAAAAGATGAGTGCGTAATTCGTTTCACCACGAAAGAAAAAACGAGAAATGATATATATATATATTTTTTTTTGTTCTAGTACGAAATTAATTACTCCGTCAGATACAACAAAGCTTGCACGTCGGGTCACCAATTGTTAGGATCGAGGGTCGTGTTCCCCCGATTATATACGTGCAAAGTTGAATCAAGCAATTGTTGCATGCAAAGACAGAGTAATAATTAACAAACAAAAATGAAGTAGTTCAAATAAGGTTTATTGAACGTGTGTACGTGGAATGATGAAGTGTGTGATGTATGCATGTGTGTCGATGGAAAAACAGTTCTTGAAAAAGGTATAAGAAGAAATGAATGAATCCGGCGAGAGGAAAAGTCTTTGAAATCCGTAACACAAAGAAAACGAGTTGAGAACTCTTACCGTTGTTTGCCCACGTGTGTTGGTAGTTGTTATCCGATGTCATGTGAAGAGAAAAGCGTGAGACGAAGCGCTAGTGTATTAGCGTCGTTCTGCCGACCAGAGAAGAGTGAAACGGAACGCTAGTGTCAGCATCTGCCTGCCGAGGCAGGTCGGTGAGGAAGAGAGAGAATTTCCGTTTTGCACCGGGTTTTTATAGTAAGAAGGGCAGATAACTCTGGTGTCGCTTTACGGCGCCACCTGTCGGTGAAAAAGCGCCACCTACCGGCAAACCGGTGTAGTTATGTTTTGAAAGGAGGAGGTAACTGCTACACAACTCATGTAATGTAGATGCCTTTTAGCCCTTTTAACTCGCCTACTACTTTTGGAACTCCTAGAATTACCAAATTCTACCTCTCAAAGATTTCATAGCTATTACTGATGGAATTTCTATTTGGAGACAGAGAAAGATAAGAATGAAAGGAGGGGCACTGATAAAACTCTAACCAACGCAGGAAATAAAAAATAAAATACAGATAAAGAAAAGGACTCATTAGAGAGAAGCAGACGGGGCTACTTAGGAAAGTTGTACGCACGTTCCGATCCGTCCGACTTATTACTGAAACGAAAACAGGATGCGGTTACGAACGTGATATGCTATGACAAGCAAGTGCATCCATTTCAGTGATTCACTGCAAGCAACTTTTTTTCCAAGAGCTCTTCATTCTTACTCTTCACTCTCTGTTTATCTATATATGTGTATACCGTTACCTTATATTGAAAAAATATGTATATCTCCCGCCCTCTCTATCGCCCTCTCTCTCTCGTTCTCTCTTAATCTATCTTTATACCCTTTACCCTCCAGTTAAAAATCATTCCCCGTCTCTATTTCACTCTCTCTCTCTCTCTCCCTCTCTTTTTGTTTTCAATCTCTGCTTGGCGCATTGCCAAATTCAGTCGGGAAACGTTAAAAAGAAGAAAAATTAAACAAAAACAACGATACGTACCTTTCTGCTACTTCCTGGTGCCACACCCATCTACGAGGCAGACATTCTGCATTCTTCAGAATATAAATTAGTCAGCCTTGGGCAAGGTTATCTACCATTAGTTCGCATTCTATCATCGTGACCAGGAAGCCCTTAACCTATTTTTAAAACTTCTGTCTAGAAATGACACAAAATATGTGTGAACATTTTACTCTTTCATTATAAACATTTTAACCAATTATGGAGACTATTGCAATATTTACCAGGAACATATATATATATATATATATATATATATATATATATATATATATATATATATATATATATATATTTCCATTTAGAAATCTAATGGGTAGTGTCCTCTTCTCGTCCCTACAGACTATTTCTCACACAAAAAAAACGCTGCTAATCTCCCTGTACTCTATCATTATTTTCTTAGTAGACGCTCGCCTGAGTTACAATCACTGCTACACCCTGTAAAAGAATCACCGCAAAAACCTGTCCAGATACAACCACTGCAAATTATTACATGTTCATATTACTATGTTATCTAGTGTTGTGGGGAAATTTCCGGGTGATACTATTCCATATTAATATTAGTAAATAAATCGTCACAATAGTTTCAACAGGATTTCAGCTCAGTATAACCGATCCCATAGTCTGCATGATATTCATTTGCCAAAGTAAGATCGCATTTTCTCTTTTAGAAAAAATTTTCCTTTTTTGTACTATATTTGAGTCATCGCTTATCATGGTCCAAAGTCAACTCGATGATATGGACAATTAAACTTTTTAGATGAAGGATGATAACAACACTTTTAGGGGGATTGGAAACGATGGTTCAAACTGGGCATAATTTAAATATTTAAGAGGGCAGCACGAGAAGAATTTGTTAACATTGAACTTCAAAGTAGCCCCGTGCTATTATGTACTACATACAATTAGCACTTGGAAATAAACTTTGTTCGTGCAATTTCCGTATAGTTTTAGGTACAAAGTGACTTAAATGAATAAAGTGATTTTCAAAAGACCACTGTACGATTTATGTCATATTGGATAATCAATTACGTTTAAGAAATATTCTGCCCATTTCACAGTTGTGTCTAATCCTCGGATGATTGCACTCAACGTCAAACCGACGGCCTCTTTAATCCTTATATCTTGATCAGCGATATATATATATATATATATATATATATATATATATATATATATATATATATATATATATATATATATATATATAATAACGGTTTGGAGACCAGTAACAATACATATTCTTTTATAAATAAATATATATTGGGTAGCCAGCTTCTGGTGTTCAATACCGGCAGAGAGACCAAACACTAGAGATGCTCATTCAGGTTTCTTTTACTTTATACTTGGTTTACGCCTGGATACGGGTCTTGCCTGTTAGAAATTAATGTTTAAACACAGAGAAAATATCCAGCAAAAGAGAGGCAACACCAGTTAAAACATTCAATGCACAGTAATATGCTTTTTAAGGTATTGTATGAAAATCACAGGTGAAAATATTGAGTATCTAGCTGCTGCTTTTCAATACCGGGACTAAGACCAGATACTGGAGAGCTCAATTTAGGGAGTATAAGTAAACGAAGCAAAACAACAAAATGTCAAATGAAGTTTTTAGAAATAAATTTGAAAATATTTTTTAATATTGATAGTCTGAGAAAAATGTTATTTGATAACACATCAAAATGCCGTAAGGCTAAAATGTAATATATAGTATTTAAATAGTTAAATACAAAAAAGAGTGTACGATCATTGAATATTTAATATTTAATTAGATTAATAATTGTATAACCTAGTCGCTATCATGTCAATAAGAAAGATGTGTTCAAAGTGGGGGATCCGTTCGATCACGGCGATCAAAACAACAACGCGTCGACAATTCAGAACATTGTTGTCAACTGTTACAATTCAACCAGAAGGAGTTTGTCGTCAATATATTAAAATAGATGCAACACGGATCCACCATTCCTACTTCACAGTCAAACCGACAGTTAGCTGAATGGACAGCAGCAGGTGAAAGCTGTCTAAAGTGTAATCGAGAGCAAGATATTGCTCCCCCACCATATTTTGAGATGCGCAAAGTATTTTGTTCATCGCGTATTTTATAGAATTATGCGTGAGTTTGAAGGAAGTAGTCGCCCCCAAAAGGCCACAAATGAAGAACACAATGTGCTTGTTCATCTAGACAATATATCGTGTCTCAAGTCGATAGCAACCATGTCGGAACTACATGTATTACATTTCGAATAATATTCACCCTCGTCCTATTCTCCAGAAGGTTATATCGGACGAATCGTTGTGGGAACAATATCTTAGATGAGAACAGTAGTCCTATCATCCAAATAATACAAAATATCAATCCTCATCACAAAATTACGAAGCATTTATACTCAAATTCGATTCGTTTCACACCTATAACGACATTCAAACAGTAACTCCTTAAACACATAATTACGTACAACGTATCTATATAAAAACATGTTAGTTTGAAATGACGTATCCACTAACAATACCAATAAGAAATCCGATTAAAAATCCATAATATATTTTTTTAGAAAAGATTTATCTCGAAATATTTACAATTAAGAATATATAAGAGAAAAAGTATTATTATTATTATTATTATTATTATTATGATAATTACTATTATTACTATTATTACTATTATTATTATTATTATTATTATTAATAATAATGATAATAATAATAATAATAATAATAATAATAATAATAATAATGCAATAAAATCTTTGTTATAAACTTTAATCACTGTTTTAGGTGTCGAAAATAAAATAGATTAGTATGGTTTACATTTATATCTAATACCACCTCAACACAGTGTGACAATACGTAACCTTAATATTTTCTTTATATATATATATATACATGCATGAAGCTAATTCCCGACGGTCGACAAGCGCGAACTCCGATCACAAATCGATACTGATTCGCAGTCGAGCGAGTTACCAGTTGGCCACCAGAAATTAGCTTAGAATTTTAGGAGGAATTTAACTTTGTAAATACCAAGTCGGCGAGTATTCACAGTAAGCGGCGCAGAGTGATCAACAACAACAAATCGTGTTGGAACTCGCAATGAAGCTAGTAGTACTGCTTTTTATTAAATTCACTCAGTGCCCAGCCTTAGTAAAGGGGGCTATAAAATAATATTTATAAATAAACTAACTGCAAAATGATCGTTTTCTAAAGCCAATATTCACAAATACATGTCCAGGTGTCTTCTTAATTCATCAAATTATGTCAATTCCACCCATCGTTTTTAATCTTGTGATTGTGTTTATCGTCGACCGGACAATCTCATTAACCATTATCAGTAAATGTATTTGAGACCTTGAAAACTAGTGACACACTTGTATAAAAATATATACTAGTAGAAACGCGTTGTCAAAATGACGGCGGAATATTCAGAACGATCAGCCGTATTCTGAAATAAAATATATCTTAGCTTCATTATATTTACTTGGTTTGTAAGTAACTAAACGCATGTAAAGCTATTAAGAATCAAACACAAATATAATAGTTACTTTATTTCAGTTAATGTTATCTTAAAATTTAGCATGATAGACCGACGAACATGCTATTTTTTCACATAGTTCACAACAAAGAAGACAGGCCGCCACTGTAGACGTAATGGGCTACTGAGAAAAAGGGTTATTTTTGTTTGGGGGGGCACCCGAAATTAGGAGCTGTACAGCGAGATGTCTGTTTACATTAGTTTTAAATGTCTGCATGTCAGTACCGTCATGAAAACATGGGGCAGGGAGGGAGTTCCAGAGTCAACAACACGAAGAAAGAAGTATTTTGAGTAGGAAGCTCTTCGAGATCTTGGGACCCCCACAGTGAATGGATGGGGTTTGGCAGATTGTCAGGTTGGTCTAGTGAATGTAGGTCGAGGGTGCACCAAATTAGCAACTTAATTGTTACAGACCGAAGAACAATCTGTTCTGATATTGCACTTAGTCTGTGCTGTCCTCTGCCAGTAACAAGGGGAGGGTTTTTTAAATTTATTTTTCTCTCAATCCAAAGTGCTCCTTTTTAGGGACTGTGGGATTTCTCCATATTCAAAGAATGAAAGTGTGTCTAAGACTGTCCTCGTATTGGAGCAAGTAAATAGGGACTGGCTCAATCTCTCGTAGTTAAATTTGACTGGTTTCCCAAGTTTCTAAAACCATCCCATGACCTCGAACTTCTTTAATTCACAGTTGCGCGTTATTGAGAGAAGCCGAAGTCTCATCATAGATTAAGGCACTCGAACTATTTTTGTTCTAAAGATACAAGTACAAGTCATGTACGTTAAATGAGTTGGCGGGGCTTCAACAATAGAAATATAAGACAAGGGGTTGAAAGTATTATAGCGGAAGTAAAAAAAAAACAAGAGATAAAGAAACTGCTTTGTAGTCAGGAAAATATATATTTAAGTGGATAATGAAACGGAAAACATTCGCTTTTTCAATGTTGTTTCAAGAACAAATATTAATGAAAGTGGAATTACATTTCTGACTAATCTATGTAAGACTTTTCAGATGCGTCCACGCATTTTGGTGGGAGCGTCTGTCCGTCGTCTGTCTAATTTTCACGCTTCGGTTTGAAATAGCATCGTCTACGTAGAATTCACACATGGAATTGGCAAATCTCATTTTAGATCCATCCACGCATATCTATAATAGACTATGTCCGTCAGTCACGCTTAATTTAAAGTCAAATGTTGATTGGTCTGTCACGCATAAACTTGTGTTTTGAACAACTGGATAAATACGCGCACACATATATCAATTTCTATAAATGTTGATATTTCTGTATGTTTTTTCTATTTGTATGTACATGGTTTCACTCCAAAATGTATATGCGTAAGGGCGGTAATGTGAGCTATATTTAGTTTAATTTACTTTTATGCAAAGGCGTAAAAAGGTGTGGAAGCCCTTCGGGAAAAATTCAGATACCTCCAATCATTGTGAAATTTTGACAAGCGGTGTTTGACATCAATTTAAAAATATTCCACAGATTTTAGTTTCTCTGGAGTATATTTAAGGGTTCAGGCTGGACAAATATTTTGGATAGCATTTAGATTTATCCTTAATCATTAGACACCAATTCCCTGAATTTAATTTTTTTTATTAAAACTTCTGAGTCGTAAGCCTTACTTTTAGGAAACTTTCTATAAACAAAAGCATGTAATGGAGTTTGATCAACATTGAATAAGGATTCTAAACCTAAGATGTATTGCCATTTGATGTTGCTTTTAATTTTCCTAAGATACGTATAAGTGGCGTAAAACTGTTCTGTTTGAGGAATAATTTGACCTGTCCTAGAACGGGTATTCTTTTAATATATTTTACTACAGCCGCATCACAATTACATTTATTTACATTAAACAATGAACTATTTACATCAACAGTTGCCTCTTTGAATATTCTTCAATGAAATTTTATTTTGGATGTGATTGGATAAAATAAAAATATGCTCTTTTCTATAGGAATTGAACTCACCACCTTCAAATTATGAGATTTGTGTGGTTAATGCACACACACGCACTATGTCTATCTGTCTCTCTCTCTCTTTCTCTCTCTTATTCTCACTTTCTTTTTCACTTTCTCTATATTCCCTTCCGTCGATCACTTCTCGGTCGATATGTGGAAGTAATCGGCCAGCTAGACGAAAGTGCACATAGAAACACAAACATACACATACACATATCGGGAGTAGTGTTATTGCTGATCAAGGTTTATATCGAAATATTTGGATAGATTAACCTATCACTCTTTAATAGACAAGTTCGTAATAGCCCAAATGCGGGAACGTGTGACTAACAATTCCAGTTGATACATAAACTACTGTGGCATAGCAGTTAGACTATAATCCCACAGGAGTTTGCAGCGGTATTTTGCTTTTAAACAAGTATTCCGAAAGTGGTGAAATTTTGTGCTATCGGCTCGTGCCTGGCATCAGGTCGTGCCTGATGCAAACAGCACGAGCTATGGCAGTTTGAGAAAAGACGGAAAGAAAAGTGAAAGGGAATGAGCCGCAGATAAGCCTACCAAAGAAAAAAGAACGAGGCCGATTGACATCGGGATCGCAAGAGACTAGACCAGAAAAAAAGAGGTAAAAACCCGAAGACTAAATAAACATATTAGAAATACCAATGGTGATAAAATATGGAGTAGTGAAAATAGGAAAAACAAAAAAGGAAAACAAAATGGCGCGATGGTAGCGTTTACTTTTCGATGAAAGATAACCCCAAGGGCCCCTGAATGGTTTTACTCAATGCGAACCGAAACTCGGATAGACGTTGGGGGGGGGGGATACGTGCCAATTCTGGTGGGTCTGTGGAGGATGTTTAAGATAAGGAAATAATAAAATAAGTTTAGAGATAGAAAGGGGAATAGGGAAGGAAGAGGTGTCGAGCCTAAGTAGCATACAAATAAGAAATGCGTAAAAATAGAAGGGCTACCCGGCGTTACCCAGAAATTAATTAAGGAACACCTGTATAATTCGACTTCCAGATTTTTTAATTTCTTTAATTGTTAAGTGTTTCAGAGAAAATAACTTTAGGTCTATATATCGAGTTATTTTACTTGATTATTAAATATAAGAACACTTTTTTCCGGCTTGACACTCCATGAAGTGCATGGTGATCCCAAATAAATGAATATTACATAACCTGTTCGAATCTATACTAAATACGAATATTTAAGGTTTGTAAGCGCATCTATAGTAGTTTATTAATTTTTACCGGACAAACAGACATACAGAAAAGATAATTTAATTTATATAATAGATTAAAGAAAGGAAATACGATACATTTACATTTCTTTTCGCTTTTGCTTTCATTTCGAGTGTCTATTTTACAACATATCAACACTTTTAGGGTTTATTTAATACGGAAACGCCATACTTATGTGAAACTAGCCATTTATAGATTACGTTTTATGTTTAATTAAAATCAACCTTTTTGTCAATTAAATTACGAAAATCCATCAATTGACTGAATTTGTCGAAATCACATCTCATCATGAAAATAAAAAAATAAAAAACATCCAAATCTTAAAGAAGTATACACAACCAACAAAAACCGAAAGATGTAATGAAAGAAACATACATGGTTTAAAGAGATTTTTTTATAATATTAAAATAATTCGGGGGCGAATTAATTCTTTAATATGACAGCCTGTTGTAACATAATCAACAAAAACACATAAGATATGATGAAAGAAACATACATGGTTTAAAGAAGTTTTTTTTATAATATTAAAACAATTCGGGAGCGAATTGTTTCTCTAATATGACAGCTTGTTGTAACAAATGTATTTTCAAATGGTGTTATATTCTTAATACGACATGCCATTATGTTCGCTAGAAAAGATAGGTAAATCCAAATGTAGCTTCCTTTTAACATATTTCTTAAAAGGCATTTATTAAAATTATTCTTAGATTATTTTTATCAATTAATTATTATTAACAAAGCTAGAATAAATAATTAAATAAATTGATCTCTTTAGACAAAATTATAATTTATTTTTTCAAACCATTGAAATTTAAATAAATCATTGAATACTCAGGTCTTAGATTTTCAGTTGTAAAATAAATAAAATATTATAAATCAGTAGCTAAGATTATTATTATTCATTTAGTAGATGTATATGTTTATACATATCATATTTCGAGCAGTTATTCTTACTAAAATTGAATTCATATAAAGTAAATAATTAATTATGATCATTGTTATAGTTTGTGTGTTATTATTTTTAAATGAAAGATAAATTAATTTTAAATTCATCTTTCAATGTTTAACATTTTCTGGAATTGTTCATATTTAAATTTTGTTTCATGTGCGTAATATGAAATAATTTCAGCTATTTTCTTTAGAAGGGTAAATATATTTTAATAATCACTAAGGCTGAACTACATAACGATTACATTATTTAGAGTCGGGTTGATAAAATTAGCCATTACAAATACTGAACTTTCTATAGGATTTCTATTGTCGATATTTAAATTCCCAAATATATTTAGACAAGGAGGTCGCCAAAGCATTCTTACCAAATGAATTATAGTGTGAAAATTATATTTTATCATATGACTTATATCGATCTTCTATATTTTTGCAAGTTCAGAACAAAATTCATTTATATAGCTTCATGTAAAAAAAATGGCAAAATGAAGTTTAAATAACTTATTTAAATATTAATACGTTTATCACAACTAAAGTTGAGACACACATTTTACTTGCACGATATCCCAGTAACAGTTGGTACCGCATTCTAGAAAAGTATTTCAATACATTTAAGGTAAATCAAAATTTGTCAATAAATGTAATCCCTTTCTAAAAATATACGATCGAGAACTTTCTACTGCGATACTTTAAAGAAAAAAGAAGATGAATAAGCACAAAAATGTTCAAAAGGAAACTTTTGTGCTTATGAACTCTACAAATGATGACAACAGAAAAGAAAAAGAACCTTGCTGGTTTATAATCTTATTACAAACCTCCATAACAATGTATTAGATAATTTTTAAAAAATCTTATATTAATTAAGTTAAATATATAATTTAATCAACCCAACAAATATAAAAACACTAGTAAGAAACAAAATAATACAATCTAAAATAAAATAATAGCACATCATGATGTGATTGTACAATATGCATTATAAGGAATACAAATATATTATATTTAAACAATCAAACTAAACCTCTAATGTTACACCAATAAAAATAAAGTTTGAAGCAAAGAGCCTATAGACTAAATTAAAAGTTAATGAATATACGGTAATATTAGTACCTGAAACACCTATGTTCATTTGAAAGATAACGAGTTTCATTTTAACGTTAGACAACTTTAAGTAGAATAATACCTGAGATCATATATAGAATAGGAAATCTTCTCTAGTAATCATCGAGCTATGTGATGGATTAGTTTTCCTTAAAACATAAACGTATCATAAGATTCCTAGGCGTGTCTATAGATGAATATTACCAGTCAAAATCGTCAAGAAAGTATTTCGCATAGCTACAAAATGGCCAATATCACACCTACTGAAATTGCCGATATCACTCCTGCAGAAATAGAACATTCTTCCAGTAATAAAAATCAATCATTGAATACGATAACAAAAATGATAGGCACAGTCATAATTCTTCGGTTGAATAAAATCTATGTGCATGTCTATTCTTTAATAAGAGGTGTATATATATATATATATATATATATATATATATATATATGTATAAATATTTGTTATTGTTTATTTATCTATGGACGTATACGTTTCGTCTCTTTTCAATCAAGACTCATCAGCATAGAAGTACGACTATTCAGCACCGATCACACGATTCGAAACCCTGGATTACAAGTATTTTTCAACCCCAATCCAACGTCGCTAACTGATAGGCCAGTTCTGAACAGCTTATAAACAATGATAATTTTAACACTTTTAAAGGCGGCGAGACGTACAGGCATTCAACTTCTATAAGTGAAGGAATGATGCATATAAAGCAAGTGACGTCACGCTGTGTTATTACTACCATTTACAGTGCTCTACTTTTTAACGAGGAGCTTCAAATATATATATATATATATATATATATATATAGAGAGAGAGAGAGAGAGAGAGAGAGAGAGGGAAGGAGAGAGAGTGAGAGAGAAGAGAGTGAGAGCCGGCGCTCTTTTAGCTATAAGATCTTATGAAAGCATGTATGAGAAAAGTAAACAACAACTATACAAATTAGCAAAGAAGCTTCATCAGTGCAATACACACCACAGTCAGGCAAAAGAAAACAAGATGCGCGAATATTCATTTAATTAATACATATTTAATTTCTATATTCCCATTTTGGCCTTTTTTATTACTCTAATCATAGGAACACGTTTTCTTGCATGTAAGAGTGTATAATACATTATTTCCACCGCATTTCTAGTTTACATTCCCGTTTAAATTTTCATATGTTACTTACAAAAAAACATGGCAAAAATTATCATATAAAAGAATAATTAATTCACACCAATCGTTATTGTAATTATTTAACTATTTGTTTCATGTTTCTTGTTCCTTTTCCTCATTTTCACTCTTTTGTTTCCTTTTTTCTTCTCTTAAGGAGTACAAGTCTATAAGATCGCCATTTACCAATCTCATATGAGTCACTTCTGATTGATTTGAAGTGATTTGTTGTTCAACGAAATGTTCACAAGGTTTTCGGGAAAGAACCATCCCACGTATAAAATACTGATTTTATCACGATTAAAATCATCGGTAAACGAAAGAAAATCATGCAGATTCTGAAACATTATGATGATTGTATGTTTTACCTTTTTGTGATAAAAGGCTTTCACCGCAACTGCAGAAAGCGTAAGAAGTAGCGAAAGGTTTTCTGCCTATTTCTTGCTCTGAGCGATACATCTCTGTGAATGTGTAGCCAAATAATTTTTGTACAAATAAAAATGTTTTACATAGTAAACCGCTATATTTATCATTAATCACTTTTATATAAATACAGCGGTTGAAGAGGAACAATTTTCAACATAGGTGTGATTGTTGCGGTATCTTTTTCGATTGGTTTGAAATATTTTGTGGTGCGGTCAATTCCAGCTATAAAACAGAACTGGAATACGTAAATATAATAAAAGTGTGAATTCGAATTGTCACGTGACCACCCGACGGACGAATCGACCGATACGGGGGTGCATCTACAAACTAACACCATGTACAAAGCAACGGAAACAGTAACATGAGTACGGTACAAGAACGATAAACAAATCAGTTTGCTTGTTTTAAAAAGCCAACGGAAGGATTAGCCAAACGCTCGTTTCTGTGCGAAAAGTGATGACAGCTAAACATGATAGAGGCGCTGATGAGAAGATTCTCTCTCTCCCTCTCTCTTGCTCCCTTTCTCTCTCTCTCTTTCTCTATCTCCCTCTCTCTTTATTTTATCGTTTACATTTTTCGTTTTAGAGATCGCCGAATGTTACACCGATGTTTACTCTCAACAATTTGCTCTATTTCTATATGCTTGTTCGTATTTACTCTATAGTTACTTGATATAACCTTAACTTTTCCGTTCCCTTCGTATCGTATTTTAGACTATGCTGTATTTATTTATATACAGATATACAGGATGAGTATAAAAAATTGTACAAAATACAATATCTATTAAGTCATCAGTTGTTCACGATTTCACCGTACTTCGAACCTGACTCTACGAATTCTCATAGAATCTTCAACAATTATGTTATGCCTATATTTTTTAACAGTTTCTGTTTACATTTGATATTTTTATATGTTTTTAAATTTTGTTTTTTGTTAATATGCTATTACCAACTTATCTGTTTGCTCCGCTGACGATAAGATATTATTCTTTGAAAAACCATGGTTTAAGGAAGGAATAATAGAATCATTTTAATTTAACCCCCTTATATTGAACAACGGATGACTTAATAGATAGTGTATTTTGTACAATTGTTATTCTTATTTTAACTTGCTTATATAATTGCTCTATCCGGTATATCGATCATCAATTTATCATGATAGGTTTTACTTTAAAGGTATACAACATATATTTTTCTCCTATTTCTCCTATTTCTCACATATATATATATATATATATATATATATATATATATATATATATATATATATATATATATATATATATATAAAGTGGTGTACTAAAAGCGAACTTTTAGGAAAGGTAATATATATATATATATATATATATATATATATATATATATATATATATATATATATTTATTTATTTATTCTGGTACAGAAAAATTAGTACAACATTCGTACCGTCGGTTTCAAGCACGGAAGGTCTTACCCATCCGGCTCTCTTCAGCTTCTGTTGTCATCTGTATTGGAAATGTGAGGTCACATGACACTCTCGTTGGGACGCGTTATTTGCTCAGTGTGTTGTGTGTGTTTGTTTAAATTAAAATTTAGTGTAATAAGACCGTTGAGATTTAAAACACGAGGGACTTCAAGATTAAAGGGAATAAAAAATCAAAAATATATGAAAATATATATAAAAAAATATATATAAAAACATATATATAAAAACATTTCAATACTAAGAATAAAAGAATAAAAAAAGAGAGAGAGAATAAAAAAAAAATTAAAAAAAATATATATATATATATATATATATATATATATATATATATATATATATATATATATATATATGTATATATATATATATGCCCCAAAAAGTTCGTTCTCTCCTTTCTGATCGTGTTATATTCATTTTCTTCGAATCCTGTATTTGGTGTACCGATTATGTTGACGTCAGTTTCTGATAAGCCTTAGATTTTACTTTGTTTCCTTGTATTCCATGCCATGAAATAGAATATCAAGCAGAGCACTACTGACATCGTATGCATTTTACTACAGAAAAGAAACAAAAGCTACAGGAACCTGCATAAAGATATGCCGTGTGTATGGAGACAATTCTGTTACAGAACGGATGTGCCAGAAATGGATTGCTCAATCCAAAAAATATATTTTGCAGTGAGAGATTATTTTCGTGATTAGTTCAGGTCGATTTATACTTATACCAAATGTACTCGATATTAAAGTGATTGCCAGTAAAGATGCTAAATGTATATGTTTATGACTTCTTCGGCTTACATCGACAAGTCATGGTTTATGTTAATGACCGGCCCAGAGAATCTATTTTCATAATAATAATTATAATAACTATATTATTATTATTATTATTATTATTATTATTATTATTAATATTATTATTATTATTATTATTATTATTATTATTATTATTATTATTATTATTATTATTATTATTATTATTATTGTTATTATTATTATTATTATTATTATTATTATTATTATTATTATTATTATTATTATTATTATTATTATTATTGTTATTATTATTATTATTATTATTATTATTATTGTTGTTATTATTGTTATTATTATTATTATTATTATTATCATTATTATTATTATTATTATCATTATTATTATCATTATTATTATCATTATTATTATTATTATCATTATTATAATCATTATTATTATCATTATTATTATTATTACTATTATCATCATCATTATTATTATCATTATTATTATTATTATTATCATCATCATTATTATTATTATCATTATTATTATCATTATTATTATTATTATTGTTGTTGTTATTATTGTTATTATTATTATTATTATTATCATTATTATTATTATCATTATTATTATCATCATTATTATTATCATTATTACTATCATTATTATTATTATTATCATTATTATTATTATTATTATTATTATTATTATTATCATCATCATCATTATTATTATTATCATTATTATAATCATTATTATTATCATTATTATTATTATCATTATTATTACAATTATTAGTATTATTATTATTATTATTAGTGTAACAGTTATTTGTTGATTATTTGTTTTTTTCACTCTTTTTTCTGTTAGTTATTCCTAACAATAGCTTCGATTTTTCATTTATTCCTTTCATTATGGAGAATTAATTATTATACTTATACAAAATAAAATCTCAACATTAGAATATGTCCAATACCACCATGACAATAATCCTTTTGTTTTTTCTCCAAATTACTAAAATGTGAAAAAAAATGATTTATTTATTTTCCTGTAGATAAAGCTACAGCTAGATTGATAGTTGACCAAAAGGCAGATAATTTTTTGCAAGTATACATACACATATATATATATATATATATATATATATATATATATATATATATATATATATATATATATATATATAGTGCGACCTGCTATGTTGAAAAGAAAGAGATAAATTGCTATATCATAAATATGCGACAGCTAAAATATAGAATTATTTATTGAACATTTTTGTTACATATTCTAAAGATGTGCCATGGTTTCATTGAAATGTATATACGTTTACTGTTTAAAAAAGGAAATTACAATCCATCTAGAATTATCAGCGACTCACGAAATGAAAACAATTCGAAAAATGAAATTCGATGATGATATGCATATATATATATATATATATATATAGAGAGAGAGAGAGATAGAGAGAGAGAGGGAAAGAGAGAGAGAGCGAGAGAGAGCGAGAGAGAGTGAGATAGAGATAGAGAGAGAGAGGAGGGATAGAGAGAGGTAGATATATAGATGGATAGATAGATAGATAGATTGATAGATAGATAAAACGATATATATATATATATATAAATATATATATATAGATAGACAGATAGATAGATAGATAGATAGATAGATAGATAGAAAGAAAGATATATATATATATATATATATATATATATATATATATATATGTATTATTATTTCATGTATACACATAACATGTTATGAGGTGATATAATTATTTATGTATCAGTTTTCAGCATTAACTTCAACAGTGCTCGATACGTGAGTAGAGAGATTGAGTAAGTTATGTAAATATATGTATGGCAATTAAGCTACACAGAGGCATCCGCGTTTTATCCCCGGGGGGAATCGTCAGACTTAAATGCATAGAGTTATTTTTGCTAGGTGTTTTTATAGGCACGTTTAGCTAGTTACAACATCAGATTCTTTGTTGTTCTCTTAGCCAATCGTTGGGCTTCTCAAGAACAAAGGTTTTCATATAAAATAGTACGACGGGCAAGTACATGTAGAAATTTAGAAGACTCGTGTAGATTATGTCTGAATGAGAAATTTTAGATCTTAAACTTTAAAGACCCCAAAACCTATTTAACTCTTGAATGGAAATAGCAAACAACTGCTTTCACAGAATAAACTTTACCTGATGTTAACAATACATAATAAATAAATAAACAAACAAATAGATAAATAAATTTTAAAAAACAAAATTAAAAACAATACAAACCTAAAATAGAAATACAAGCAAGCATGGTTTAAAATAAGGTCACCTATTCTATTGACACACCATACAAAGATTGATGGGTCATTCTCTAGAAAACAGAACAGTAGAATGAAAAAGAAACCGGGATAAGTCATCCTATAGAAAACAGAACAGAATAGGAAATAAGAAGTAAAATCATCCGAACCTTTGTTCGTGAGAAGGCCAACAATATGCTAAAAGAACAACAAAGATTCTGATTGGTTAACTTGCTAGACGTGTCAATAATAACACCCGACAAAACTAAGTCCATGCATTTTAGCTTGACAATTCCCTCTAGGAATGAAACGCGGAAGCCTCTGTGTAGCCTTATTGCCATAAATATATTTTCATAACTTAATATATATATATATATATATAGTATTTTCGATGACGTTTTTAAATAGATGCTGTGTAATCAACCCTACGCATCATCATTGTGTTTATATGATAGTGTTTAATAAGAGGTAAAGCTGTATATTTATTTAGTATACTTTTTAATTAATGCAAATATTATTAAGTACATATGTAGCTAATTTTTTCAGCTATAGCTTATTCAGGCCAAGTTGCTAGAATTAAAATAAAAAAGAGACATATTTTGACAAAATCTTGCAGAAGGCCAGGACCCCGAGTAAACATTTGACTGACATCAGTAATTGGCAACTGGCCCTAATTTCCTTACAATTAAAAAAAAAATGTTTATCTTTTTATATTTACTTTTTATTTCTTTCAACTTTTAAACTAATAAAATGCGTCTAGTTAAAAAGTTGAATAACAATTTGACTTCAAAACGGATCGAATTAACTCATTATTTAAGCTATATAATTAGTGATGATTATATGAGCAACAGCATTACACGAACAACATCCGTTTAATAAAAATGTTCAATCAAAAAAAAAATTATGATAAAATTATTAAACTAAACTCAAATGTTAGGAATTATATTCTTTCAGAAAATGCATTTAATTCATTAAAGCGATGAAGCGGATATGAGCGTCCGTTAGCCGCAATCTTTTAGAAAAGTTTGAGTCGAAAAAAATAATTTAAAAAATGAAATATTCTCATAATCGTAAACAATGTTATCATCAGCTTAAGTTATGGTAAGAATTACTGCAATACGGTTGACACGTTTATGTTTAGTATAGTTACTATTTTTTAAGTATAAGATTAAATAAAGCAACATTATTTTCCTTAGCCGGAACTGCACAAATGTAACTTTCCTAAATATAGTCGTACTCGTTCGTAGCAAAAAAATATGTTGTACACGTTAGTAGTACAATAAGCAGCAGTATACTTATATATAAATACGTGTGACCACTACTATCTATGTACTTATAGAATCATATTCTATATTTTACATAATAAAGCAGTCGTCATGCCAGGTCCATTTCTGTTTCAAACAACACCATCCATACACTCAAGCAATTAGAAAGGAGAAGCAAGTTTTAGAAAAGACTGGAGAAGAAAGACAAGTTCACACGAGGTGATATATGGGTAAGAATAAGAAAGAGCATGTAATAACAGTTGATAGATAGAGATTAAAATAGAGATAGGAGCAAAAGAGAGTAAGAGAAATGGAATAAAATACAAGGAGATAGTGTATAAAGACTAATTTATTTTTATTCAGCAGCTAGCATGGATATCTGGCGTTGCCGGATATCGATACAAGCGAAAATGTCGAAACTATGTGTAAGATCTTTATTTTTAAACTTCTATCACTCTTTCTACCTCTCCTTCCGACTCTCTATCTCTCTGTCTCTAATTATTTCTCCCTCTAACTACTCCTCTCGTTCTCTCCGCTTTTTCTTGCGACAACCCTCCGTCTTTCTTTTTCCCTCCTACGTTCTTTATCTCCCTCTCTCTAGCAACTGATTCAAAAGCCAGAAAAAAAGACTTGTGAGATAGAAAAGCAAGCTGACTGACGGTTCATCTAATTTCAGTGTTATTTGCAAAACAATTCAATGAAAACCGATTGATAAAAAGTAATTATGATACCTCAATGAATTAATGTACTCGCTATTAGTTTAAATGGAGTGACTAGTGAAGTATCTATTCCATAACTAAATCGAGGTCATACTGAATTCAATCATCTAATGTTTGTAAGTGAATCGTATACAGGTCTGACTTTTATCTTGACGCAAATACAGACAAAATATACTACGTACCTTTATATAATAGATTAAATACAATATAAGTTATATATTCTCTTCAATAAACAATGTAATTTAAATGGAAGCCACCGCCCTGTCACAAAACAAGACAATCCCTCATTTCTTTTATATCTTGTAAGTACCTACTGCTCCATAGAAACTTGCTTACTTGTTTCTGACTTTTGAAATAACCCGAAAAACAGTGAACAGTTCATTCATTGGATAGGTTTGGAATGACCTTACTAACCTACACCAATTAGCATTTTGTGTTTCCATTTATTTTCATTGTTGATATTTTTTCTTTATTTTCTTTTGTTGTTAGATACTCCTACTCCCCATCATCTGATTAAAAAATCTTACTATATCTTTTTAATAAAACTACTTAAACCATCTAAGGATATTTTAAGTAATATAGCCCATAGAAAAATTCGAACTAGTTTAGAGAATAGACAAAGTGAGTGTCACCCGACCCCCATCCCAACCGAACCTTTCCGTTATTGTGCCGCATCTTCTGTTTACAAGAAAACGTTGTCACTTTTCAGATAAATAAATCCACTACTTTTTTTTCAATTATTATTAAAGCATCCAAACGTCAGTTGGGTTCTTGGCTGAACTTGTTCTTAAGATCGCCTTTATAATAACTCACCATGCGTGACCAAGTACTTCGACTCGTTGGACATAAAACTGTGAACGCCTACTCGACCTCATCAATAATTGTGTCATAGAAAATAATTATGCAACCGAATACAGAATTCGGAAATTAATGAATATTCGCGCCAAAATAAACGAATGAAAGAAATTCAAATTATTTTAAAAGATGAAAAATAAAAAACATATTGAAAAAAGGAAACCGTTAAACTTTTTCTTTTCATTCTAAAAAAAATCATATTTCAACAATTAAAATTTCTTTAAATGTGTGTTTTCCCCCAAGGAACGGTTTAGGAATCAAAATGGATTTTTCCAAGAACGGACTTAGGGAAGAAATAAATTCTAGTTAAAAAGATTTTTTTTTAAATAATGAAAGAAATTGTAAAACAAAATAGTTTTACTGATGAAATTAACATGAAAAAACGGAATAATAAAAACAGTTTAAAATCGATCATTTTAATAATGAATGCAAAAGAAGAAATTAAAGGATTGATATTTAATCGATACTAATCCGATTCCCGCGTTTTTGTATTCATTCTACGCCAATAACTCTTGTTGTTGGCGGTTACCCGTCGACTTCACTCGGTGTGAATGTTGAATCATTTGACCGCGAAACCGTGCTAGATTTGTCGACCTTGTCAGAGGTGTGTCCGCCCTGAGGTCTTGACAGATCCGTGCGCCTTGAAGAGAATATTTTTTTTGTTCAAAGAGTCAGTGTGGCATGCAAATTATATGCAAATTGCAACACAAATATTCCCTCACCCGACTCCATGCTTGTTGATATTTATTCCCAAAAGGAAATTATTTGAACGGATCAAGGGAGAGTGTGGGGCGGCTATGGGACGGAACCTGTGGCAAAATGCAGTGCGGAAAATGGACGGAACCATTGACCAATAAAGAAATACGAAGATTAACACGTTTAAAAATACATTGTTTTTAGTTTCAGAAATAAGAGGAAATGGAAAAGAAATTTCATTTGAACGAAAGGAATGAAGAGCGTGTAGCAACGTTAAGATGTGGATGTGTAAAAATAAGGTTGGAATCAGAAATATTCCACACAACTAAAAAATTGAGTAACAAAATTGAAAATTCCATTAGAAGTTCAAAGTAAATCAAGAGTGTACAGGAAGTTGACTCATGAGAGGAAGTCTGGAGTGCCACGTAGCAAAATGGAGATGGAAGTATTTCTCTTTGGTAAGTAAGCTGATTGGTTCAGGTCGCAGTTCTCTAAGCTCCGTCCTCGTCCTCCTCGCCGCCACGGAAGGCGGGTGATGAGAAACTTATGTGTAATCCTACAGTGCTGTGAAAAAATAAAACATCAAGAAACATGAGCCATTGAGGGACAAAGTTGTTTCAGCTAAGAAGCGATGGAGAAAAGAAAGAAACTTCGCTCAGGCGCTATATCACCACGGTGATTTCAGAGAGGCGACTAGCTTATTCTGTCGAGCAGCTGAACTAGAGACTCACCGTCTTAATCGAGGAGAAGCGCATACTAATATACAATGTACAGGTGGAATCAGATTAGAAGAAAAGTGCAACAAACTGAAGATGACTGTAGAAGGAAAGACTGTAAAATGAATTCATGAAAGACAGACAAAAAGATTAGAATAACCGAACGTAATGAATGGCTTAATGAATGAAGTATGACGGTAGAATTAAGTAAGACAAATATAAAAGAATTGAATTTATGAAAGAAATAAAAATAATGAATGGGTCAATGAATGAGAGAATTAAATAGAGTATTGATTTACTCCTCTCCATGAGTTAGGCACAAGGCCAGTTTTTATCTTACTCCCACAAGTAAGATGTGACCCGTGTCTAAGATGTGTCGGGTCGGGAAAGCGGGGTTTAAAAATATTCTGAGCAGCCCCATCGGCATTCCTCGGTAGGGGCGCCTCATGCAGTAAGCAATAAACTTACTCCTCCCCAAGGAGGGGCGGGGAAGCCTGGGAGGGTATTCCTCATAGAACTGCACAGGACATACCCATAGGCCGGCGTAAATCAAGACCCGAAGGCCAAGACAAGACCAGTATGGGGTGCAGTATCCATCGGAACAGATACTATACTTTGATCTTTGCCAAAAGGCCAAGCACAGAGTAGAATCGTTGAAAGATTAAATGTCGAAAGAAATAGTCAACGATGAAGTAATGAATGAAGCGAATAATTGATTCATGCTGAAGGATGGAAGAAGCGTGCAATGCGACAAAGAGAAATAATAGTAAATATTAATAAAACATAACAAATGAATGAATACAAGAACAATAAAAAAAATAAAATCTAGAAAGAATGAATGGATGAAATACATGAAAAGTGAATAAATGATGAAACGTTATTTACATAATTTACTTGTCACACAGAGATTTCTTCATTCATATTTAGAGACGCACCCTTTAAATAAAGAACCCGCAAACAAAAAAACGCGGGATTACTAGCACTCATTAACGTATACCATTTCTGAACTTTTACATGTTTATAATTTTGTTTTTACAAGAATTGCAAAGTCAATAGAATTCACACAGTCAGGATGAACTGTGATGCCATAATAGACCTCCCCCTCTCTCTCTCTCCCTCTCTCCATATCTATATGCCTCCCCCTTAAATCTGAAGGTTAACATTTATATGAAAACTAAACAATATCATTTAAAGATCGGGTACTTTAGATTCTACTTTGAATAATCTCTAAGTTATATAATCTACTAATGTTAATTACTCATTGTAATAATATTCAAAGTTTTAGTTGTCATCTTGTAACTTGTTTTTCATATTTTTCTACTTTTATTCATGTTCAACACCAATTGTGTGCGCATAATTAAACACTGTTAACTTTATATTATAACATATTAAAAGTACTAGTGACCCGTTAGGTCACAACAACTACCGCTATGTATTCTCTATTTTTGAATCGAAAATGCATAAACTGTTACATAAAAAATTATTCTTGCATAATTAAAAAATACATCTTTTTCATCTTCTTCTTCTTCTTCTTATTCTTCTTCTTCTTATTATTATTATTATTATTATTATTATTCTCATTACTATTATATAGAAATATCATTATTCTGTATTATATTTATATAATATTAAATAGATGTGGTGTCTAAAACCACACGTACCTAAATTAGAAGACGACGCTGAAAAAAGAATATCTGATTTTATAACTGATCACAGAGATATAACGGAATATTAGAGAGTGATTAAATCAACATAGAGTGAGTGAGTGTCTAGAGAAATACATAAATAGCTAAGAAAGAAATGGGGGGGGGGCTTCTTCAGTTGATTATAAATTACGACATTATAACAATTATAACAGAATTAAGACACGTATAGAAGCTTTTGAACGACTGTTGCGCTTTTCTTCATACCTTAAAAGACATGGACAAAACGCAGATTTAATGCAATCATATCATAAAGAGGCAACCTTTCCAGTTAACTTCTTGTGTCGTCAGAAGGGATCAACATATTTGCCACTTTTGTTTCCCCGAAAACGAAACCGCATTCCGATGGCATCAGTGTCATTGGCAAACACAACGACTAAGTTTCAATCAATGGCCAAATGAGTCATTGATTGTATTTATATCATGTGTCGCTCTTCTAATTATAGTTTCGCTCGCCTTTAGCTTTGGTGTTTCCAAGCTGATCAACCCCATTGCGTTCAAATTATTGCACAGTAACGAATATTGATCAGATTGATTTTGAACCTTGTCAACGTGAACGGGCATTCTTTAAAGATATATGCGTATGATCCATAATTGAGTGGTATTCCTATAATCATTACAAATCGAAAATTGTTCTATTGATCGTTGTATTCCTTTTTTCAATTCTTCTTATATCAATTATTACACTAAATGTGATTTAATCTAAGTTTTTTGCTTTTTAATTTGATACTTTAATAACACATGCTCAAAAATACAAGTTTCATACGTTTTCGTTCTTGAATTTTTTTTTAACAGCGCTGCTTCAGGGGTTAGTTCACGTATGTAGTCAAACTATTCTTTGGGTTGTATTCGTCTCTTCGCCAAATAGTTTCTTACTTGCAAGTCTACCCTCATAACATGTTTCTATGCACACCACTAAACAAACCGCCTTGCTTATGTTTGCAAATATAGACTATTTGTTTAAAAAACAAGTGTCAAGTATTGCATTGCAGTGTGTCTTTTTTTTTAATGTACGGCAGTAAAGTGGACAATACATTACATCATATGCGATACTCTAATTGAATGAAGGGTTCTTCGGCACTTATTTAATAACTAGCTGGGGCAATCTTTGGCGTATTATAATATCAGTGTATGACGCGACTCTTATTTCTGAATGAAGTATTGCTCGGTCCTTGGAGGCATTTTTCCAGACAGTACCTCGTTCTTCGATAAGGGGTATTATGTTATTCTGTTTTCCTGGAGGGAATTCTGATGAATCCGTTCCCTACTATTTTGTAGCCTTCAAGAGTGATGGATTACTCCACACGTTTAACTGACTTCATGTCAAAACCTGTTCGCTATGTAAAGCAGGTAACCACCTCACGCAAGATGGATGTGGCAGCTACAACTTCAAAGATAACGCCAACAAAGTTGGTCCTAATGTAAAGAACAGTACAGTACCAAGGTTCCGTGTCCACCTTCAGGTTCCAGCGATGTGCATTTTTAAAACTTCTTTTAGAAACATTTATAGCATTTGTTAATCTAAGACTGTGCCATACGTGCAGATGCTGATTTTCTATAAATCATTTTCTAAGGTTTCTTACAAGATTATACTTATCGACAATTACATGTATTCGCTAGAATGTGGTTGGAAGATTTGAAGATGCATGACAAGATATGTGTAACCATATAACTGCTACGTGTGAAAAGACATAACTTCCGATAATCTTTGAATAATACATGATAATGCTAAAGTAATTTTTTTCTAAATATGAGTTCAAGAAAAAGCCTTGGAAATGAAACCTTCCAAAGGCATTCCTATATTTAAACAGTTTTCAATTTTGAGATAATAATTTCAGTAGAAAATAATCACAAATGCAGATATGCTTAAAAATACATTTTTACTTAGTATCTATATAAAAATACACAAAAGCAATTTGATATTCGTCCGTACGTTATCACACGTCACATTTTCTAAAAAAAAACGTGATCGCCCGATCACATAAGATGCAATGCAAAATGCTTTTGTTTTGTTTTTTTAAAAAGGTTGTTATTATATGGAACATGAAACACTTTATTTTCCTTTGAGCTAGGAACAAAGCGTAGCGTCTTTTCTTTCCAAACATAGTACAATAATATTGTGGGGTCTCCATTTGCGCCAGACATTCATAGACTGGAAATATGCTACCACGTTCTACGAGGGTGTTGGAGATAGACCCCTATAATCATATATATTCTGAAAATGCATCAATCAGAGTACTAAGTTTGAACAAAGTACGTACAATAATATTAAGGGTCTGCGTTCGCACCGGGTGTCCATGTTAGCAATATGCAACAGATGAAGGACCCAACCGTGGTATTTCAAAGAGGCCCGCAAATGTCTATAATTAAAAGCGAATTATTCATCGTGTGTTACCTTTTAATGACACTAAATACATTCGAAAATATACCTTGGTTCTAAGATTGAGTTTTGTTAGAAAACAATTTTTAATTGTTCTAATAAGCCAGAACTTATAATTTACTGAACAAGTCAGCAATCTCTCCATATATTTCACCACATCCTGCTCTATGTTTATTCAACCACTTTATAATCTTTCTTACTGTCTCTGTAAACACTTAGAGCAAGAGTAAATCTCTTTTCCCTGCGTCCTTTTTTAATTCATGTACGCGTGTCTGTAACATAGCACTGGTACAGTTTACCCCTTCATAAGAAGAATAAAGAATAGTTATACTTCTATATGATAATAACAGTAATTCTATTGATACTACTACTAGTAATACTACTATTAGTTCTAATATTACTACTGTTACTACTACTAATAATAATAATCATATCTAATAATGTTACTACTACTTATAATAATTATAATATAGAAGTAAGGGGGTTATTATTTTAGTTATGTTAGACGAATATCTTAACATATATGCCAGTTTATGAACTCTTGAATGAAATCAAAATAAAATAAATAGTAGTCGTAACCGACCGGTTTACAAGCACGCTTTTTTTTATAGATATAAAAGCAGTTATCGTTAAATTTCAGCTTCATAGTAATTAGTTTCAGTCTAAAATTAATAAATATATATATTTAAAAAGGAAAGTTTGTCCATCCGTTATCTATGACCGGTTTAAACGATTTATTAATCAATCATTAAATGCTTTTCTATCTTATTGAATTTAGATGGAGTTATTTAATTGTTAATTAGATCAAGTAGCTCCCCAACTGTTACCATTCTTAAAAAAATGTCTATTTTTTCTGTTTCTCAATCGGGACGAGTAGAGCTTACTTCGGGATAAAATTGAAGAGTTAGAATGCAAATCCCGATGAATCCATTTTTGTTTAATTGAGACATTAAAAAATAAATAGAATCATATATAAAATATAGACTTCGATTAAAAGCTTTTTTTTAAATAATGAAAGAATAAATTATTCCGTTGTCATATTAGGTTAAACATGATTTTATTCTAGTAACATATAGATATATTCATGGACGTTTTATAGTAACCAGTTTCGTGCAATACCTCTTTCAAGTTTGATTTAACTCAACTATCGCTTCTTTTATTGATTTGAGACAAAATGAGTGTTTTTAAAACACTTATTGGAAATGGAATCGTTAAACGCTAAATAAACTCGAATCAATTGTTTTAAGTAGCTTTCCCGACCCGGCACTGCCCGGTAGGATATGTACTTTAATGAATGTTTCAATTGCCTGTCTGGTGATACCAGATCAGGCTGCCCTGTGGCTCCCTGAGACGAAATTCACCTACATTGACGTTTTTTTTTTTTTTTTTTTTTTTGTAAAACTTAATTATGTTCTACAAAAACAAAAAAAAAACAACAGCCCCTCTCCCTTTCTCCCTCCCCTTTTTTATTTTATTTTTCCTACCCTACTCCCGGTCCTGGATATGACCTTAAACTACATCCGATGGTGAGATCCGGCTTACGGACTTTGGGGAATGTGGAGCCTCCTCTTAATTACCATTGCTCCCAGGTCCACCCTGACCCGGAGTGGTAGTACCTGTTAGGGTCCCAAATATGGGTTAAATAGAAACAGATATAACTACCAAACCAAAAACCATAATTAAACATTTGAAGATATAAAGAACTTGAAACATAAAAACTTTCACTATAATGACCAGATTCGGCATTAAATAACCCAAAAAGGGTTGATATGCCGTAAAACAAAACTACCAAACCAAAAACCATGATTAAACATTTGAAGATATAAAGAACTTGAAGCATAAAAACTTTTACTATAATGACCAGATTCGACATTAAATAACTCAAAAAGGGTTGATATGCCGTAAAACAAAACTACCAAACCAAAAACCATGATTAAACATTTGAAGATATAAAGAACTTGAAGCATAAAAACTTTCACTATAATGACCAGATTCGGCATTAAATAACCCACTAAGGGTTGATATGCCGTAAAACAAAACTACCAAACCAAAAACCATAATTAAACATTTGAAGATATAAAGAACTTGAAGCATAAAAACTTTCACTATAATGACCAGATTCGGCATTAAATAACCCAAAAAGGGTTGATATGCCGTAAAACAAAACTACCAAACCAAAAACCATAATTAAACATTTGAAGATATAAAGAACTTGAAGCATAAAAACTTTCACTATAATGACCAGATTCGGGATTAAATAACCCAAAAAGGGTTGATATGCCGTAAAACAAAACTACCAAACCAAACCATACCTCAATTGCCTGTGGAAATTGAGTAGCAGGATATTTTATTAATGTTGAATCATTAGGACATGATACGCAAAGTAAAAGTCAACCCGCATAATGACTTTTGATTTTTTTCTTTTTATTTCTTAGCCAGATAAATAATAATAGCCTAAGAACAGAATTTTCAGTGCTCAGTTTACGCAGTGATGTCTAAGGTCTTGATTCCCGTACACTACGCAGAATTAAAAAATAAAGTAAAAAAGAACAATAATATTATGTTGGTATCAGTTAAAAACAAGACAAAATCAGGGAACAAAATAAACACGGACCGGCTTAGGTGCGAACTCACGACTTTTTGCATAATTACCTTTGAATTTGTTATTTTAACTATTCATTTTCTTAAATATTAAGATCTTTATAAGTTGATCATTTTAAAAGTTTACACAGCCTCCAAATTCCTGTAAACTACGTAGAAAAATGTCAAATGAAGTAAATTAATATTAAAATAGTAATAGAATCAGTAAAATTACATGATGAAATCGAAAGCAAAATAAATGCAGGTCGATCGAGGTTCAACTTTACAACCTTTGTATGTATATACTGCGTCAAAAAATTAATCTTTGTATTAATGACGCAAGCAGATTTTTATTTTTAAGTCATTACCGAAAAATGACTCCATATTACTATTCCCCTGAGCCTGACTACGTTTTTATGGGAACTCATTTAATAAAGTAGGTTATTTTATTGCAAATCTCATATTAAAACAATAACAAATATAGAATGTCAGGTCAGAATCAATCAATTCAAAACGCATAAAATCGGGTTGACTTTAGTTATATATTTAATAAGTAGATAATTTTATTGGAAGACACTATTAAGTGTTCTTACAATTACGAATATATAAACATAACACAGATTTAAACAGATACGTTTTACTCAAGGCTACAATCTACTCAAAGATCAGGGTTAATCAGCTTCATTGATTGGGAGATAGATGATACAGAAAAGTGGATTAGCAATAATGAATGAAATTAATAAAAGTTGATCAATTATGAGGACGGTTTATGACAAGTATTTATTAATATTAGATTTGAAGACGAATATGTTGTAGCCTCTAGAGAAGCAATCCTGTGGGAGCATGTTGTACATATATGAAATTCTTGGAGAAAACTCTGTTCGTGGAAATTCCGTTTGATGTTAAACACGGAGGAAGAGGTAAAAGTTATTGGCAGTTATAGAAAAGGAATGGATTCTTAATGTGAATGTTTTACAAGGAGAAACGAAAGATTGGAGCTCTGTCATTGTAGTGTGATTATGTACGGACTCTTCGTCGTCGTCAGCTTCAAACTGTGTCAGAATATCGATTTTGTCATCTGTCTACTATCTTCTTTATTAATATTTATGAGTGATGTGACTTCGAAGGCCCTGTCTATAGTGGAAGTGCCGCCGACAGTGTTCACAGGGAAGGGTAAGGGCGGATAAGGTTTTTCAAGCCGCTCTCTTCTTCTCCTTTGTCTTGCTTCTTCATTTTCTATTCTCTTCTCCTCAAAGTACACGATGCCTTTACTTTTTTCTTTTCCCACGTGTTCTGGTCCCTTGCAGATTGTTCCCACGAGGACAGGTCTATATTGGTTAAGACCAGGATGCCTATTAGCTGGACTTCATAGCGCATTTTCGGGCTCCTCGTGGTCTGGTTCTCTTGGCAAACACGCCATAGAGAATTTTACTTGGGAGCCTGGATGGATTCATTCTGTCGATGTGGCCTGCCAGGCGGAGGCGCTGGTGGATGATGTTGGCCCCCAAGGCTGGCCACTGAGGCTGGATTCAAAATTATTGGGTTCAATATGTTGCTCACCCAACGGATTTTTAGAATCTGCCTAAGTCATTTTAATATGATTATGTACGGACTGGGACGATTGGGAAATATACAAACTCGCATTTACTGCAAGCTATCGGGAAGTTACAACTTATGTTCAATTAGTTGTTTACAATAAATCAATTACAATAATTATCATTTTTCGGAATTACTCATGAATTACTTAACGCTTCTACTCATGTATTCTCAACACTGACTGATTAATCCGTCCACTTATGTTTCAGGATCAGTCAATTTTCCCCACATATATTTAACATCAGATGACTTATATATTCCCGTATTTTCAATATCAATTAATTCCATCACCGACGTTTTTTTCAACATTACTCGATTTTTTTAGCCATGCACTTTCAAACATGTTCTGTTCAAAAGACAGATTAACAAATATTATGACATAAAAATTAAAAGTTGACGGCACGTTTCCAATACGTAACTGAAGGGAGAAGAAACTTGCGTTTTTCATTAAGCTATAAGCACGTACATTAACGCAACCAATCAGATAAGGACTTGAACCCGGCTTGGTAGGATCACAGTCTACGTCGATAACAACTACAAAACACGTAGGCCGAGTTAAATGCTCATGTTTGAGTCTAGTGAGTGTGCGTGTGACTAAATGAACGTGACTCGTTATCCGTATCACTCGTGCTGTTTCGGATATTTATGCTTCGTTTATTGTTTCGTTTTATTTATTTCTAATTGGGTTTAATCGGAACACGACATTTTTGTAATTCAAAATTGTTTTACTTCTTGACTTTCGTTTACTTAGGAAACAATTAAGTTAAATAGAAATAAATGTTACGACTCAGTGTGATTGTTCTCTTATTTACGATGGCAAGACACGCAAGATTAGATTGAAACAAATGACTTTTTTCAATCCTTTCATTTTATCAAGGAATCGGTTTCTACATTTCGGATGTGTAATTAGTTGAACCGCTCATCTATGCCAGGTAACACTTGTTTCATGGTTTCCCGAGGACGAACCATAGGGAAAATACCGCGGGAAACCAACAAATAAAACAAGGGAAGAAGAGAATCCTACAAAAAGCACACTTTCGACTAATGTATGCACATCTGGTTCAAAGGAATGCAATTTAAATATTTAAATATCCAGGGTGTAGAAAATGTCCAATTGAGGATCTTCTATATTTATTACACGAGAAAATTTCTTTCCAGTTTAAACTCAGTTAACATTCTATCGATTTATTCAATTTAACTATCCTAAAACATCAGAGTAGGAACACTGTAGAGGAAAACCTGAAAGAAAGAAAAGCCATCAAACATCGATTGCCATGTCCGATAACATTCTTCCTATTCTCAGGAAGCATGAAGTTGAATAAGTACATAGAATATGCTACCATGTCTGCAACGAATGTAAGGTTATTGGCTGAGTTAAATGAGTAGTAAGAGACAGAGACGTATAGGATAAATAACAAGGTTTATTGGCGGTCAAAATACATTCTAACTGAGTCATCGCCAGGGGCCGTAACTCGACCCCTCACCGGTGAATCGTCGGTACAGTAACACTACATCCCCCTTTCGCTTGTAAAGTTCTTTACAAGGACAGTCTTTTAGGTGGTCGAACTTGTCGACCGCTTCTTGTATATTTCCCTTGGTCAGGACCTATGGAACTCTCTAGTGGGATGTTTCTTTGGTTACTGGGAAGATCTGTTGAGTCATCATCACAGCTATACATATATCCATATCGAGGGGAACGTGGTAAGGTGTTTGCTTCCTGTGGGGTAGCCACCTGAGAGATGCTGGTTTCTCCGTTCCTTAGGCGCAGATTACTTTTGTTGCGTCAGTGTAGTCCTGAATCTGTCTTAACTAGGACTGACCTTGGTGACAGAGTTTTACTTACTACAGCTGTACTGGTCTTATGTATCTTGACCCAGACTGGCTGTCCTTTTTCAAAGGCAGGACGATCTTTAGCCCGATGACGTTTGCCATAGTTTTGCTTTTGTCTGGCTTTAAGCCGGGTGTCTGCCCTTCTATGCTCCTCGATGTTTTGCTGATCAAATGAATTTCTTTGAGGAATGGTAGGGATCCGTGTTCTTAGTTTTCTATTCATTAACAGCTCTGCAGGACTCTTGCCGTGTTGCAGAGGAGTGCTGCGATAATTTAGCAGTGCTATGTATGGGTCACTTGCTTTCTTCAATAAGTTTTTTTTTTATTGTCTGGACTGCACGTTCAGCGTCTCCGTTTCCTTGCGGATGATGGGGGCTACTTGTGAGGTGCAGGAAGTCAAAAACATTTGAAAAGTTCCTGAATTCACTAGAACTGAATCGGGGACCGTTGTCAGATATGATTGTCTCTGGGATCCCATGCCTAGCGAATATTGATTTGCAATGCTCTATTACGCTGGCTGAGGGGGTTGTCCATAAATGGGCTATGTCAATCCACCTGGAAAAATAATCGACAATCAGAAGATATCGGTGTTCCATGAATTCGAACAGATCCATTCCTATTTTCTGCCATGGATATGCAGGTAATTTTGTGGGTTGTAGTGGTTCTGGTGGATATTTTAGTTCTTTTTCACAGATACCACATTTCCCAACTTTGTCTGCAATTTGTTTAGAGAGGCCAGGCCACCACACACTTTCGCGAGCTAGTGCTCGGCATTTGACAATACCTTGGTGTCCCTCATGTAGACGCTCTAGTATGTCTTTTTGAAGTACATTAGGAATGACAAGTCGGCTCTGGTACATTAGAAGTCCGTGGTAAACTGTTAGGTCCTGGTTGACAAACCAGTACTGTTTTAGTTCAGGGTCCCGCCTTGCTCTTTCGGGCCAGTGGTCCATCTCATAATATTTGATTACTTGACTGAAGACCTGGTCAGTATTTTGTTTTAGTCGGATATCCTCCAATCGTTTATCGCTCGCCGAGATATTTCCTATGACTGAGCGGATAAATGAGTCGGTCTCTGTCTCCTGCTGGATATCCTGTATATCAGGACTACTCCCAGGTCCTTGGGACAAAGCGTCTGCTGTTCTGAGGTCTTTTCCCGCTGTGTATATGCTCTCATAGGAGAATCTCATTAACCTCATGCGGAAACGTTGAATTCTTGGAGTTAATTTGTCGAGTCGCTTCGACTTCAACAGTGCCAACAGTGGTTTGTGGTCTGTTTCGACTGTGAATTTTGGCATTCCGACCAAGTAGTCCGCAAATTTCTCACATCACCAAGTGACTGCTAGTGCCTCCTTCTCAACCTGTGCATATCTCTGCTCTGTTTCTGTCAGAGATCGTGAAGCATAAAATACCGGTCTCCAGTCATGTACTTGCTTCTGCAGTATTACATCGCCTAGGCCATAGCTAGATGAATCTGCTGATACCCTTGTCGGCTTGTTTGAATTGTAATGAGTCAGTACTGGTGCAGAACTCAGTTGTTTCGTCAGGGTCTGGAATGCTACTTTCTCAGGCTCATCCAGATCCATGCTGACTCTTTCCTAAGAAGCTCTCAGAGTGGTTTGGTGGTTTCGACTATATTCCTAGCAAATTCTCCGACCTGGTTTGCCATGCCCAGTAAGCGTCGTAATTCGGACACATTCTCAGGTCTGGGCAAGTCCATAATTGCTGCTACTTTTTCGGGATCTATTTGTATTCCCTCTTTGATATAATGTGACCCAGAAACTTTATGTTTCTGACAGAAAATACACATTCATCGTTGAGTATAGCTCCTGCAGCCTTCATTTTCTGCAGTACTGCTTTTAGCCGCTGGTCGTTCTCCTGCTGGTTTCTTCCACTTATTAGGACGTCATCTATTTCACAGATGACTCCTGGTATTCCGGACAAAATGTGTGTCATCTCCCTATGAAAGATTTCTGGCCCAGAACTTATCCCGAATGGAAGTCGTTTGAAACAGTACCTCCCATAAGGTGTTATAAATGTGGTAAGGACCTGCGATTGTTCGTGTAGGACGATTTGGTAGAAACCGTTGTTGCAGTCGAGCTTGCTAAACACTGTGGCTCCATCGAGCTCGGCCAGTAATTGGTCTATGGTCGGTAAAGGAAATTTTTCCCGTTTCACACTCTCGTTTAGCTTGGTAAAGTCGACGCATAACCTAACTTTGCTGTTAGCTTTTTGGACGGCGACTATTAGGGCACACCAACTAGTTGGTGATTTTACTGGACGGATTATGGCCTCGTTCTCCAGACGTTTCAGTTCTTCCTGAACCTTCTGTTTCATAGGCAACGGAAATCTTCTAGGGGTAGCAATGGAAAAGGGCTGAGCTCCTGCCTCCAAACGTATCTGGTACACATGTTCCAGTTTCCCTAGTCCTGTGAACAGTTCTGGTAACTCTTTCTTATACTGGTGCCCTTCGCTTGTCACTCTATTAACTGCTTTCAACAGGTTGAGGGCTTTGATTGCTGGTCCTCCCAGTAGAGGTTCTTGCAGACTCTCTATAACATAAAGGTCTTGTTGCGAGCTTACTTTTTCCGTGGCCAGTTTGGCCTTAACACATCCTATGAGGTTTATCTCATGATGGCTCGGTCCGTACAGTCTTTTGTTTGTGGGTTGGATGAGTGGGGAATTTTTCCTGAAGAACCGGTCTGGGATTACGGTCACATCTGCACCTGTATCCAGCCTAAAATGTATAATGTTGGTACAGGTTTTAGTGGTGACCTTAATTTTAGCCTGCCAATTTGTATTATCCTCAGTGGTAATTGTACCTATATTTTCGAGAGTGACATAATCCAAAAAATGATTTTCTTCTTCCTCTCTTATTTTTCTAACCTTCACTTTATCGGTTCTGCAAAATGTTGCATAATGCCCTTTCTGCGAACAAATTCTGCAGTGTGCATCTTTTGCTGGGCAGTCATTTCTATTGTGGAATAGAAATTTCCCGCGGCGTGTGCATTTGCTAGACATTTTCGATTTCGGATATGGTTGTTTGATGAAGTTTGTCCTGTAGGTTCGCTTCGTAACCCGGTTGATTGGAGAATCGGCTGCATCGGCACCGGAGGAAATGGTCTGCGTATGTTGTTTCGAAGGTTCGTAGGCTCTACCTATTTGTAGGCACTTGTCTAGAGTAAGCTGTTTATCAGACAGTAACTTTTCTCTGACGGTATCGCTTCGAACTCCGACAACGACTTGGTCTCGAATAAGCCTATCCTGTAGCTGTTCGAAATTACAGTTCTTTGCAAGTTGTCGAAGAGCAGCTATATAGGTCTCGATACCTTCCAATACTTCTTGCTTGCGAAGATGGAATGTATAGGATTCGCAAGCTTCGTGTGTTTCGCCTACGAAAAAATCCTCAAACTTCTTCATCACCTTCTCATGGTCTGTCTTTTCTTCCTCAGAGTTAAACTTCAACCCTTCATATATATCGTAACTATCCTCCCCGATAGTTGCTAAAACTATGGATGTCTGATATGAAGTATCTACAAGCGATCGAATAATTGAGAAAATTTCGTTTAAATTTTCGCCAGTTATTATCAACATTTCCAACGAGAGTTATTCGTTCGGGGGTGGTATATTAGCAGAATATTGCTTTATATCCGTGTGAGGCATTTTTCAGAAGTATACGATATATATGAGAAAAAAAAATTTCTGTACTCAGTGTTCTCTCTTTTCTTACATTTTTTTTTTTTTGTGGGACCGTTTTCCGTAAGTCGTTTGTTTATCGATAGTAGAATTTTCTTTCTCTTAGAAATCCTTTGTTTTTCTTACTACGATATCCGATCTTTTACTTTGTTTTTTCGGTCTCCTCAAATTGTATCCTTTATCTGACACCATGTAAGGTTATTGGCTGAATTAAATGAGTTGTAAGACAGAGAGACGTATAGGATAAATAACAATGTTTATTTGGCGGTCAAAATACATTCTAACTGAGTCATCGCCAGGGGCCGTAACTCGTCCCCTCACCGGTGAATCGTCGGTGCAGTAACACTACACGAAAGAAGGTAGGACCCCTCTACCGGACTATAAAACTTATCATACCTGCTAGTATCCTCTATTCTATAAAACAACGAGTATTGTGTACATAGAGTATTGTTGCCACATTTGAGATGGTGCACCAAACATTAGCCACTCCTACTGGGACAATGTGCAAAAAAAAATATATTTGATACGCCCCGCACTGTCTGCCAAGCACACACTTCTGTAGAATCGCCACCGCGTTGCATCCCTTTCAATGTTGTATAAGTGCTTCCATGGAATGTGTGTCCATAACCACTGTATTTGTACCCCTTCAAAGTAAATACCGCCGAGCCACCCGCCAAGCAGCGACGTATCGGCTTAAATGTAAATATCTCTAGATTTTGAAACATTTTTAACTGTGATAGCGTCTTTCCTCAGACCGCTCGATTTTGGATTTCCTTCCTTGTTCCATGTTTTTCGATCGTGCAGAAATGTAAATGTAGTGAGAACAAACATTTTGCTACTCAAATCTCCATTAAGGTTACTCCCTACAAATCTGGCCCCTAATCACAGTCGCCCCTTATGATTCAGTGGCAAAATGCTGTCTTTCGTGAGATTGTTCACTTATTGCTGATAACAAGACACGCAAGCGTTAAACATACTTAACATTATCCCCAATATGTACAAACCCATCGGTTGGGTTGCTAAAAACACAACAACGAATACTGAAAAACAAAATGCTAAGTGTAGTTATTAGTAGGACCCTTCCAAATCTATCGAGGTATGAGCTACTAACTATTTTCCGGGTTGTTTCAAGAGCCGAAAAAAGGTAAGATATTTCCTAAATAGGGTGAAAAACGGGGTTTTATTTGTGAATTTTAAAAAAAGCTGAATAAGATTAAGGGGTATTGATAGTGCGGTGTCCTTCAAGATACGTACCCTTTTCGGAGAGATGACGGAAAACGGACAAAATAAAAATGGGATGTAAGCATCTCGGACGAATTCTACTACGAACAAGAAGGGGAAATCCATTTGTACCACTCGCTAAGAGACTTTTCTAAATGGGGTGGTGTACGGTCTGCGTGCACTATGCCTAGATAGGGAACACATACTTACACTTTATCCGTCCAAACACATATAAGCTAACAGTGTATATCAACCCCCTTTTCAAATAGTGCAGAGTGGCATATTGTACTACTCTTCTTTCGATTAAAACCAATGTTTAAAGTGCGAAGTATTTGATATTTATACAAAATACTTGATAAACCCTCCAGATACCCGGGATGCAGTAAAGGAATTGTAGTGTTCAATTCGTTCGCACATTTAAAATGTATACAATAAAGAATTACACTTTTAGTTTTAAGGTAGATAACTCTTAATGTATCGTTTACTTTAAAATATAAGATATCCTTGGCGAAAATTCTGTTCTCAATCATGTGGTAAATCTCTCCTCTGTTCTACACCAGTTTCTATCTGAATGAAATTAATGATGTTAACAGTTATTTAGAATTATTAAACGAAGTAATGTATAAGTATTACTCTTCTGTAATAGTAGCGAATATTACTACTGTAAAAAAAAACGACTTTCATCTCTAATTTACATATACTGCAGAAAACTAAGATTTCTTCCCTACGAAAAATATTCCGAGCTGGACTAATTATTTTTGCAAAAAAATTGAAGCGTATTGTATTTTGTCTGACAGGTTAAAGACTAGCCCTATGCAGTGATAGATGCCTGGATTTTGCTTGGCGAAGCTCTCTGGAGTATACAAATAACTCAAGTACGTGAAACCAAATAGTATAACGTCACATTCGTCTTGTAGAGTGTAAAACACGATAATATATAAGTGTCATTGGGAGTATTTTCTTCCTTTTACAATAGATTTTATTATTTGTTTTATTTTATTTATTCCTTAAGTTTCTTTCGTTCTGTTTTTCAATTTTCTATCGTTCTTCATTTACTTTTATCTTGTGTCCATTTACTTTCTTTCTCTGTCCTTTTTACTCGGGGCTTTCTTCTGTATGAGCCGCCATCTTATTCCTTCAATTCTACAATGCACCATTCTGGTGATGCTCAACGTCCCACCGTACCTCGTGCACCGTTTCGCAGTGTCGTCTCTGTCATCTGTCATTGGCAATTGTTAAATTCCCTGCACGGTTGCAGTTTCTTACATCGACAGGACAATCCCATTCATTAGGGACGTGAACGCATTAGAAAACTCTTCCAAGAAGGTAAATATCGACGGAGAAGTTAGGAATAAAAACAGACGCTATTCAAATGGAAAATCTCTACAATACATGACAATAGAGTGCTGAACATGTTATTGCGAAGTCTGACGTGTACACCGGGGGGAAATGTTTAAATAGGATTATCTCATTATACTGAATATAATGTATAGAAATGATCCATCCCCAAGAGGTAGTATCCTGTCACATCTAATAAGCCACGGCTTGGATAATAAAAGAGTTTACATTGTAAAGAAAGTTAACATATTTGATTATTTCACACGAACGGAACCTGCGTAACTTCTTCAATGAATGCCGAATAGAAAACTTTAAATGCATTAGCGATAATTAATTAGCCTACAGAGAAAATAAATAAATAATGATTTTACGTTTATTGACCTCGAATGAAATAACACATATGATCGTAATGAAGACTATGTGTCTGTATATTACCTAACCTACATGAGATAATTTGGCTCATTACGTGACTGGGCGAGTTTAAATCTCGTATCTTTTAAAGAAAGTAAAAAAATCAACCTCCGTGCATTGATGTGAAGAAGAGTTGATATTCGGAGGCACAATACGCCAGGAAAAACAATCCTGAAAACACCGACGTGGATTGCAAGCAAATATAAATAATGAAGGCACGTAACACAAATTTCCTGAAGTCAGGTATGTGATGACATTTGCATTATGATTCAAAACAACGTCCATAACATCTATGTAGGATAATTCCCTAAACCGATCATTTTACCCTGCCTCAACTTGAAAGTCTTAATGGCAAATGAAGTAGTTTTATTTCGTATCGATGAAGGTACAATCAATAAAGCAGGATTTTTATTTTATTAACTGATCTTTAGTTTGTTTCTTCATCACCAAAATACAGCATCACTCTATCTCTCTCAATATATATATATATAGTCTAAAGAAGCTTTGAGTTATTTTAAACAAAAAGACATAAAAAAAAGGAAAATGCAGTTTAAATTCCCAGAGAAACTAACTAAATCCAAAATAGTGTAGACTTAACATTTGTTGGAAAATTCATAAATAAATAATATATAATAGTAAGTAAATAAAATAAAAAGGGGGATTAAGTATCTAACAGTGAAACAAAAGCAGGAGACCTTAACGTAAGCATCTAATATTAACACGGGGATCTTCAGCTGTTTACCATGTAACTGTTTCGGAGATTTAAAAACAGGACAGTTATATGCATGGCTCTCCAATGGTACAGATAAAACTACCATTTCCCCAATAATCAAGTGTCGAAATAATTTAGCTTAAAATGTTACTTATATATACATAAACAAATAATAATAATAATAATAATAATAATAATAATAATAATAATAATAATAATAATAATAATAATAATATACTACCCTTAAGACTACCGTGTGATATGGATATTTGCATATCAAATAAAATTCTTCATAACAATAGTAATACCAGTAATAAATAATAATAATAATAATAATAATAATAATAATAATAATAATAATAATAATAATAATAATAATAATAATAATAAAATACTATCTAAACACTACACTTACGAACCATTCTACGATATGGTAGCTAGAAATAAAATTATATAGGAATTAAGGTTGCATTAAAAAAAAAAAAAAAAAAAAGCTTTAGTACCTTTGTATCAACTATATCTATACATGTTTAATACATATTAAGATACGTCTATTTCTATTGTATCAATCAACTGTATTAAAACTATATCAATACATTTTTTAATATATATTATATATATATATATAAATCATTCCGCTATTTTTGCGAATACTTTTCCTAATGTGAGGCATATATATATAATTGACGCACTGATTTACTTTCATACCAAACAGGTTGATATTAATACGTATTCAAGTGTATTCGTCTCCCATCAAGAATAAGATGTGATATATCATGTTCTTTCTTCACTTTTCAAACTTCTCAAACTTCTCTTATAATTGAACTCGATGAGGCAATACACCGATGAAAATCCATTTAATTAGAGACCAACCCTATGGCGGAAGATCTGATGTGAATGTCTGTAATTTTTCAGAAAATACACTACACAAAATGATGTTTCTGTTTTTTGATTTACAAGACTAAACAGAAGACCCAGTGACATGGCTCAAAGACAAAAGAATTACAAAATATTTAATTTTATTTTGTTTTGAACAAATGCGCGATAGATTCCTTTCGAATAGACGTATCTTAATATGTATTAAAAAATGTATTGATATAGTTTTAATACAGTTGATTGATACAATAGAAACATGGGTGGATACTGTTTGTCTTTGATGTAAGAGCACAATTGTAGTTTACATCAAGGATATTTATTAATGTGAACCAACAATACATTCAAATTCACAGTTTAAATGCTAAAAGGTAAATGTAGAATGGCATACAACCAAAATGAAGATGAAAATCGTTTTAATATGTACATATCAATTAAAACATGGCTGTTATGTTGGTTACGCGATTGAGTTCGCGATTTGACAGAATACACAGATAGTAGACTATGACTATAATCTTCTATATAAAATTGAATGTCTGTATGTTTGTGTGTTTGTGTGTGTGTGTGTACCCTATAGAAAAAATGTTAGAGAATATAGATACAATATAAAAGTGTATTCTTATGTAGAATTCACAGAGTAAGTTGATGGTCGTATTCCCGAATCTATAAACCCACGCCTTAGGGGTCCATGGGGCAGATTTCATCAGGGGGGGGGGAGTCCTTTTCAGTTATTTTTCAATGTTAATAAGTACTAATTTGGAAATTATCTAATGTATTTATGTAATGTACAGCTACTCCTCAAAAACTAAGCGGCGACATTTCAAAAAGTTGACATCTTTAGCACCGTACATATCCTGGAATCATAATACCTCAAAATCGCAAAAAAACGATTCACTTGCTGAGGGTCAACCGGACCAGTTTCCTACAGAGGGTAGCATTTTTCCCATATTTTTCAGACTTTTTTTCAATGTTAAATAGTATTAATTTGTAAATAATCTAATGTATTTATGTACTAATCCGATAAAAATGCTGAGTCACTGAAAACATCCCATAATCCCTTGCCGGATGTACCCGGTCTTGCCCTAAATTGTGTCCGGTTGTATCAGGTCATTGATTTTCAAACGAATGTTGGTGATTCTCAAGTACAACGGTCCCTAGAAATATTGGTGTTTCAGGCCAAATTTTTTTTTTCCTTGAACTTAAAATATTTCTCAGGGTTGTGGGAGAGTGAGAAAAATGTTGGCGGGTGAGGGGGGGGCTGGAGAGATTAGGGGGTCGGGGAAAATTTTAGGGGACAGGTCAAATTTTTTAGGGGTCGGGCCAATTTTTTTTTTTTTAACTTAAAATATTACTCAGGGTTGTGGGAGATTGAAAAAAAAGGTTGGAGGAGGGCTAGAAGGATTAGGGGGTCGGGGAAAATTTTAAGGGTCAGGCCCAATTTTTTTCTTTTTCGAACTTAAACTATTTCTCAGGGTTGTGGGAGAGTAAACAAAAATTGGGGTGGGGCTGGAGAGATTAGGGGGTCGGGGAAAATTATAGGGGTCAGGCCAAATTTTTTAGGGGTCGGCCCAATTTTTTTTTTTTTTTAACTTAAAATATTTCTCAGGGTTGTGGGAGAGTGAAAAAAATGTTGGGGGTGGGGCTGGAGAGATTAGGGGGTCAGGGAACATTTTAGGGGTCAGGCAAAATTTTTTAGAGGTCCGGCCAAATTTTTTTTTTTAATTTTTGAACTTAAAATATTTCTCAGGGTTGTGGGAGATTGGAAAAAAAGTTGGGGGGGGGGGGGCTAGAGAGATTAGGGGGTCGGGGAATATTTTAGAGGTCAGGCCAAATTTTTTAGGGGTCGGGCCAAATTTTTTTTCTTTCTTTTTTGAACTTAAAATATTTCTCAGGGTTGTGGGAGAGTGAAAAAATACTTGTAGGTACACTACACTGGGAAATATCTATCCAACAATCAAAGGTAACTACGAAAGTAATAGAACAGTGAGTAAGAGAATGTGAAATCTTGCGTGACTCAGGTCACACACACACGTAACTCACTATCTGCTTAAAGGAGCGGATGATCAATTTCTTAAAGGCCGTTATGCTATATTTACAATGAAAAGGGCAGTGATTTAAATTGATGAGATGCAGTAATTTCAATGGACTCGGCGCTAGACATCAGTCAGTGGATGAGCAGCAGGTCCTTATTGAGTTGATCAATCTTGATGACATCTTTGGATTCCTACAGAAAATAGAAAATATAAATACTTCAAAATAAACAATGTTAAAGAGATCAGATCTCTCTACAAACCCGAATGATTAAAAAATAATGATTATTATCGATCTTACTTTTGGTCGAAATTAAATGACACATGAGGGTGTTAATAAAACAAACGTCACCAAATAAAATTCAGGTTCTTTGTGATTCATTGATGATATTATGTAAGATAGTCAGGCCAGCACACACACACACACACACACACATACACACACACACACATATATATATATATATATATATATAAACCTATTGCATCCATGGAATCGATACGATCATCATTTATAGCGCGTATTTCATGGGTGTCTTATATCTTTCTTTCCATATATATATATATATATATATATATATATATATATATATATATATATATATATATATATGTGTGTGTGTGTTTTTTAAGGTTTACTAAAACATTTCGTTCAAGAAATCATTCATCACAACAAAATACTTTTTCCTTTCATAGTTTATTTATTTTTCAAATTTTTCAAAGTGAAAGAATTTTTCCCTACACGTGTTTAGGCTAATATGTTCGTATTACATAATATAGCTATATAATTACTATGCCAGCTAGCGATTGAGCGGCCAATAACATAACAGATGACAACATTTCGTTTTTTGCTTACAACTATACAAAAAAAATCATATTCGCGAGTAGTTTTATACAAGGAACTTTGTAAAATGGAGGCTGCATCTTTTGTATTCGACTACACATTACTAATATTACTAACTAGTATTCACTATTTCCAAGTTTCGTCGATCAAAAATAAGTGATTAAGTTTGTAATATATATGCTGACGCATTTGATTATCATTAAGTTGTTAAAATATATATTCTTATATTCATGTAGGTGTCAGTGAATGTTGTATGTACTTACGAGTTTGTTCGGAAGTGCAAATGTGTACTGAACAACTAGCAATTAATGTGTATAACTTTTTTTTCATCCTATTCAACGTAATATTCACTCGCATCAAACTGTTAGACACCGATCCTCAAACAATCGATCAGCTATTCTGTTCAAAACAGAATATAATTAGAATCTATTGTATGGTCAGAAAGTTTATTTTATTTATGTTTTTCTCTCTTTGTGTATGTAACTGGTGTTTCATAATTTCCCTACTTATATTTTCAACTTCGTTTGAAAAAATATAATATTTTCATCTAAAGAACGTCATTGTCATGAGAAACTGATGAAAATATAACAGACTTTATTTAACCCTTTAACAAATATAGTATTATGAAAATGTTTATGTGTGTATTTCCCGCCTCTAAGTGACTTACACATTTTATTATTTACTTTTAGTCAATTATTTATTTAAATGAAAGAGTTAATACTAGAAAAGTACCGAAATATTTAAAAAAAATATATTTATTCATAAAATAAATTAATTACTAAATAAAATTCCTCACAATTCATTTCCATTTTTTTCTAAACAATTAATCCATTTCAATATTTTGTTAATACTTAAAAAAAAGAACAAACTACTCCGTGCTTCTTCAAAATCCTAAAGGGACATTTAAATATTTACAATAGCGAATTAAAAATCATTTCTGTTCATAAAATTCTTAGCAAATCTTCAGAGATTAGAATTATTTTAAGGTTTATACACATAATAATTTTTTAAAAATAGAGATGAAAACAACATTATTATGACAGACTAGTTTTATAGAAATTTGGTTAAAAAAGAACAAACTACTCCGTGCTTCTTCAAAATCCTAAAGGGACATTTAAATATTTACAATAGCGAATTGAAAATCATTTCTGTTCATAAAATTATTAGCAAATCTTCAGAGATTAGAATTATTTTAAGGTTTATACACATAATAATTAAAAAAATAGAGATGAAAACAACATTATTATGACAGACTAGTTTTATAGAAATTTGGTTAAAAAAGAACTCATTAACCAACTGGTATCGTAATAATAAAATTTAACTCCTAAAATCATATTTTAAAAAATCTGATGAAAATCACAAAAAACATAGTTAAAAATAAAAGCGAAGACAAATAGAAATAAAAATAGTCCTGAGCAACGCCGAGTAGGTAGCTTTCTCTCGTTCCGTATGCTCAAGTGATTCGTAATTGTATTCTTCATAACCCCATACTGAACACTGCCATTTAGAAATGATTATTAGTTAGCATTTTTATCCTTTGCTCTACGGGTCCCATGGCGAAACAGATATGAGTCCAAAGTATTAATCAGTTCTAAGTGACAGTTTTCTGGAGATTGAAGGTTAAATCCTCAGGTTACTTCAATACTAAGAATACAACTACGATTTACTAAAAAAATTCTACCCGGTCGTGTATCAAATAAAGGGCACCGTTCAAAATTCCAGTTCGATAAGACACACTTGGAGAAGGTCGGAGGTAACATCGGCCGAAACATTGTGAGAAAAACATCCAAGACGAGAATAGTAGTCCGAATAATCTTAATGATACGATTTATCAATCCTCATCTAAAAAAATCACAAACATAAGACCTAAGTTCCACGCTATTTTACAACAAGAACATCCATGGAAACACCTTTCTATTAATTAAGTTCACTTGTAAGCATCTATTTATTCTTTTCATAGCTGTATGGCGTGACAGCGTAGGCGATCTTTAGAGGAGTAGACTCGAAGTTATGAGAGGACGTCAATCAATTAATCGTTGGTGTTTTGTCTGCCGCGGCTTGCAGTATAGGACTGGAAATCTGAAGCTTTCCACCGGTCATCGTGTCATTAAATCCAACCGTATTTGTGATGGCCGGCAGTAGTCAAGTTGCAATAAGGTGGAGGATGCGTTAAAAATGGCTCCACGTGTCAGTCTACCGTTGATTGATGCGACGGTTTGTCTGTTTGAAAATAGGCTTTACGCACGAGTGCCCTCGGATCAGCGGAAGTTATTCGCTGAAAACTAGTCGACAGATCAGCTTTAGGTCAATGTCAACGGTGAAAGTGCAGATTTGACGGAAGTGACCGGAATCGTTGTAAGAGGTTCCTTATTTCGATTTCGTCGCCTTCCGGTGGAAAAAGGAGGGGAGAGGTGACATCTACTCTCATCCTCTGATGTGTCTTGTTACTTCTAATATGTTTCTCTATCTGTCTTACTTTCTTTTGCGTCTTCTTCTGTTGTTATGGCCATTGGGTTTCCTTTTTCTTCTCATTCTAATTTGTATTTCTTTTTATTATTTGTTTTTTTTTTAGTTTTGTCTTTTCTATTTGATGTTGAATGTAATTAGTATTAATTCATTTCTTCTTTTGCATTCTTTCTTTATTATAATGTTCAGCTTTTTCCGCTACAAAAATATAGTCCGCTTTTTTTTCAATCCTATTCAATCGAATCGTGATCTTATAGACGAACAAGAAAGATACCTGTCGAACGACGGGTAAAATTATTTCCCTAAACAGAACAATTGTAAATCAAGTTCATGGCCGCTTCTAGAGTGCAATACATTAATAATCTATAAACCTTAATCAATTAAATTATTTTGATTCTATGAAATGTCTAGAATGCAAGGCTCAAGCTTAAGAGATCTTAAGAAGAAATTGAACCTCACACAGTTTTGCCTGATGATATCTAATTACTATGCGTCAAATTCAATTCGAATCTGCAATCTAATTTTAAAATGTAAAGTTGTGCCTATATAATGCCCCTTTCTTCTTCTTTGTGTGTCTTTGAAGAATGTGGTCATATGACAGTTTCCCAGTTTCTTGCAATAGCAAAATCTTTTACACTACACTGGTTGTGCAGTAGGGGGCAGATCAGAGAAAAGTTTCGTTGTATGGTCCTCCTTTCCACATTCACAGATGTATGGGTCAGTTTTGTAGCCTTATCTATTCATAGCAACTTTTGATTGCTCCATTCCCTTTCTCAGACGGTTTAATGTTTTCCACTGGAGCAAGTGTGCCTCTGAACCGGGAGGGAGTTTCTCAGAAGCAGGGATGTTCATGTCGTCATTAGGGTCCATCTTCTAGCCGTCTGGTCAACAGTTTAAGCCTGGTATATACCTAAGATGTTGTTAGGGGTTCGACATGACTGAGGAAGCTTCTCATTGACTTCAGTCGTTGGAGCGAAGGAGATTGCGTTTATCACTGATAGCTTTTGTGATCTCTACTCGGCTGGCAACTCTCCGTCTCACATCTGAAGGGGCAATACGAGTGAGAGGATGTCGGTAATTCAGGTTAGTGGGCTTCAAACCGCCAGTGATCAAACGACAGGTGTTGTTCAATGCTGAGTCTAGGTGTTTGGCATGCGTGGATGTCTCCCAAACGGGGCAAGCATACTCCGCAGAGAAATAGCATACGACTAAGGCAGTACATCTTAGTGTGTGTGCTGTGGCTTCCCACTTGAAGTTGATCAGTTTCCGTATGATTTTGTTCCGGGAGCCGATTTTCATTTTTGTCTTCTGTACATGTTCCCTGAATGAGAGGGTGCGGCCCAAGTTTACGCCAAGATACACAGGGTTAGTACGATTCTCAAGTTCGGTTACAGATCAGATGATGTTTAGGGGTCGGTTGGCCTCTCGGTTCCGGAGGTGAAACGAGCACACTTGAGTTTTTGCATAGTTTACATGCAGGGGATTACTCTCGTAGTTGAAGAGTAACTCATCTAAGGTTGAGTTGAGGTGTGTTTCTACTTACTCAAAAGTACTCTCTTGTTATGTTACACAAAGGTCGTCAGCATAAATGAACCGCCCAGTACTTACCAATCAATAGATTGGTAATTAGTGTAGATGTTGTACAGTTAGTGAGACAGCACACTAATTTGAGGTAAGCCATTCTTTTGTCGGCGTCAGCGACTTTATTTTTGTTTAGGTAAACAACCTAATGCTCCCTGAAAATCTTTTCAAATATAGAGAAAATGAAATTAATGGAATATTTATTAATTGATAACATTCTACAAAAATTGGAGGTATCTAAATTGTCACGATTGGTTTCCATGCCATATTTTCCCCTTTCCCTAAAATTAAATATAACTAGATATAGTCAATATTGTAAACTACATATAGTCAATATTGCAGACTCTTACACTTATCGGTCGATTAATTTATGAGTGAATCCTGTACATACAAATATATAAATATATACATATACCAAACTATATAAATATTGATAACAGTTGAAAAAGTTATAATTAGTGGGCAGATCGTCTCCAATCTCTTTTTGCAATTGATCATCTTTATATCAATATTGTGCTTCGATATTAAATTAACCAATACGGTCGCGTTTGGGTGATTACTTCCTTTTCATTTAGGGCATGTGCATTTGCAGTCTTACTTTCTTTTTAAGTATCTAATAGAATAATCGCCCTAATCAGTTCATAGATGTTTTCTTTCAGCATTTCCTCGGTTGGGGGTGTTTATATACCGCAATGTTAGACATGAGGTTAGTTTCACGTGGGGGATCACGCTCCCCTAAGTAGAGAGCTATCTCGACGCATATAAATTTTACCGTGATCGAACCAGTCGGCATTCCTTGATATGGTATCCTCCGGAAACCGGCGATAAAAAAACCCATAAAAGATGAGATAATGCCTGGGATGATGGCCTCCTAAAACCGATGCGAAACATAGCTCATACCAACCCAAGATAATGCACCTTGACAAGCCAGAACAGGATGTCAGAATGTGGCATATAAACCCCTGGAGCCACGTATACCTGTCAGGTCTGACTGTCGGGTTATTACATGCAGAATAGACTCGTTTCCTTTTTAGGTTGACAATAAAGATAAAAACCTCGATGGTCACAATACTAACACCAACTCTTACTTGAAGCTGTAACTATTTAAAAATAAATATTTCTCTTAAGAGGTTACCTAGCGAAACCAATTAGAGCATCTGCTATTTCTGAAACCTTCTTCTTTATGCAACCGTTTAGAACATTTTTTCGTAATTTACTTTTCTCTTTCGATTCTGTTTTATTTCGTTTTTTTCTTCTAAAGACGCACTAAATGCAGCTTCGTACACTTAATGCTTTAATGGAAAAGCAGTGATACGTACCTTGCGTGTTTTAAATAGGTCAATAGGACCACTCTCGTCGATGTTTGCGAATGTGCAAAACATCTGGTAGATGTCTATTCGTATTCGTACTTGAAAAGTTTTTCTTCATTCTTTCTTTATTCATTTATATCCATTTTCCATCTCCCCTTTCCTTTACAAAAAGCAGAACATACGCCTAATGGATACTGTCACGGACTATCAATTTGACGATATCGGGTTCAAATCCTATTGGATATATATTATGTTCTAACTACCGTTAATACTGTTGGGGAAGTTATTAATCCACAAGTTACTCTAAACGGTTCCGGGAACCCGTCCCAATTCTAATCCCATTATACAGAGTCAAACTAGCAGAAAACAAACCAAAGTATATTTTATAAAGATTATTCACCCCACACAAGGGATTTTGCCACGGATGCGTAAGGGGCTACTTTGATAGGGGCAGACTTATATAGGGAAAGCTTGGGTGAAATGTTAGGCATATTTGTTCACATTAAATTAAAATTGCTACATGTTTGTACAATCGGTTAAACAGGGAAAAGGAAGGAAATAAAAATGTCCAGCTGTTCTAGGAAAGAAGCTATTAGAGTTAAAAATCTTCCGGTATTTATTGTTCTCTACAGAGTAAGGTGGAATATTGCTGCTAGTCGAGTGGATCGAGGGTCATTTTGTTGAGGGGTTACAACAGCAATATATCGTGGAAGCACATCGCGTGGAGGTACTTGTAAAACAAGAACAGGGATGCAACACCGCGGTGATACGATAGGGTGTAGAACTTGGAAGACTATTCGATACCAATTAGGTTATAATTTATTTGGGATCCTGTTCAAGGGCGAAAGAATACTGGCTGATGCAGCATCGCAGATATGACCACAAAACTCTATACACGGGCGAATTAATGCTTTGTAGATATATAAGATATTGGCAGATGTGAGAAGTTTCCTAGCCCGGTAGAAAGAGCTTACTTTCCTTACAGCAGAACAATCGGTACACTGATAGCTGACACACCATGTTTCCGTGACTGAGCGTCCTCAACGTTCGAGTGGGTCTCAGAATCACCCGAGACTCGACGAAACTATTAACCAAGCAGTCGATAACTTTTGAAAAAAATTAATCTCGTTCAATAAATAAGAAAATGAATTTCTATAATCTCTGGCAGTTCGTTGAATCTCCCGAGGGACAGATTGAGTTTTTTAAATAAAAATGTAAAAAAAAAACATTGAAAAAAAGTTTAAAACATTTAAAAAAATATTTGCTTAACAAATCAAACAAAATCTTCTTTTGAAACTTTCTGGTGCACAAACAAAATAACATTTTATTTAAAAACATTTAATTACCAATGGTTCCTTTGACAAAAATCAAAAAACAAAAATAAACATCTAATTAATAACAGTTGTTTAGCTATGGTGTTTTCGTTCTTTATTTTAAAATATGTATTTTACTTGGATTTTCTTCGTCTGAATTTATCAGCTGGGGGTCTTCAATTTAGCGTTTGGCAGTTTTCGCCTCGTCAACTTTCGTGCGCTTACGTAACCTGCACGAACGTTGACGACGCGAAGTCACGGGAACATGGTGCGTCAGCTATAAGAGTACCGAAACATCTTCTGTGTATCTTCTGCTATCACACGTTGGCTGAGAATGTACGGTTTACGAGTTTGGACGTTACACTCTCTATCGGCCGGGACAATATTTTCTTAATCACGACAAAACCAACAATTATCATCTTCTCATGACAACTTCAGTAAAATATATATTTTATAAGTAATAGAATTTTTGTTAATTTTGACATCATAGTGTTTTTTTCAAAATGTGGAAGTTCAACGGCATTTAAGTTGGGGTCAGATGTATGTCTGTACAGAGTGACGTTTATTCAATATTCTGTTACTGTTAACAGTTACTCGATATAATTTTGTGGTGTCATTTTAAGTACAGAGAAGAAATTAAATCTAGAGAGGCTTCCAGAATACGATTTGTGAAAACCCCAGCTGAGTTGTCCCCCATCCCAACCAGGAGGTAGATATTTTAGATAATAATGGGGCATCGGATGGAGAACACCCTTAAAAGTTGGTGGAGCTAACAACGGAAGACAGGTAAATCACGTCACTTCTGCTTGTAGAGCGAGCTAGCCCTTGAGCCTTCGACTTACTGACAAGACGGACGGAGAAACGGGCGGTTCTCTTTCTCCCTCTTACTCGTACACATGCAGTTAATTTCTGTCTCGTAGATGTTAAATACACTCTTTTATAAACTAAATCCGGTGTCCATGTGGTTATCGGTCAACTGTCGAGAGACACATACCAGCAGTGACGAAACATGTGTTGCAGAAGAGATGAACGGGTGTACAACGATATATATATATATATATATATATATATATATATATATATATATATATATATATATATATATATATGACCCTTTGTGCAATAGTACCTGTGTTAAAGTAATCGTATATACTGAATCGTTCATAATTGGTATCGTGATTCTGAAAATATATTTTTTTATGGCTCTTCCGCAGTTTTGGTTCAACTGGTCGACTCTGACTCATAAATTAAAAATAATAGTTGTGAATAACTTAGACGTAACGGACACGATTTATTGCGATACACATTGTCATTACTGTTTTCAAGAGCTTAAAGGCGTTGCAGCAAAAATGAAGAGGTTAAACAAGAAACTTATTTTATAGCTTAAAATTAAGAACAGTGAAATATCGATATTCTTATTCGTGCGTACCAATGAGAATATAGATATTTCATTGTCCGCCTTACAGATGCATTCAACTCCCCAGCCTCAGTATCAGGAGGCAAAATGCGGAATGTCCGCTCCCTTCAATCGCAAGTTTAGATCTGTCGTTTTTTTCGATTCTCTCTCGATCAGTGACATAATTGTTGTAACACATCCCTCTAATCGGCATACCTCAAAATATAAACAGTAACATACTTACAATCTTCAAAATTATTAAAATAATCACAGTCATATCTAAATATTGGGCACTGGAAATATAAAAGTTGCCCCAATCTACAGAGAGTTATCATTCACTGACCGACGACAGGAACAATGACATGTTATATTATCACATACTACAATTTGTTCCTAGCCAAAAGGGCAATTGACATAATTGTTTTATCACATCCCCCAAATCGGCATATCTCGAAATACAAACAATAAAATGCTTATACGTTTATTCTCGTCTCAACCTTGAAATTATCAAAAGAATCAAAGTCACACTCCAAAGGCGACGTCTATAAACACTCCTGTGGTACATCTCCTTGAGATTAAGGTTATAATTCTTATTTACTATACTGCTTATTCAATTACTACGGGGTAATCTTGTTATAAACTTACCGACTACTAAACACGATGACCGATGACTAATGCTCTTGTGATAAATAATGACATATATTTCGATAATTCCATTCCACCTGCGAATAAAGTAATCAAAATGCTGTTTAGACAAAACCGTGATAGAAAGAAATGAACAAGTTATTTCATATGTAACCTTTGCAGATCAACAAAAATACTATTTATAACTTAAGCGTAAAAGATCGGCCCACAGACATAGCATCTTAGAAAGATGATTGGTCGCATCTAAAATTAGGCGCATATATTCAATCTGCTCATTTGTCCCTATTCACTTGCCTCTCAACGAGGGCAGATATAAACACAAGATCGGGGTTTAATGAATGGCAACTCCAGTTACTATGAAAATTAGGCATTGGATAGGGCATAAATTCAAATTACCTCAGTCTAGAAGAAGTGCTTACTTACTGACCGACACCAGAAAAATGACGTGTAGTATTAAAACAGATACTACAATTTTCTCCTAGCCAAAATGTCAATGTGGCGATGCAAATTCTATTTTGAATTGAAGCTTGGCAGACCGACGAAAATGATACTTCGACGTATTTAAACTATCTCAAATGAAACACGTTCAACGGTGTGCTGGTTTAAGGTTATATGATGATACCAGAGGGACTAGCGGAAATTCCATATTTGTATTCATTATTTGTTGTATATTAATGTCGTGCTCGTATATTCTCAAAACCCTTTGTTGGAGTTTGTCACATATTTTCATTCTACAGAATCCTTTTGACAGAACAGATACTACAGTTTGATCATTAACCCGAAAGTCAAGAAAGTGTATTTTACTTCGATCTCCCAGTCGACACGACAGCGAGATCATATGAAATTTTAAAAAATACTTGTTTTTGCACTGCATCTTCAACGATTGAGCGATCCCATCTTTTATAAAAGGTGTGGGGGTTGATAATGTAGGTACACACATGAGATTGTCTTAGCGTATTATTAGATTTCAAATTGAAGCGTGTTAGACCAAACAACTGACGAACACAATCTCTATTACAAATACCAGGACACATGTAAAAAAATGTCTACATTATATTTATTCTTTCATATTTACAATCAGGCCAGCAGAACAACTTCCGGTGACATTTGAGCATGCGTATTTCAAACTGACAAAAAACTAACTATGAATACTACTGTCCTACATACCAAAACCGAATTCTTGACGATCTCGTGATGTTGGTTACAGAATAGGCATTTAAAATCCTTCTCTTTTAAAAAAATTCCCAGCCATAATCACGACGATCCTCCCACCACACAAACACGAAGATAAATACGCCTGCGATGGCAGATGCGGCCATTATCGGCGATGTCGTCAATCAATTTTTTTAACCGTATTTTGTTATTTACCAAATCGCCATTGTCTGATTGGCCCATTTCTCTGCTTACGCTTTGCAATAATGTTTCCCAATTGACACATTAACAAAATAAATGAATGAAGAGAAAGAGAGAGAAAACGATGCAGGCTGGTTTTCGTTTTCATTCCGAGCAAGGTTAGCGACATCAGATAAAGTCATTACAGCGTTTTTCTCACGCTCAGCACAAAACAGGATTCTTCCTCTTTTTTTTCAGGTCTACCAAGCATTTATATAAAAGGCCCTGGCCGTCAGTCAATAAATTCGTCTGTCAGCAAGACATCTGAAAATTATTTACGTTTGAAATAGTATTTTAGATACATCTAGGCAGCAATACAACATGCTCTGTCCGTTGGTATCGGTATGTCACGTTCGAATTAGAAATTACGTCGGCAGTGACGCTTAAGTGTAAAATAGTATTTACGTCATGATTTAATTGTAGGCCCTCCGTTCAGTCTAGAGAGACTATGGATACTCTTATAAGGGGCTGGCTGCGCGTGTAATTATGAAGCAAGGGTTGCGCAATCCATAACAACACCTCTCCTGAGTCGGCACTGCTTGATTCCAATGGCAAGCAGTTCAAGACAACTGGAAACAATGCCGAGATAAACAGAGAGCACATACAGCACCTGGTAGTCCCAAATGGTCACCCATTTAATACTGGCCAGGCTCAACGTCGCTTAACTTCGGTGATCTAACGGGAACCGATGTGTCAACGTGATTTGTACCGTATATTTAATTACATTAGTTATTTCGTTATTCTTCAAGCTTAAGTTTTATTGGCATTAAGTTCTAAATGGCACTTTTGGTATGTTGTCACGCTTTTGTTTACATACTATCTTCGTCATTCTTTTATTCAAATGGCATTGCGATTTAAATAGTATTTTTCGCCATGCTCTCGCGTTTTAGTTTCAAAATAGTCTATCCGTTGTGTTATAACACTTAAACGTGATGATGTTAACTTTTTAATAGCATTCTTGTCATGCTATTCCGCGCAGTTTTAAATAAGCCTTAGCTAAGAGCAAAGTGTAGTATCTCTCCTGATGACATAACACTTCTTCTTTGTTTTTCCTCAGTCAATGAAAGAGATTTAAAAAAAAATTGTTGCTATCCTTACTGTCTCTTTCTAAGGAACTGGATTGTTCCCCACATTTAAAACATACCTTGTTTCTAACTCTGTCTTCGTGGGGAGGCAAGTAAACAGGAACATTATCGCCATTATATGATGCTTGAATTTTAAATGACATTTCGTTATTCTCTCAGGCTTACGTTTTAAATAGCATGTATATTAGACCGTCACGGGTCACTTTGAAATAATATTTTACTAATGTGACAGACTTAACAGTGTATAATAATATTTTGTCATGATAAATTAAAATCCACTCTAAACATAAACTTGTTTTTAAATATTAATTATAAGAAACTAGAAGAGTACCCGTTCCAAGACGGGTAAAATTGCATCGCGTTTATGTTTCATTACGAATATTAAAATTATTATATAATGCTACTAAACCTTATATCTGGAATGCTTATTCCAATTTTGATAAAAAATACATGCTTATAAAAATATGTCTTAAATGTTAAACTTAAGGGGTATTAAGAAAACATTATATTAATGTAATGTTATTTCGTGGGTCTCTAATGACTCTGGATAAAATAAAACATAAATCTGAAATATTTGAATTGTCAAATTAGTGGTTGTGGACATATTATGCCCCCTAATAACACTTTTAACCACTCAAAGGAAACTGAAATTTCGGAAATATTTATTAAATGATGTCTAATCTTTATATTGTAATTTCACAAAAATCGGAGATATCTACGTTTTTACGAAGGGTTCTAACCCCCTCTTTGCTCTCTGCACAAAACTGCACTAAATTTAATACAATCCACATTCTCTACCTTTACGCCTAGCAGCTGTATACGAAATTCATCATGCTCGGTTAATTAATTTAGAAATCAGACTTTTACATAACAATATATAAACATAAAAATTTATAAACATAAACATATATATAAACATATACACATACCTAAAGTTATTTAAATAGAGATAAAGTGGAATTTTATTTTTTTCTTAAATTTAAAATTAAATTAAGTGTTATTTTTTATTTTCATTTAAAATAATGGTAATCGTTAACTCGTATATTACCATTATTTATTTCGATTGTTAAAAAACGAAATAATTCGCACGGATTATAATATAAACAACGCTAGATAAAGTGTTGTATGGGCTCAACCTGATCGATCGTTTTTCTAATGGGTGTGACTTAACTCTGTTGCTTTGAAACCTCTTGCAGCACGAGTGTACACTCTCCGTCAAAAATGCCAAAAATAAAATGTCATGTAAAAAAAAGAAACGAGAAAAATTATATAATTATTATAGAGGATAGACAAGACAGTACTGAATCGTATGTGTTTCTCTCCACATTCGCAGATGGTTTAATCTGTTCTGTAGCTTCATGTTACAATATCAGCTTTTGATCGCCTCATTCCTCTTCTTGGACAGTTGAGTTTTATTAACTGGAGCCACTGTTCTTTCTAGCAAGGAGGAATAGCTTGAGAATGATGTTCCCATATCAATAGATGGAAAGCCATTTCTACTTTCTATGGTTCATAGCTGCAGTCTAGTTTGTTCGTTAGATATTGTTAGGAGTGGAACTTGGTTGAATAAGTTTTTCCTCTATTTCGTTCGTTGAAATCACACTTGCTACATTTGGTCGTAATAGCGAAACAAATTGTAATAAATAAATAAACGCTGCGAACATCTCATTTTATATTATTTGAACTATTTTGACTACCGTTCTTATAACGTTTTTTAAACAATTGTGATTAAAATTCACCTGTTTTAAAAGTTGAACTTATTGATCTTGAGTAACGCAGTTCTCGTCTTAGGTTATTCTCAATCTGTTTCGGACGATGTAACCTCGAACCTACTTCAGATGCATTTTGTCAAACTCGTAAATCTTCATGTCAACCTCGGGAATCTGTGCGGAATTTCGAAACGAAGTGTTTAATGTTTTTAGTTTAAATGGTAAACACTATTTTAATCGTTAAAATTCAAATCCGATTCATTTATTTATTTTAAAATCAAAATGATTTACGTTTCGCTCGTGTGTATACAATAAAAAAAGCTTCTTGCAATGTTTTTCAAAAATAAGCGTAAATCAATATATTACGAAAACTAACTTGCTGGATTGGTTTTACATTCTGAGAATAAGTGCAAATGGATCCGGATATGAAAGATAATAGAGGGAGTAATAGTAGTATTAGCAGCGTGAGAAAAAGGTTATAAGAAGATGACGTGACTAAATGACGAAAATAAAGAAGAAAAACAAAAGCAGCAGCGCATAACAGCAGCAGCGTGTAACAGCAGCAGCCTACGCCTGGCGGTGAAAGGAGCAGTGATTGAAAGAGGAGAAATAGACGGGTTCTGAGTAGTTGATTTCGTAAACAAAGAAATTACGTAAGTAAAGATGAACAGAACAAATGGGAATAAGCGGAAAAGATAAGTAAAATGATGAAGAGGGAAAAATGTGCAATGCACCAAAGTCAATTCGATGGGTTACGGGTCGTTTATTATACATTAAAATATGTTCAGACTATTCTCTAAATAATTTCGTTTATATATATAGATATATTCCTAGTAACAAATCGACCTCAGATCCTTCTACCGTGATTTGGATAAACCCATGGTTAGATCAGTTCTGGTGGGTGGAAGTAACACCTTACGTTTACCAAACAATTAGAACAGAAACTTAATAATATGCACACCAGAATGCTAAAAGTTGCTCTTAACAGTTACTGAAGACACCACTCTACGATGGAACAACACTATAGAAGACTTGCGCAGATATTAGACTTGGTAACGTAGAGAAATATCAGATGTGCTGGTCATTGTTAGAGGGCTAAGTATGAGATCGTCAGCGATGTTCTTTTGTGGATGCGAAACAGGGGCATAATTCAGTTGGGAGGCATACGCCAACCAACTTGCAGAAACCACACAATGCACCTGTAATAACTTACCTGGTGTGATCGAGGATAAGACATGAGAGAGTCAAGAGGATACGTGACACTGGATGATGAGTATGATTCCGATATTTTTATTATTTCTTTTCTGTATTACCGTCGAGCAGAGAGAGCGATATATATATATATATATATATATATATATATATATATATATATAGAGAGAGAGAGAGAGAGAGAGAGAGAGCGTAAGAGAGCGAGAGGGGAGAGAGTTACGGAAATGAGTGTGATATATACTGTATAAAATAAAAACACGGTTCAAACGAGATGCACTAAGAAGTGAAGAGGGGTATAAACAGACACCTTGTAAGATATAGGTTAATTTCTGAGTTTATTGCAAATGAAGACTAATTAGACCAATAATTTAAAATGTTTCCATTGAACATAACTCCATCTTGTAGCTAAAGAATATTTAAGAATGTGTTGATGTGATGAAAAAATATAGGGAAAAACCTTATGGGTACAAACGCTGTTTAACCCACCTTCGTATTTAATAGACAGTTTGAATTAGATAAGTTGCAAGAACTATGTAATTGTCCCATGTTGTGTGCCCCAAAAGCAAACAACATGTGAATTGACAATACACCAGTAATGAGTGCTTTTATAAAACGATGTATTTCTTTATATGTAGTATGTTTAATTTCTGATTCTGAACAATGAGAAATGTAATCGGAAACTCGAGAAACGTTACCAGACCTCAGTTAAGATGAGTAAAGTTTACATCTCATATATAAGTTTCTCACATATAAGTTTATATTTTATTACGGAAATACCCGCACTACCTGTATTACTTGAAAGGAAAAATAGAGAAAAAAGTAAACTTTTGTACATATCTTTTTGAGCTTTTTATTAGAAATCAAGGTGTTATTCAACTGGGAGTTCTTATCCTCGTAGATTACATAACGTGTCTGTGATTTTTCACCGGGAAGATTTATAGCTTGTTTTTATTCCGCATTATTTTTCTCTCAAGGACATCTGCAATTTTCATCGCATAATTCATAAACGAGCGTCTGTCCTCCTCTATAATTGGTAATATTCCAAATGAAAATGAATGCGTTCCATGATGAATGGAAAAAATAAACATTAAACATCGCTTCCTTGGTAAAATACATAAGCTTTTTTTTTAATTTAAAGCGCTTTGTATAATTCACTTACCGAATCTAACATTGCACCCAATACAATTTGACATATTACTTGCACAGCTCGGGTTATCTATCTATCTATCTATCTATCTATCTATCTATGTTTATATACATTAGTTTTTGTATGTACATATAATATTATAAGGTGATATCATATGTTGTGAATATATTTTCAGTATGTACTTTAACACTGCTCAATACTTTGGTAGGGCTTAGTATTTAACTATGAAAATATATTTGTAGCAATTACGCTACACAGAACCGTCCGCGTTTTTCCCCACATTAAATCGTCAGATTAAATACACAGATTTCTGTTACTGATTGTTTATATATATATATATATATATATATATATATATATATATATATATATATATATATATATATATATATATATATATATATACGTAGTGTTCAGTTTAGGTAACTAACCAATCAGATTCGTTGTTATTTACCTCCTACGGTGTATGGTTTTCGTAAGCCAATTGCTGATTTTCTCTCAGACAAAGGGCAGACTGCCGTTTACTTGACATCTTAATCTTTTGTTTTGTTTCTGGCGTGCCGTATACATTATGTGTATGTGTCGAATTGACAAGTAACATTATTTTAGCGCGCGTGATAGATATAATGTCTTCTCTATTTAGTGTGTTATTCGTTCAGACTTTAGATGTTGATCTAGTTTGTTTTTATTCTATTAATTTATTATAATGTATATAGTTGATTTAAATTAAAGTTTATTCAATATCTACAGTATGTTGCTATTTTACTTCTACAGTTTAATAAGTTTTGTGATCTTTTAAATATGAAATTTCAAGCTTCTCATTCAAACATAATCTATACTGGTCGTATAAATATCTGCATGTACTGTCCCATCGTACTATATTCAACTCGTCTATTGGTGAGCGCCCGCTTTCTCATATTTTCCAGTTTTCATTTGGCGATGTTTGTTATTGAGTGCGCTGACATAGTTGTTATACCTGATTTTAAAATCTAAAGATTAGGAAATAAATTCCTTAAATTGTCTTGAAATACACTTTCCCGTAATTAACCTTTTCAACAAAATATTTAATAATAATTACTTAACACTGTGAAAACGTAAACATTATCAATAAAGTACAAGAAACGAAACGATAGTAGTGGATAAAAAATCAAATCAACATGCGTAAAAAAGTGATCAATATAGAAATAAAAAATAACAATGAACATCTATAATAGAACCCTGATAAATAGTAATAACGTACACTCTAAAAGCAATCACCCAGATAGGAATAACAAAGTTCATGTTTTTAATGGAAAGCGTTCCAGAAACGGCACGCAGCCACTTGACGTAAAGAGCTAAAGATACTACTTTAAGTTAAAAAAAAAACAAGTCAACGATAGTGTGAAATGGATATATTACGACCCAGAAATCAGCGATTCTTCCCTATTTGTAAGAAACATCGGTCATGGAATGTGAGAACTAAAGGATAAATTAAAGAAAAGCGAGAAGTCCTAGGCTGCTAACCCCACTCTCCTCAATGGTTCATCTCGGAATGTGCAGCTATTATCGCTAAGGGGCGGATAGACAGAAATTTATAGAGTAAAGAAATAATTATAAACTAATTATATGTGTAGCAAAGTGAAGGTATACATAGATAATCAGAAAACGCATTCAGTCACAGAAACTAGGTTCTCGCGATTTCCAGAAGGTCTACTATAGTGTGGTGAACAATGGACAATCAGCAATTCTCCTGCTATCCAACCACGATGATATTGTTTGCACAGAAAAACTTGAACTACTTTCCCAGTGTTTCGCCTTAAACTTCACTTTGGATTTTGCAAACAACCCCCGCCCTAAATTCCGGTCGCAAACCGAAGCCACACTTAAAAACCTGGCCATCACCTCATCACAGATCAGGGATATCATAAACAACCTTTACACTTCCAAATCGCGTGGGCATGATCTCATGCCAGTAATAATAATAAAGAAATACTCTGCTGAACTGGCACCTGTCTTCTCTTAATTCTACAACAAATGCCTTGTTGAATCTTGCTTCCTTGAAAGCTGGAAAATTGCCTCTGTGTTACCAGGCTTCAAGAATTATGGATATAGAAATCATCCTCAGAACTACCGTCACATGAGTCTACTCCCGATATTTGCTAAAATCTTTGAATCCTTAATCTATAGAGCGATAGTCGAACACATTGTTAACTTCTACTATCCTGTCAGTATGGATTCAGGAATCACGATCTACGGTCATCTCTTAACGCATATATCATACACTGGACAAGGCAGGTGAAACTAGAACGGTAGCGCTTGATATATCCAAATCATTTGACATGCTGTGGCATAATGGTGTTCTGATAAAAAAAATCACTCCTATAGGACGAATATGTAATATAATTTGATCTTCCCTAACCAAATAAAAACATCCAGGTTATCCTTGATCACCGTTAATCCAGGCTACATGACATAAATGTTGCTGTAGCCCAGGGATCCATCATTCGACCTGTACTATTCCTGATTTTCATAAACGATATTCGTAATAACATTGAGTCTGAGATGGGTATATTTTTGACGCCACCGCGCTATTTTGTGGGCAAAACTGACGCACACATCCGACCCAATGGCTGAATACTAAGAAATTAACCACACGTCTGTAGTGGAATGGGGTCATAAATGAGTGATAACATGTAATGCCGCAAAGACAAAGCTCCTTTTCCTTCAATTTCTACAAGAAACCTCTGGAATCACTGATTTTCATGCAAAATAACACGCTACCTGAGAGAACAACGTTCAAACACCTCGGGCTAACATTCACAGGTAACATGAATTGGAACAAATCCATTGGAGACATTGTCAAGGCTATTTCAAAGTAGGTGGGCTTATTCTACCTTGCTAGTAAACTTCTCACACCTGACATTATTCTATATCTTTACAAAGCCACCATCCACTCAGCATTGTTGCCACATATGGGCTGGGGCATCATCTACCAGTCTCTCCGTTTTAGACAAGGTCCAAAAAAGAGTCGCCAACATAATAGGTCCCTCACTATCCACCAAGCTTTAGCCGAAATGTTGTATCCTTGTGCCTGTTTTACAAGTACTTCAAGAGAGTGTGTTTCGATGAACTTACTTGACTTGTGCTTCCTCTACATAAATACACTAGACGAACCCGACAATCAGCTAAGTCCCATCGATTCACTGAAGAATGCCACGAGATGCCAAAAGACCTTCTACTCACATTGATTCTTTCCTCGTGCTGTCGGCTTCTGGAACTCCCTCCCTGATTCCTGTTTCCCCGACTCTCCTGACATGCAGAAAGTTATAGCTAATGTAAACAGACATATCGCTGCACAGCTCATAACTGAGGAGGACCCCCAAGACTTACTCCCTAATTTTCAGTAGTCCGTTACGTCTACAGTGGCGCCCTGCCTTGTTTGAGGTGAACTATGAGAAAAAAGGTAAACCCAAGATCCACTTTCTACTTTCCTTGAAGAGTAAAACTTATAACTGTAGAACTCGTGCACTTAGTCTACTACAGATTGAGTTTTTTTAACTAATGGGATTGTTAACTAAGCCACAATATTTTCCAAATGAAGCCCGAATAACGAAAAATACTACGTAAAAATATCCTTCCTTGATTGTAAAACACGACATAACAACAATAAAAACATATCAAATAACAAGAGAAAACTCTAATTCGAAACGTAACGATCAAAATATTACTGGGAACGCAAAGAGAACAAATTCTCGCCAATAATCGAGTTGAATATTTAAATGATCTGCATCAATTATGTTTGAAAGAGAAGCTTGAAATGTTAAAATGTAAATATCTAAATAGTAACCATCCGTGGGCATCAACTAACTTTTCAAGTAGGACAATTCTATTCATAAGAAACAAATAAATACATTAAAAAAACTAAAAAACTTAACTAAGTTACCATCTAAAGTATGAAAAATAACTAAATAAATAGAAAAGAGATCATTTCAATAGAGCACAGACGAAAATCAAGTCACTTGTTGGTTCGACACATTCTAAACGCGATGCGCCACACCAACAGAAACAAAGAAAATGGTGGGAGGAGTATAATAACCTATCCGATTAGTTATTCAGCTGGACTAAACATCACGTGGATATATAAAAACAAATAGTAACAAAAATTCGTAGAATTGACTTTAGAATTCCCTGCGGGGTTTTAACGCTAAAGCCTCTATGTATCTTTATTGCTATAAATATATTTTAATACTTTACTATATATATATATATATATATATATATATATATATATATATATATATATATATATATATATATATATATATATATATATATATATACATATATATATGCATATATATACATATATACATATATATATATATACATATATACATATATACACATACATATATATATACATATATATACATATATATATACAAATATATATACATATATATATACATTTACACACACACGTATATATATATATATATATATATATATATATAGAGAGAGAGAGAGAGAGAGAGATGTATATGTGTGTCAAAGTAACACTCAAATCGCAAGTCGTCTGACATGTTGCTATTTGATTCGGAATATCCTATTTCTCCTTAGTATCTCCCGTTATATCATTGACACACATATAATTCCTTTCAATTTCGTTTTTCCTGATAGAAATAATAATAAATAAATACATTTTTTATTACTTCGCTTAAACAGAAACTTGAGTTTAAGTCTATCTTAAACACTTCTAACTTGACAGCTAATTGAACATTTTATTTTCTAGTTTAACTAACGTCGCGTGAATGTTTCTAAATTTGAAGCTTTTTTATTACGTAACATCCCACTTTGCTTCACTAAGCCATACTACAAATTGTTTTCGCAACATATATAGTGAGGGGCAAACTTTTCTGATGTATACACAGTAAGCATAGCTTTGCCAGCACTTTAGGGCTTCTAACATTACATATTTTGCTAGTTTTACTTAAAATGTAGTCAGACAAAGTATATAAAATTAACCACATCAACGTATTATACAAGAACAGGCACGCTTAAAATGTATTTATTTTCATATACGCGATTAGCGATTAAAATTTTATTCAAGACAACGTGACGAACCAAAAACATGTATTTCTACCTGAAGCTGTGGAGAGCAACGAAATATCTATCTCAACTTTACGCAAAACCGACATAGCGACCGACTTATATATTTACACCTACTAAATCTGAGCGTTTCATTGATGACCATTTTATTTCAAATTGAATGACCGCATGACCGACCGAGAAAGTTTTATCAAATTCAAGTTTGGGCTCTATTAATAGCACGAATGATGTTTAGAAGGTCTGTTCGACTGACATTTACGTCATACACTTTAGTTGGGTGAGCAAGACATGCTGAGAAGTCACGATAGATCATAGCTTGTTGATAAAGTTTTAAAAACCTGAAAACTATGTATTACATAAAAGTAAAAAAGAACACGATCCGATTTATACTGAAAGTGAACGTTATTCAATATTAAATTAAAAAAACACCAAAAGACAATAATTAATTTTAAAAAAATAGTTAAGTTGGGTGTTGTTACTGCGTTAAAGTTAATAAACATAACGTTGTCTCGTGAATTTTATTAAAGAGTAAAATTATTTTAGTTTGATTGTGAACAATCTGAAATAATTATCTATAGAAATTATTAAAATAAAAACATGCAAAGCTAAACAATGAAGATTATATTTTTTAACCTATTTGTTATATAAAAATATTTTTGGTTATGGTGTGTTTTTAACTTTTTAAAGCAGAATACAATCAAATACTGCAAGTATGAATTTAGGGAACAAATAAACAATAATTAGATTAACAAAAAATTTTAAAACAAATGATAATAATTTAAAAATATAAACAAACGATGAATAATTACAAAAAAAATGAAAGCAGACGATAAATTAGTTTAAACGTTTATATTTAAGCTGGTAACTTCCAACTGGCTGCCAAATTTTATTGACTTGTTTGTTTCTGATTTACCAAGCTGTGACAGGGTAAATGAATCCACTGTATTAATTTGATGTCTGATTTTAGCGGACTTTCTTTCTTCTATTAATTTTATTTCTGTTTCTTTTTCAGTATTTTAATGATAATTTATTCGGAAATATTCTATATTGGATATGTCATTATTATAATGTTTAATTTAGATTATATTTCAAATTGATTTTTAATAAACATTGTTTAATTTTATTATGTTTCTTACAAAAACACACCCTCTCTAAACCCTCCAAGATTTTTAATAAAGAATTTGATTTTATTATTTGTTCATAAATATATACCAATCTGCAAAAAATGTAAACACTAGATTAATTTGCCTTGTCACTGCTTGCCAAATTAGACAAACTCAGTTTATAACATTTATCAACCATCTTGAAAGCTACGACTTTAAATATAACCGTTTAAAATGCAAACGAAAACGAAATAAAAAGTTAGTTTAAAATGAAAACAAACGAAATATTACAAGACGAGTGAAATGAAATTAACACAAATAATTTCAATAAAGAAAAAAATAACTTTACTTATAATAAAAATGTTAGATAACTTAGTTAAATGTTTGAAATTTTCTTTTTAATTTGTTCTTAGGGATGTTATTATTGTTTCGTACCATGAAAATATTTAAAAAAGAATTTAATGTTCACCAGACAAGCATTTTTTAAATTTTTTTCAATATTCTGGTCCTGATCACGAGTCAACATGAATAAACATTAAATAACCTTATTAATACCCTGAAAATAGCAGTCCATTTCAAGTATTTCGAAGTTCGTTAGGCGAGTGAAAGCACCAACTACTGTGACGTCAGCAGAAAAACGAAACTCAATGAAAAGGCCTTCTCTTTACGAAATCCACGATTAATACATACACGAGCTGATGTGTTTTTTTTATTTCAAACAAAAAAATGGCTGCGCGTTTGCGTTAATCACCCTGAAGTTAAATTTTGCCAAATTCTCTTGTCTCCCATAATATGTCATTATGATATCAATATATTACTGCATTTGCGAATGGTTACATTTTTATCATGTGACGAGAATCACGTGTAAGAGCCTTTACTAGGAGATATTTAGAGAAGTGGGTGAGTAACAGATAGCAGAAAAGCAGCGTGGGTAAGACACCTAAAATAAAGAGATAGTCCCTATGATTTTATCACTTTCTCAAATAAAGTAACAGAAGATAATGATTTTTATGTGTTTGGTTTGATGCGCTTATGTTTTCTTCAAGGCACAGTTTTCAACCATGACGTTGTAGACACGCGTGGTCCCCAGTGATTACAAATATTAGATGATCACGACCGTTATATGCAATAGTCTTGGCTTTATTTCGACCTCACATGTTGACCGTATTGCTGGCTGGAACATTGTTATTGTCTCTATTAGTTATTAGTCTATTTAGTTAGATGACATGCTGATTACAAACAACTTAACCGGTTTATAATATTAATGTATACACTATATGACATAAGAATAAAAGCACTGGCCAGAAAGTTGAATCATTAGTTCCTGTTAATTTCCTATCAAGTTGGCCACAAATTTCTTTTATTTAAATGAATATTTCAAAATTGTCAGAAACTAAATACTTGATTGTATTCCACTTAACCCTTCACTATATAACACATTGTATAAATAAATGTTTGCGATGCATTACATATGGAATGTATTTTATATAAACAGGATTTAGAAAACGATAAAAATAAGCGCAACATATGTTTATGCCTTAACGACATGTCGTACATTTTTGGATAGTTTAAAAGGTCTCAAAGTAATAATGAATTCGTACTCTAGCTTTTCGTGCGTTGGCGTTGTCTGATTGCGTGCCTTTATTGATTGACTTTTTTAAATTGGTATAAACAAGACAAATACAATTCAGCGTGATTCAGGATATCGTTTCCCGTGGCTTTCTTCACGTTAGCATCTAATATACACTCCTCAAATAATCGGTGACAACATTTTAGTTATTCTAAAACAGTGTGGCACACAGTATATTCAATATTCTTCACACAGTATCACACATGAATACTGAACATTTCTTAATCTTTTTCGGATTACGTTTATCGACTAGACTCCATGCTGCACAGTTCCACATACGTAATAGAGTCCCTCTTTATTTCAGGGTGAATATGTATGAATATAAGTAGAGTTCAAAGGGCATTTTGCATGCGGAATTGTCATCTGTAAGAAGAGGAAATCCTGGTCGACAATAATTTCAATCTGTATATTATGAAATCAAAAGGGCAGATATTTTAATATCGACTCTGGTAAAACACTGCTCGACGACACCTTCAAATACACATGTTGATCCGCTGTGAACTCTGTTTACATGTGAAACCAACTTTGTAGAGGCTAAGCGTACAGAAAAGAAGCACAAACAATAGAAGGGCAACTCCACGTGATAATATCTATACCTGTATTTCTTTTTATATATTAATATTTCAGCTACATCGAACGCTACACGTTATTATTAGGGAATATACATATATATACAAATTATATATATATATATATATATATATATGTAGGCTTATACAAGTTTTAAGTTTGTAATATACGTATTTGATTATACTACAAATATTAAACCTCCCTTGAGGCTTTATATTAGTATTACGTATATTACATTTAATATAAAATATGTTGAATATCGCAATGTTTAACGTGAATATGTGATGTATTTGAATTATTCTTCTAGATATTGTGGACTACAGATTCTAAAAGAACGTAGGAAAAAACGATTATCATGCCTGATATGTCATACTTGATTCAAAGACAAAAAGCCCTACAAATATTTTCCAAACAACTGCGATCGTTTCACTTCCTTGAATTTAATCACTTAGGAAGTGAAACAATCGAAAAAGTAGTAAGCAACAACACAACGAACGTTACAATCACCAATAAAAAAACAATTACATAAAAAATACATTAAATATTTAGGTGATAAAAATCGTACATATTTCCAGGCAAGGCGCAATAGCCTGGGGGTAAAACGCCAAAACATTGACATACACATCGAAGTTTCGAAGCTTGTCTGAGTTAGCTGTAGTTAAGACCGCTGTGAGCCAGAAAAACGTGTCTAATGATTACTTTTATGTTCGTATATAATTAATATATATATATATATATATATATATATATTTCAAGTCACAAACAAAATATAGCTTTATATATAAGCATTTTTTATGACACAAAATAACCTAGAGCTTTATACATTTAAAAACATATAAATCCCATGCCTGTTCATTCCTGTAAAGACAAACATATTGATAAATATATAAATGGGAACATAATTCAGTCGTAAACATGCCCACTTCTACCTGGTAACGTTACAGCGGGCCAAGTCTTTTCGTGCGATATTATATGAATTGTTCTTCAGGTATACCATGAAAATATTGATAACTTAAAAACTATTTATCTGATCGGACTAGAATATGTACATGTGATTATTGTTATCAAGGATCATCTTTTGGTGATAACTTTGGTGCTGTTCAGTGGTGCGACTTACTATTGATCCATCGTATATTACTGATAATCTACACCGGTAATAAGGGTGTAAATTTTATGTGTTCGGTATAATTGTGTGTATAACAATGACTACGATAAACTAAAAACAAAAATAAACATTTTAAAAGCATTATAAATTTGGCATGTGATATAATATAATGTATTCTCATTACTGTTTTTCTGGGTCTTATATAACTGATATTCCTTTGAATTATGTTATTGGCTTACAACGTAAGTATTGTTTGTGATAAAAAAGATTATGGCCTAATTATTTAGAAATTTTAGATCACTAAGAAGGAAGTGTATTGAAAAGAATAATATTGTTTCACAAATATTCACTTTCTTTTGAATTAAATTCAACTGTTCGTTTATGAACAACACAGACTGGTAAGTCCGATTAAACATATTATTTTTGGCTCTAATAAACAGAATACAATATGATTTAATATCGAGAAAACGACTGTTTGGTCATACAATAAAATGTTTAGAAATAAGGCTAGGATTTTATTATTCTATTATATATATATATATATATATATATATATATATATATATATATATATATAT
>OY744522.1:164198075-164280575 GCA_963556195.1 Sepiola atlantica | reverse complement strand
TACAAAATTGTATTTATCATTTGAATTGTACAACATTCTTATTAAAATGAACAATGGTGCTATGCAAGTTTGCATCATGTGTTAGTTTCGCGAGATATCAACCCTTATCAGTTAATGCTGAATTCATTGGTGTTAGTAAAAGTTGTTACGCATAAACGTTTTTGATATCTTCACATATAAACATATTAATCTAAAGGTTAGTCATAAATTTTATAAATAAATAGCCCACACATTATATATGCTATTTAACCCATACGTATGACCTTCACAGGTACTACCACTCAGAATAAGAGTGGGGCTGCAAATAGTACGAACTAAGCAGTTGTTCGACATTCCCCAAAGCTTCCAATGTTGGAACTCGCCACTGGCTGTAGTTTATGATAATACTTTTTACTTGGTTATAGTCAACGGGATTTGAGTATTTGGTATGGTTGGTAAGTAGGGTATTGATTTACTCCTCTCCAGGAGTTAGACACAAGGCCAGTGTTTATCTTACTCCCACAAGTAAGATGTGACCCAAGGTCGGGTCGGGAAAGTGGGGTTTAAAAATTGCCTGGGCAGCTCCGTCGGCATTCCCCGGTAGGGGCGCCTCATGCAGTAAGCAATAAACTTACTCCTTCCCAAAGAGGGGAAGCGAAGCCTGGGAGGGTGGACCTCCTAGAACTGCACAAGACAGACCCATAGACCCGCGTAAATCAAGCCCCGAAGGCCAAGATAATACCAGTTTATGGGGTGTAGTATCCATCGGAACAGATACTACACTTTGAAGTAGGGTAGACAAATGATAATCTTGAACATACCTGGTGGAGTTTGTTTAACACGTACATCTTCCTCAATTGAGTTCGATGCAGTTAAGTGTCTTACTTTAGACCAAGTCTGTATTGTAAGCATATATGATGTAATATGTTATCGCCTCTTCGTGGTTAAATATTTTTTTAGGGAAACTAAAGAGTCAAGAGACAACCAAACTGATGAAAAAAACTAAACGATGCGACGTTTCCATTTTATAAAACATAGTAACTTGTATTTATTTGTAAATATATATCCATCCCGTTACATAAAAGTCTGCTTGATGAATACGGAACCCAAATCTAATTTCATAATGAAAGGTTTTCTTTCTTTTTTGCCTTATTGCTTTCTATACCAATTTTTACATTTTTTATTTTCTTTTTTTAAAACTTTATTCTAATATCTCAGTTTAGGACGTTTTCTGTCTTTCTTAGATACGGTTTTTCTTTCTTTTCTTTTTTTAACACCTCAATTTAGGACGTTTTCTGTCTATCTTTGATACGTTTTTTAAGTTAGCGACTCAATTTTTATTTCGATTTTTAACGGATAACGTTTTTTTTTTATCTTTTTAATATCCGACATCGTTTTTTTAATGTCTACCTTACTCTGCCTCTCAAGAACAAAAATGGCAAGGTCAAGGTTGGTATTTTTTATTCAGATCATCAAAAATAACTTGCTGATTTTAACTCGCGCAAGTTGAATCCTATTCGATTAACATTTTAAAGAAAACATTAGAATAACCTACCTTTGAAAGAAAGTAGAAAGTGAGACAACCTCCACGTATGAAATAGATTATAACAGGAATCCGTCTCGGTAGGTGGTTTCTATTTTAGGTCATCGGGAATGAACTCTGAAATACAATACAGAGTTACGTACTGAACATTTCATTTAATTCACAAGGGCCACATTGACCGTTAACGCCACAGATAAATTGCTAAGAAATGCTCAGTTTGAAGTGACCATCTTCATGAAGGTTCAATCATTAGTACAGGCGATACTAAGAATATAATAATATTTTTTTACTTACCGAGAACAATCAAAGCCGTGCATTAAATAAAAGGTTCAGTTCGAAATTCCGTACGGATTTCCGAGTTCAAACACGCATCTAATAGAATGTCAGTAGTAAATCGGTCGAAACGTTGTGAGAATAACATCGAAGCTAAAACCAATAACCCGAATCATCTAAATAATACATCATTTCATATATAACTTATCTTTGTTATTTTTCCTTTATGTACTGATTCATCAAATATGTTGCAAAGCAATTCACTCATTTTATGTAGGCGAATAGAGGGTAATTATTTCACTACACCGGATTAATTGTTATCTATTTATCTATCTATATATCATACAGAAACTTAGATAATTTGGCTCGATCAATTGTTTGTACATGGATTGTATTATATAAGAGGCGGGACGTCTAATGTAGTGGGATAAGAGGAAGGGGATTAGTTTAACACTAAAGTCTCATCATTTTAGTGCTATGAGTGCTGAACAGAAAACACGGATCGGTTAAACTTGACATAGTGCTATGGGACAAGATGGATGATGTGGTGATTATTGTACGTCAGTTTTCCTAATGATGCTGGCTTAACAGAGCTGAGAGGGATGAAATAACAAAATACAAAAGTCTTATTTACGACATGAAAAGAAACTGGAATATTAGGAGGATCTCCATCATTCCAGTAATTATAGGAGCAACCAGGCTCGTAAAATAAGTTTTGAAAAACTACCTGATGAATATATCCGGTTAACCAAATGCAAGAGAGATCCAAACAATTGCGCTGAAAGGGGCGGTTAGAATCCTAAAAAGATATCTCGGTTGGCGTTTCTGAAATAGGTAGGATGCCCCATCCCGAACAAAAACAAAAAGATAAGAAAATTTATGAAAGTGATCATCTTAACTTGAGGAATACCCAGAAATAAATGTTAGCATTGTATTGATTGATTCGAGGCCGATGTTTTTCGTAATATCAGGAAACGTGTAAAACATAATGTAAATAAGAATGTTTTGTAAATAGTCATACAATATCTACAAATGTGATGCATGTTCCAGAAACTACCAATAGATGCGTGTAATTTGAAAATGTCTATGTATTTTACTTTACAATTATTTGCAGACTCTACATGTGTACATTAATGTGCAATGTACCAAAGATGAGCTAACTGGTCATCTAGTTCTTTTTGATGAGCTAACTGGTCATCTAGTTCTTTTTTTATTTTTCTGCTCCTTATCTCTTCCTTTCCGCTCCTTATCTCTCCTTTTTCGCCTCTTATCTCTTTTTTCCGCTCCTAATCTCTTTCTGTTCGCTTCTTATCTTTTTCTTGTCGTTTCTTATCTCTTTGTTCTCACCTCTTACCTCTTTCTTTTTGATACTTATCTCTTCCTTTCCGCTCCTTATCTCTTTCTTTTCGCTTCTTATATCTTCCATTTCGCTCCTCATCTATTTCATTTCGCTTCTTATCTCTTTCTTTTCGCTCTTAATCGTTTGCTTTTCTCTTCTTATCTCTTTATTATCGCTCCTTATCTCTTTCTACCCGATTCTTATCTTTTTGTTTTCGAACTTATCTCTTTCTTTCTATTTCTAATCTCTTTCTTTTCACTTCTTATCTCTTTCTTTTCGCTCTTAATCGTTTGCTTTTCTCTTCTTATCACTTTATTATCGGTCCTTATCTCTTTCTACTCGATTCTTATCTTTTTGTTTTCGAACTTATCTCTTTCTTTCTATTTCTAATCTCTTTCTTTTCACTTCTTATCTCCTTTATTCGTTCCTTATCTCTTTATTTTCGCTCCTTATCTCTTACTTATCGCTCTTTATGTCTTTCTTTTCGCTCCTTCTCGCTTTCTTTTCGCTTCTTATCTCTTTTTTAAAAATTTTATTATCTCTTCCTCTCTATTATTTTCCTTCTCACCATTAGCCGATTAGTCATTTAATAAAAAGTCTGTCAACATTTAATTATTCAAAGAAAGTATTTAAAATACATCGAATCACTGTCATTTATATTACTTGTTTTTCAATATTTCTTTTATATGAGGGAGGTGTAGAAACCGTGCTCGTTGGCTGATGTGTCCATAAAAAAGAAAGACCGAACATTGTCAGAAGCAAATTTTGCAATGTGGACACACGTAGCTGTAAATTTTTAAGGAGGATATCTATCCAGAGTCAGGTCGAGGTTGCTTTCTGAATCGATATGATGCGATACCCGAAATCAGCGATGAGGACAGTTCATTACTGAAGATCATCCTTGAAAAAATGTATTCCACGTTAGTCTTCATGTTAAATATTTTAGTATTTCTTTTTCACGTTTTGTCTCTTTCGTTCTTGTTCGTCTTTCATAAGTTTTCGATGTATTTCTTACATTTTCGGCTTTCTTACTATTTTGCCTTTCTTTCTTACTTCTGGAACGAATGGAAGAAATAAATAAACACATGAAAATATGATATCTGCAGATGGATACAACATGCTTTCCACTGGAACTTTTTTTACATAGTACACTTTTTCAAGTGACAGCGTTTTCAATACAACTTGTTAGTCGCCAGATTTTGATCGCGTACTTTTTTCTAACAAAACCGTTCTCTAATATTGAGCTCGGAAACAACGTATTCGCCACTGGAACTTTGTTTTGTGGTATACTTTTCTATAACAATACCGTCTTCAATATTGATTTCTATTGCTTAATGACATTAGTGCTTCGAGGGCTAAAACGCCTTTTGCCGACTTTCGTTAAGTTCATCTTTCATAGATGGCAAATTAAGCCAGTCACACGGAGTCGATACGTATAAATACGCGCGTTCCAGTTTATGCATCTTATTTCTCACTTCAGGCTGTGCAGGCCAGGCAAATACGGGTTCGTTTATTGCGTCGATAAGATAAGACAATACTATTTCCACCACTCGATCCAGATTCGTGTCCATCACATTCGCCACACTTGCGAACTCGGTATTGAAAAATTAAATTTGTTTTGTTGCATTCTCAAATATCTTTTGGTTTGATGTCAAACTACGGCTAACTCATGAAAAGAGGGCGTGGTTTCGGTGTCCGATCTGTCAATCGTGTTAGAAATAGGCTGATTTAACTTTTGTTCTCTTATTCTTTCGTGCGTATACCCGCATGGTATTTTGAATATCCGTTCGTGTACTCTCTAAAGCCATATGTATTTTTAGTATCCCGTTTTACATGTAAATTACATATTATTTTGTGGCTGTGCTAGTATGGCACAACGCCCAAGCGGTTTAATATGCCCAACAAACAAAACTTTCCTTCTTTTACACTTGTTCGTTTCCGTTTTCTTTTAAGGGGTGTAGATCTCATCCTTCTGAATTCCTTTCTGTCTGTCTCACCGACTCTCCCTCTCTATTTTTTTATTGTATTCGTGTCTTTTCTTCCTTGTAATGTCCCGCTCTTTAACTTTCTTCCCTGGCCACATCCAGCACATTACTCTTTATCATCGACTGTCAACATATCACCTTTCAAAGAACCATCCCTACAAAAGGGAACGCTTCCAAGTCCTCTAATCACTGACCGCTTTTTCCCCTGTTATGACATCTAACCAGAAAATCGAAACACGTTCAAATAAGCCGACGTTTTCGTTGCTCTAATCGATTGTTCACCGCCGGTGAACACACAAGAAAATCGGGATCGACTGGCAACAACAGATAAAAAGTCCGGTTGACAGAAAGAGCTTTTCATGGTTTCAACGACTTTCGTATTTTCTTTAATATTGTTACAGCTTTTGATCGGTTACGTTCTACGTATGTTTCAGCACGTAATACTGTAGCATATCAAGTGAGCCTCATACACGCATTAATCTGGAGACACTTTGCCACCCAAAATACCAAACAACTCTAAACATTAAATGGTTTGTACTACAATCCACTAGTATTCGGAGTTTTATTGTGATATAAGTCTATAATGTAATAATAACACAAAATTGACCATATACAATTTAAAGTAGTCATAAGTTGACCAACATATTTCTGTCCGTACAAGTCGAGTATACGCCCTCGACAATCAGTCGACATCTTTCAACAATATTACACATTCATTTAAAAATGGAATATTTATTTTCCTATATGTTATTTAATCGTAAATCTATTTGTCATACTTAATCTTTAAGAATAAAAACATATAAGTTTCAAGGTTGATTATTTAAAACTTTTAAAAAGGGAGCGGGGGTTATAACATTTAAAAAACAATTAAAAAAGTTTATTTCTTAATGGAAAGTTGTTGTTTTCTGTTTTCCTGATTTAAATTAAAACAAAACTTATTGTCGGAGTTTGATGAAAATAGAATACAGTTATCTCCCTTTCATTTGAATCATCAACTTAAATTGCGCCCAAAATACATATAACATTTGTTTCATTACAGGTTAAGCATTGTTGCTAAAACCGATTCTCTGCCCAAACTTATGTTTCTACGAATCACAGAGTCAAGCCAGCTTATTTTCAGTTGTTATTAATAGCAGAGTAGAAAAATCCATATATCATCCCTTCTACGCTGGATTAAATAGAATGGCGTATTGGACTCTCAAAGTTTAGTTAAGCTTCTGGTTTAGTAGAAAGAATACTCCGAAATAACACCGGTATTTCTCTGTTCATCACAACCTTGTTTCTAGTCGTTCTGAGCTTGCAACTGTACTAAAGTAATGCCGGTGCAGAATACGTACTTAGGAGACAAAAGAGAAGTAGTTTCATTAAGGATAGGGATCATTAGATTGTTATAGTAATTTTTAATAAGAAGATATGATCATTCAAAATCACGGTCATAGGTTGGATATTTACTTTCTGTTTAAGGTGAATTTTAAAAACTGGTAAAATGCGGTACTACTTAACGATTTATCTAATTACATGTGTTTAGCTGACTAGTCTGTTCAAAGTTATATAATGTATGATGGATAAAGCCAGAAATACTGTTGTGTCGTAGTTAAACAGACTGAACATTAAAGCAGACAACTATTAAATCCAGCCTCTCGAGAACGAAATAATATTATTCGCAGTGTGTATAAGGCTCCGTCTCGCTGACTTTATATGAAGTGAAATAAATATAGGCCGACTACGCAAGCAGTGAACTAATAACTTTTATTCAGAATAACAAAAGTACACCTATTTCTGTTTATTTATTCCATATAGTTTATCTTAAATATAAACTCGAGGTTTTGTTTTGAGCGTATTCTTCAAGGCTAATCGACCCTTTAGTTTCGACAATTTGATCTCAGTTTCTTCACGATGGTCTCGTGAACTGCATGACCTCTTCTTAAAACCATATTTAAAGATGAAGTTCATATTGTTTTCTTTTTTTATGTACTCATCGCTTACACTTATCCAAGTTTGCTATAAGTATACTGACTCATGTCAATTAGTGGGTGTATATCTGTAATCTGGCCCCATAGACGAAACGTTACTTAGTATAGCTAAACGTACATACACACGTAAATATATATGTATGTATATATATATATATATATATATATATATATATATATATATATATAAACACTTTAATATTTATATATATAACAACTTTAATATTTTTATATATGTATATAGCATTAGATAAAATAAAAGAATAAAATAAGGTGCGAATCAAATTTTATTACAATTCAAAGTTCAAGCAAAATAATTGAAAGTCTTAGTGAGTTGTATTTTGAATTGTATCCCATATAACATGATCCCCTAATCATTGTTTCGCATACATGTAATACATGTCTTTAACATCACACGTGGAACTGCAACATGTCGGATTACTTTGGGATTTAGTTTCCATTATTTGGAATGCCTTATTTTTTAAAAGCTACTTTAATCAATATTATTTCTAGCCGTACCTTGATGGAGTATTTAAACTTAAATATATGTTTTTGGCCGATACAATTTGTGTTACATATATTTATTTTTTTAATATACTTTTTATTATTAATTTTATTATTATTATTATTATTATTATTATTATTATTATTATTATTATTATTATTATTATTATTATTATTATTATTATATTTTTATCATTATGTTTTCAAAGTAAAGTTTCATTTATTCGCTGTAATTTCACTGATGTATGATCCTCTGACGAGAAGAATTTTCTTTGAAAACCCATGGGGTAAGGACTTTCAATTACCTTGCTTGAACTTTGAATTGTAATCAGATTTGATTTGCACCTTATCTTATTCTTCCATTTAATCTAATGCTATTAATGGTCTATCCATTATATTAGGCTTCATTTTTATCCGGATGTTCACTAATTAAATATATTGGTTGCCTCTTATATCTTTTGTTGTATTAACCTTATATATATATATATATATATATATATATATATATATATATATATATATATATATATATATATATATATATATATGTTGTGAAGTTGTCCCACAGTAAATAATGAATAAAGGAAGTCAAGTCGAGGGTTGGTTTAACAAGTGTATTAACAAAGTAAGAAACTGACTAACTCTTGGCTAGATAGTTACAAGACTGTGCTTTGTCTTCTGGTGACTCGCACTATTTATAGTGACAACCGGTGTAGTTTCTCCTGTGTAAGAACGGCCGGTGTAACAATATATATATATATATATATATATATATATATATATATATATATATATATATATATATATATATATATATATATATATACGAGTATTCCGCGAGTTAATAATACCATTAATTGCCCTAACAGGACAAAATGCATCGCTGAGCATAATACGCTTGGCACTAAAGCAGGAAACATATTTATATGCTGTTATTCAGAGATAATCGATGAAAAATTTGTTTTCTAATAAATATTGAAATCATTTCTGACATTGTTTAATGATAACGAAACAACAGCTGTAATAAATTAAATAATAATTATGAATAATCTAACTGTAAGAATCGCTGTAAAAATATGATCAACTTTTTATACTGTCTCGGAACACTTGCGTGTCTTGTCATACAGAAGAGCTATGATACAGCAACACAGACTGTTTACGGATTGCTATATTTATATATATGTATAAACTTGTGCACATACTTAATTTTATATAATCACGGATATATTTGGATGTTTGGAGGTTATGAGTTGGTATGCTATCAAAATATCCCGTATAATCAACTCGTTTTAGCGCGGGATTATTGTACTTTATTCGAGAGGTAGGACCTGAGAATAGAGCTGGCATGATGTTGTTAATATTAAGACAATGAATAGGATAACAGTTTGAAACATGCGAATAGCGTAAACAGTTTGATTGGAATGGAAGTGATGAGGTCGATAGTGACACGAACTGAAGATTCGTCCTGAACTAAAGCATAACTCTCTCTATATATAAAGATGTTGAAAACCTTCACGTGATCCCATTTGTGACTACTTCATTATATCTGATAAACCATCAATACAATACAAAACTTAACTAAGCAAATCATAATATCACAACAATTCATACGCAAACTATTCACATTTTTAAACAGAAATTCGTCCCATTATTTAAAATGCCGTTGCTATTATTCTAAAACGAGTTAATCTACTTTAAATTAGCGGGTAGGTTTTTCCATGTTTTAACAATTTGATAATACAGAGAGAGAATAAGAGAGATACAGAGATGGGGACAGGGAAAGACGGAGAGAGTGATGAAGTTACCCTTTTCGCTTGCCCTCGGGTAACCTTCCCCATAATTGAAACGTGTTCTCTTTGTTGACTCGTGATCATGCTTCAAAATAAAATAAAAACAAGAAAACATACAAAAAGTTCAATTAAGTCGAGCTCGTTAACGTTATTTGTATTAAAAGATTGATAAATATTGCTTGGTGTGTACGAGGGGTGTTCAATAAGTAATGCCCCTGACCCATTTCCATAGCCGTAGATTAATAAAACTTGGCACAGTTATTAGTCTTTCTATACATAAAAACAACCAAGCGCTATGCATTTCTCCTATCCTTTGATGCAGCTCTGGGCATTGTTTCTGTAGAACACCCTAGAATTGTCCCCCAACCACGTCGTAACTTCAGAAATCAAGGCTGCATCATCTGGGGAACGCTTTCCTTTCAAAAACAACTTTATGGCTGGGAAGAGATGAAAGTCAGAGGGTGAAAGGTCAGGAGAGTAAGGGGATGGGGGAGGATTTCATAGCCACACGGCCGTTCTTCTGCTCTTGGAGTTGTGGACGGGAGCGTTGTCCTGCAGGAGGATGATATATTTGCTGATCTAGCCCCGCCTCCTTATTTTTATAGCTGTTCTTAATTTCACCAAAAGTGAAGCGTAATAAGCTCTTGTAATTGTGGTACCCTTTGCTAGGAACTCTGTCATCACTACTCCGTCCTGGTCCCAAAATAACGTGAGCATGACCTTGCCAGCAGAAGGCTGCACCCTTGCCTTCTTTGGAGGTGGCGTGTCCAAGTGCTTCCACTGCGTTGACTGGGCTTTGCTCTCTGGATCATAGTGATGGACCCAAGTTTCATCCTGTGTAATCAGTCTTTTGAAAAACTTTGACTCATCTTCTTGGCACATCTTCAAATTAATCCTCGAGCACTCGACGCATTCTTGCTTCTAGAAAGGTGTGAGCAACCTGGGAATCAATCTGGCAGACACCTTATGCATATGTAAATGGTCATGAATTATAGTTTCCACAGACCTTGTACTAATTTTGACCTCTGTGGCTATTTGGCGAATAATAATGCGTCGATCTTCCAGAATTGCAGCCTCAACTTGAACTATATATGCCTCATCAATGACAGAAGAGAAAGGACCATGTCTGGGAGCTGTTTCCACAGACTTACGGCCATGTTTGAATTCATGATGCCAGCGTTTTACAAGCTCATATGATGGAGCATTATCACCATGTTTCGTTCATTTCATCAAAGTCTCCTTTGGTGTGCGTCCTTTCAAATACAAATACCGGATCACTGCACGACACTCAACTGACTCCATTTCACTACTGACTCAGGTCAAACACCTGTAAATCATGAACCACAATTAGTTCAGAGCTGTTGTTTGCATGACCCATACAGAGATAAATTATTACACATGCAACATTTCATCTAGATCAGACAACTGGAATTGTGTCAGGGGCATTACTTATTGAATACTCTCGTATACACATAGAAAAAACACCCCACATAAAATAAACACACCCGACACATAAACAAACTGTCTATTCAAAAGTTGAACTCAGTCCGTGTTTTGGGCTGAACAATGATGATTTAGCTCATTATATTGGCGGGAATAAGCAGCACTAAAATGGCTGGTTCTTCGCTGCATGACTATTTACACAAACATTTACTGATATCAATATTTATGAAAAAATGTTCATTTATTTGTATCTTTCGCTAAATTACGGCATGTAACACTATACCAGCAATATAATGTATTTGATGAAACATGAATTGTTATTTCCCTATGTCTGATACATATATATATATATATATATATATATTTATATATATCACAACTGTATTATTCCTTAATCTACCACGATAAATACCATAGACCACTTATGTGAAATTAAATGCAAAATAACATTTTGATTGTTTTTTTATTTGTTTGTTTTGTTATACGACCTATGACTCCGTTTTCAGGTCATTGAAAGCCGAATCCATTTCTTTATGCTTAAACTGCTGGATATCTATTCATTGTGTTTGCTTTAAGTAGTTATTTTATATATTAAGGTGTATGTAGTGTGGGATACTTAATGGATTCACGCGTTGCTATGACGTCACGTACGAAAATTGAAGCAACGTAGCTCTCTTACTTCCGGCCTTAACTTACGCTTTACAAGACATGTTAACCGTTGACATCTTTTAGACTATTCGACCCGGTGAGATTGAATGGGCAATGAATACAATTGCAAATGTGTTTCTTTGGCTTAGATGAATAAGAAAAATATCAGAACTACAGAATTGGGTTTGTATACATTGTATCCCGAAAAGACGAAGCGACTACGTGTGGAACAAAATTAAGCGGCTGGCCGTAAAGACAACCACTAGTATAGAACATATTTTTCAGTATTTTAGTAGCACGTCTTAAAATATTTTTTTCAGATAGATAATAGAAACAAATAAATAAGTAATACCGTCGAAGAGGAGGTTCTCTTTTCCTTAGATACTACATCGAAGTGTAGAGGAGGGAGCCATTGCTATCCTAGGATTATTCCTTTTACCATTGATTATTACCTTGCAATGGTGATAGTTTATCAAGCTGTAGCAAGTACAATATTTTATATATTTTGTAGGACCCGACCACGGCCGTCGTTAAAGAGGTAAGAACACTGTGAAATGACGTAATACTCTACAGTAACAAACGAAATATGTTGAACAGTCCAACTATGGGCATTTTGACCCCGCACCTCATTTAAAAAGTCATAAAAATGTAGGAAATTAACCAATTTTAAGGAATTTTCAGTATGTATTAATTAACGATCACGGAGTGAAATTAACCCATTACTTTATAAGAAATGTTAGTGATGATGTATTATCTCATATAATTTGTGAAGGCAAGACAGCAAACATTAAATTGATACTTAATACTAAAATGGTGTTGTCATGAATTTAAAAAAAATTAACATGAACATTTTTCTTTCAAAAATATTTTGTTCGATTTAATATTCATTCATAAATCATTCCATTCATCGCGGATTATTTTTAATGTTTGAGTTGATTGTTATGAACACCTCGTCTACATCGAATAAAAAGACTAGTATCAGTTATACTGCTTGAAAATATATTTTGGTTTATAAACACAAGAAGAAGACAAACCCTATTCTTAGGCAGATTTATTCTTTATATGAACATTCCATTATCATTAGTTTCAGATGAATAATTTGATATGAGTTGATAATCTCCTCTATAAAGGACACTTGTCTGTATGTCTGTCTGTCTGTCTGTCTGTTTGTATGTCCAGCTTCTCCTCAAAAACTATGCGGCGAATTGTCAAAAAGTTGATATCTTCAGCATCGTACAACACCTGGGATCATAATATCTCAAAATTACAACAAAAAAACATGTTGCTGGGGGTCAACGGGGCCAGTCTTCGGCAGCGGGTCTGGTTTTTTCAAACTTTTCTAATGTTATTCAGTAGTAATTTGGAAATCAGCCAATGTAATTATGTAATAATAATTTTGTTTTCAACCAACTTATTCTTGTGCACGTGACGTCACAGTAATAGGTATATGACGTCATCGTTATAGGTTTTTAATTTTTTTTTCTCTTCAAAATTTATTTTACTTCAACATATTTTTATACATAACATATAAAAGTGTATTCTGATGTAAAATTCACAGAGTAAGATGATGAGAGTATTCCCGAATCTATAAACCCACTTCTTAGGGGTCCATGGGGTATATTTCATCATGGGGGGGGGGGGTCAGTTATTTTTCATTATATATATATTTTAGAAATATGCAAAGTCACGCTTTTAACAGGAAATGACGTCAGAGGAAAAGAGTGTAGGGAAGAAAATCCCTCACACTACAACCCTGCTTTCCCTCTCACTCCCACCCTTTCTACCTCCCCTTCCTCCCCTACGCCCATTCTGTTGTTATGATACCACCCTCCTAGGCATTACCTCCTCGTTTTTGACAGTTGTGGAGATAGTGCGGCTGTGTGACTGCTTCAGGTCAAATTAGGGGAAGGGGGAGTGTCGGCATTCGCCGGTGGAGCGCCTCATGTCAAATTTGGAGATGGGGGATTGTCGGCATAATGCAAAGTCACGATTTTAACAGGAAATGACGTCAGAGGAAATCCTTAACGGCACCTTTTTGAACATGAGTTTATAGTGAAGCAAGGGTTGCTTAATCCTAACGAGACATAAGTTTATATTGAAGCAACTGTTGCGTAATCCCTAACGGCACTTTTTTTAACATGAGTCCATAGTGAAGCAAGGGTTGCTTATTCCATAACGGTATTTTTTGAACATGAGTTTATAGTGAAGCAAGTGTTGCTTAATGCTAACCGCATTTCTTCTTTTGACATGATACCATCCTCCCAGGTGTTACCTCCTTCTTTTTGAGAGGTGTGAAGTTAGTGTAGTATCATTAAAATTAAAGTAATAAATAATTATGCTCACCCATTGTTTTCACTAATATGTGTATACATATTAAATAATGTCTCAATAAGTAAAGTAAGAAAAGAGATAATTATGCTCCGCCATTGTTTTCACTTATATTTGTATACATATTAAATAACGTCTCAATAAGAATAGTAAGAGAAATAATTATGCTCCGCCATTGTTTTCACTAATATCTGTATACATATTAAATAACGTCTCAATAGGTAAAGTAAGAAGAGAAATAATTATGCTCCGCCATTGTTTTCACTAATATCTGTATACATATAAAATAACGTCTCAATAAGTAAAGTAAAAAGAGAAATAATTAGGCTCCACCACTGTTTTCACTAATATTTGTATACATATTAAATAACGTCTCAATAAGTAAAGTAAGAAGAGAAATAATTATGCTCCGCCATTGTTTTCACTAATATTTGTATACATGTTAAATAACGTGTCAATAAGTAAAGTAAGTAAAGAAATAATTATGCTCCACCACTGTTTTCTCTAATATTTGTATACATGTTAAATAACGTGTCAATAAGTAAAGTAATAAGAGAAATAATTATGCTCCTCCATTGTTTTCACTAATATTTGTATACATGTAAAATAACGTGTCAATAAGTAAAGAAAGAAGAGAAATAATTATGCTCCACAATTGTTTTCACTTATATTTGTATACATGTTAAATAACGTGTCAATAAGTAAAGAAATTAGAGAAATAATTATGCTCCGCCATTGTTTTCACTTATATTTGTATACATGTTAAATAACCAGACAATAAGTAAAGTAAGACGAGAAATAATTATGCTCCTCCATTGTTTTCACTAATATTTGTATACATGTTAAATAACGTCTCAATAAGTAAAGTAAGAAGAGAAATAATTATGCTCCACCATTGTTTTCACTTATATTTGTATACATGTTAAATAACGTGTCAATAAGTAAAGTAAGAAAAAAAATAATTATGCTCCACCATTGTTTTCGCTTATATTTGTATACATGTTATATAACGTGTCAATAAGTAAAGTAAGTAGAGAAATAATTATGCTCCGCCATTGTTTTCACTTATATTTGTATACATGTTATATAACGTGTCAATAAGTAAAGTAAGTAGAGAAATAATTATGCTCCGCCATTGTTTTCACTTATATTTGTATACATGTTATATAACGTGTCAATAAGTAAAGTAAGTAGAGAAATAATTATGCTCCGCCATTGTTTTCACTTATATTTGTATACATGTTAAATAACGTGTCAATAAGTAAAGTAAGTAGAGAAATAATTATGCTCCGCCATTGTTTTCACTTATATTTGTATACATGTTAAATAACGTATCAATAAGTAAAGTAAGAAGAAAAATAATTATGCTCCACCATTGTTTTCACTTATATTTGTATACATGTTAAATAACGTGTCAATAAGTAAAGTAAGAAGAGAAATAATTATGCTCCGCCATTGTTTTCACTAATATTTGTATACATGTTAAAAAACGTGTCAATAAGTTAAGTAAGAAGAGAAATAATTATGCTCCACCATTGTTTTCACTAATATTTGTATACATGTTAAATAACGTGTCAATAAGTAAAGTAAGTAAAGAAATAATTATGCTCCACCACTGTTTTCACTAATATTTGTATACATGTTAAATAACGTGTCAATAAGTAAAGTAAGAAGAGAAATAATTATGCTCCTCCATTGTTTTCACTAATATTTGTATACATGTTAAATAACGTGTCAATAAGTAAAGAAAGAAGAGAAATAATTATGCTCCGCCATTGTTTTCACTTATATTTGTATACATGTTAAATAACGTGTCAATAAGTAAAGTAATAAGAGAAATAATTATGCTCCGCCATTGTTTTCACTAATATTTGTATACATGTTAAATAACGAGACAATAAGTAAAGTAAGAAGAGAAATAATTATGCTCCGCCATTGTTTTCACTAATATTTGTATACATGTTAAATAACGTGTCAATAAGTAAAGTAAGACGAGAAGTAATTATGCCCCGCCATTGTGTTCACTAATATTTGTATACATGTTAAATAACGTCTCAATAAGTAAAGTAAGACGGGAAATAATTATGCTCCGCCATTGTTTACACTAATATTTGTACACATGTTAAATAACGTGTCAATAAGTAAAGTAAGACGAGAAATAATTATGCTCCGCCATTGTTTTCACTAATATTTGTATACATGTTAAATAACGTCTCAATAAGTAAAGTAAGAAGAGAAATAATTATGCTCCGCCAGGGTTTTCTACTAATATTTGTACACATGTTAAATAACGTGTTAATAAGTAAAGAAAGAAGAAAAATAATTATGCTCCACCATTGTTTTCACTAATATTTGTATACATATGATATAACGTCTAAATAAGTAAAGTAAGAAGAAAAATAATTATGCTCCACCACTGTTTTAACTAAAATGTGTATACATGTTAAATAACGTCTCAATATGTAAAGTAAGAAGAAATATAATTATGCTCCGCCATTGTTTTCACTAATATTTGTATACATGTTAAATAACGTCTCAATAAGTAAAGTAAAAAGAGAAATAATTATGCTCCGCCACTGTTTTCACTAATATTTGTATACATATTAAATAACGTCTCAATAAGTAAAGAATAAAGAAAAATAATTATGCTCCACCAAATTTTTTTCTTTTTTTTTGTTTTGAACTCAAAATATTTCTCATGGTTGGGGGAGAGTGAAAAATTAGGGGGCTGGAGAGATTTAGGGGTCGGGAAAAATTTTAGGGGTTAGGACGAACTTTTTAGAGGTCAGGCCAAATTTTTTTCTTTTTTTTGGTTTTGAAGTCAAAATATTTCTCAGGGTTGGGGTAGAGTGAAAAATTAGGGGACTGGAGAGATTGAGGGATCGGGGAAAATTTTAGGGATCAGGCCGAACTTTTTAGGGGTCAGGACAAATTTTTTTGTTTTTTTGGTTTTGAACTCAAAATATTTCTCATGGTTGTGGGAGAGTGAAAAATTAGGGGGCTGGAGAGATTTAGGGGTCGGGGAAAATTTTAGGGATCAGGCCGAACTTTTTAGGGGTCAGGACAAATTTTTTTGTTTTTTTGGTTTTGAACTCAAAATATTTCTCATGGTTGTGGGAGAGTGAAAAATTAGGGGGCTGGAGAGATTTAGGGGTCGGGGAAAATTTTAGGGGTCAGGACGAACTTTTTAGGGGTCAGGCCAAATTTTTTTCTTTTTTTTGGTTTTGAACTGAAAATATTTCTCATGGTTGGGGGAGAGTGAAAAATTAGGGGGCTGGAGAGATTTAGGGGTCGGGGAAAATTTTAGGGGTCAGGACGAACTTTTTAGGGGTCAGGCCAAATTTTTTTGTTTTTTTTGTTTTGAAGTCAAAATATTACTCATGGTTGGGGGAGAGTGAAAAATTGGGGGGATGGAGAGATTTAGGGGTCGGGAAAAATTTTAGGGGTCAGGACGAACTTTTTAGGGGTCAGGCCAAATTTTTTTGTTTTTTTTGGTTTTGAACTGAAAATATTTCTTATGGTTGGGGGAGAGTGAAAAATTAGGGGGCTGGAGAGATTTAGGGGTCGGGGAAAATTTTAGGGGTTAGGACGAACTTTTTAAGGGTCAGGCCAATTTTTTTCTTTTTTTTCGTTTTGAACACAAAATATTTCTAATGGTAGGGGGAGAGTGAAAAATTAGGGGGCTGGAGAGATTTAGGGGCCGGGGAAAATTTTAGGGGTCAGGACGAACTTTTTAGGGGTCAGGCAAAATTTTTTTGTTTTTTTTTGTTTTGAAGTCAAAATATGTCTCATGGTTCGGGGAGAGTGAAAAATTAGGGGGCTGGAGAGATTTAGGGGTCGGGGAAAATTTTAGGGGTCAGGATGAACTTTTTAGGGGTCAGGCCAAATTTTTTTGTTTTTTTTGGTTTTGAACTGAAAATATTTCTCATGGTTAGGGGGAGAGTGAAAAATTAGGGGGCTTGAGAGATTTAGGGTCGGGAAAATTTTAGGGGTCAGGCAGAACGTTTTAGGGGTCAGGCAAAATTTTTTTGTTTTTTTTTGTATTGAAGTCAAAATATTTCTCATGGTTGGGGGAGAGTGACAAATTAGGTGTTGGAGAGATTTAGGGGTCGGGGAAAATTTTAGGGGTCAGGCCAAATTTTTTAGGGGTCCGCCCAAATTTAGGGGTGGCGATATGTACGTATTTAGCTTCCACACCGGGGCGGCGATAGGTACTTATTTAGCATTCAGCGGTGGTGATAGGTACTTATATAGCATGTGCACATGGGCAGTAATAAGTACGTATATAGTATGCGCACCGGGGCAGTGATAGGTATGTATTTAGCATGCGCACTTAGGCAGCGATCGGTTCATATATAGCACGCGCACCGGGGCGGCGATAGGTACGTATATAGCACACACACAGGGGCGGCGAAAGGTACATGTTGAAAATTCACACCGGGGCAGCTAAAGGTACATATTTAAAATTCACACCGGGGCGGGGATAGGTACGTATTTAGCATTCACACCGGGGCGGCGATAGGTATGTATTTAGCATTCACACCGGGGCAGCGATAGGTATGTATTTAGCATTCGCACCGGGGTGGCGATATGTACGTATTTAGCTTCCGCACCGCGGCGGCGATAGGTACGTATTTAGAATTCACACTGGGGCGGCGATAGGTACGTATTTAGAATTCACACCGGGGCGGCGATAGGTATGTATTTAGCATTCGCACCGGGGCGGCGATATGTATGTATTTAGCTTCCACACCAGAGTGGCGATAGGTACGTATTCAGAATTCAGGGGTGGCGATAGCTACGTATATAGCATGTACACATGGGCAGCAATAAGTGCGTACATAGCATGCGCTCTGCGGCAGCGATCAGTACATATATAGCACGCACACCGGGGCGGCGAAATGGTATGTATTTCGCATTCGCACCGTGGTGATGATAGGTATGTATTTAGCATTCGCACCGGGGCGGCTATAGGTACGTATTTAGCATTCGCACCAGGGCGGCTATAGGTACGTATTTAGCATTCGCACTGGGCCGGCGATAGGTACGTATTAAGCATTCACACCTAAGCGGCAATATGTACATATTAATTATTCGCACTAGGGCAACGATAGGTACTTATGTAGCATGCACACCGGGGCGCAATTGGTATGTCTTTAGTATTCGCACTAGGGCAGCGATAGGTACTTATGTAGCATGCACACCGGGGCGCAATAGGTATGCATTTAGCATTCACACCGGGGCAACGATAGGTACTATTTAGCATATGCAACGGGGCGGCGATAGGTACTTAAATAGTATCTGCACCGGGGCGGCGATAGGTACGTATATAGTATGTGCACTGGGGCGGCGATAGGTACGTATATAGTATGCGCACCGGGGTGATGATAGATACGTATATAGTATAAACACTGGGGTGGAGATAAGTACCTATATAGCAGGCGCAGATAGAGGTGTTACTTTTTATAGAAATATGTCATACTATTACCCTGGGCAATAGGAGAAATGGTGGGGAAGAAACAGCTTTTGCAAAAGGCAAAATTAGAAAGTAGCGGCGAAATGGGGCGACCAGGGAAGAGAAAGGTAGCAGATAAAGAGACGGCTATAGAGAGAGGAGGCGGACATAGAAGTTTGAATATAAAGATGTTACACACACGATCTTTCTTCAAATATATGTTTTTATGACCCCGAGCAACGCCGGGTAGCCCCGCTAGTCTCCTATATAAAGGGCAGTTGTCTGTATGTTTGTTTGTCTGTTTGTTTGTCTGTTTGTATGTCCAGATACTCCTCCGAGAGGACCCAACAAACAGTCACACGGTTGACATCATTATAACCGGCCAGCCCCGGGACGTATAATATCTCAGAACCGGAAAAAAAAATGGACTCTTCGAGGGTCGACTGAGCACTTTTCTCCAATGGGGGGGTGCCTTTTTCCTCGATTTTCAACGTTGTTTAGTACTAATTTGAGAAAAAAACAAAGAATTTGAGAAATAATGCACCGTCATGATTTTAACAGGAAATGACGTCAGAGGAAGTCCCTAACGGCTCTTTTTTGAACATGAGTTTATAGTGAAGCAAGTGTTGCTTAATCACAAACGGCACTTTTTTTGAACACGGGTCCATAGTCAAGCATGGGTTGCTTACTTACTAACGGCACTTTTTTGAACACGAGTCCATAGTGATGCAAGGGTTGCTTAACTCCTAACGGCACTTTTTGATACATGCGTTTATAGTGACGCAAGTGTTGTTTAATCAATAACGGCACTTTTTTTAACATGAGTTCATAGTGAAGCAAGGGTTGCTTAATCCTAACCACATTTTTTCTGTTGACATGATAACATCCTCCTAGGTATTACCTCCTCCTTTTTGAGAGGTGTGAAGTTAGTGTAGTATCAGTAAAATTAAAGTAATAAATAATTATGCTCCCCCACTGTTTTCACTAATATTTGTATGCTCCCCCATTGTTTTCACTAATATTTCTATACATATTGTATACATATTGAAAACTTGGGGTGGGTGTGGGGGGTGTCGGCATTCGCCGGTGTGAGCGCCTCAGGAGAAATTTGGGGAAGAGGGGGGGGGGGTATCGGCATTCGGCGGTGGGGCGCCTCAGGCGAAATCTGGGGAGGGTGAGTGTCGGCATTCGGCGGTGGGGCGCCTCAGGCGAAATTCAGGGAGGAGTGTCAGCATTCGCCAGTATGAGCGCCTCAGGCCGAATTTATGGGAGTGTCGGCATTCGCCGGTGTGAGCGACTCAGGCCGAATTTGGTGGAGTGTCGGCATTCGCCGGTGGTGCGCCTCAGGCCAAATTTGGAGATGGGGGATTGTCGGCATAATGCAAAGTCACGATTTCAGCAGGAAATGACGTCAGAGGAAATCCCTAACGGCACTTTTTTTGAACATGAGTTTATAGTGAAGCACGGGTTGCCTTATCCCAACGAAACATAAGTTTTTATTGAAGCAACTGTTGCTTAATCCCTAACGGCATTTTTTTGAACATGAGTCCATAGTGAAGCAACGGTTGCTTAATTTCTAACGGCACTTTTTTGAACATGAATCCACAGTGAAGCCAGGGTTGGTTAATCAATAACGGCACTTTTTTGAACACAAGTTTGTAGTGAAGCCAGGGTTGCTTAATCCTAACTGCATTTCTTCTGTTGACATGATACCATCCTCCCAGGTATAACCTCCTTCTTTTTGAGAGGTGTGAAGTTAGTGTAGTATCAGTAAAATTAAAGTAATAAATAATTATGCTCCACCATTGTTTTCACTAATATTTGTATACATATTAAATAACGTCTCAATAAGTAAAGTAAGAAGAAAAATAATTATGCTCCACGACTGTTTTCACTAATATTTGTATACATATTAAATAACGTCTCAATAAGTAAAGTAAGAAGAAAAATAATTATGCTCCACCATTGTTTTCACTAATATTTGTATACATATGATATAACGTCTCAATAAGTAAAGTAAAAAGAGAAATAATTATGCTCCGCCACTGTTTTCACTAATATTTGTATACATATTAAATAACGTCTCAATAAGTAAAGAAAGAAGAAAAATAATTATGCTCCACCATTGTGTTCACTTATATTTTTATACATGTTAAATAACGTCTCAATAAGTAAAGTAAAAAGAGAAATAATTATGCTCCACCATTGTTTTCACTAATATTTGTATACATGTTAAATAACATTTTTTTGTTTTGAACTCAAAATATTTCTCAGGGTTGGGGGAGAGGGAAAAATTAGGGGGCTGGAGAGATTTAGGGGTCGGGGAAATTTTTAGGGGTCAGGACGAACATTTTAGGGGTCAGGCCAAATTTTATTGTTTTTTTTTGTTTTGAAGTCAAAATATATCTCATAGTTGGGGGAGAGTGAAAAATTAGGGGGCTGGAGAGATTTAGGGGTCGGGGAAAATTTTAGGGGTCAGGACGAACTTTTTAGGGGTCAGGCCAAATTTTTTTGTTTTTTTTTGTTTTGAAGTCAAAATATTTCTCATGGTTAGGGGAGAGTGAAAAATTAGGGGGCTGGAGAGATTTAGGGGTCGGGGAAAATTTTAGGGGTCAGGACGAACCTTTTAGGGGTTAGGCCAAATTTTTTTGTTTTTTTTTGTTTTGAAGTCAAAATATTTCTCAGGGTTGGGGGAGAGATAAAAATTAGGGGGCTGGAGAGAATGAGGGGTCGGGAAAATTTTAGGGGTCAGGCCGACTTTTTAGGGGTCAGGCCAAATTGTTTTCTTTTTTTTTTGTTTTGAAGTCAAAATATATCTCAGGGTTGGGGGAGAGTGAAAAATTAGGGGGCTGGAGAGATTTAGGGGTCGGGGAAAATTTTAGGGGTCAGGACAAACTTTTTAGGGGTCAGGCTAAATTTTTTTGTTTTTTTTTGTTTTTTTTTGTTTTGAAGTCAAAATATTTCTCAGGGTTGGGGGAGAGGGAAAAATTAGGGGGCTGGAGAGATTTAGGGGCCGGGGAAAATTTTAGGGGTCAGGACGAACATTTTAGGGGTCAGGCCAAATTTTTTTGTTTTTTTTTGTTTTGAAGTCAAAATATATCTCATAGTTGGGGGAGAGTGAAAAATTAGGGGGCTGGAGAGATTTAGGGGTCGGGGAAAATTTTAGGGGTCAGGACGAACTTTTTAGGGGTCAGGCCAAATTTTTTTGTTTTTTTTTGTTTTGAAGTCAAAATATATCTCATGGTTGGGGGAGAGATAAAAATTAGGGGGCTGGAGAGATTTAGGGGTCGGGGAAAATTTTAGGGGTCAGGCCAAATTTTTTAGGGTCTGCCTAAATTTAGGGGCGGCGATATGTACGTATTTAGCTTCCACACCGGGGCGGCAATATGTACTTATTTAGCATTCAGCGGTGGTGATAGGTACTTATATAGCATGTGCACATGGGCGGTAATAAGTACGTATATAGTATGCACACCGGGGCAGTGATAGGTATGTATTTAGCATGCGCACTGAGGCAGCGATTGTTTCATATATAGCACGCACACCGGGGCGGCGATAGGTACGTATATAGCACGCGCACAGGGGCGGCGAACGGTACATATTTAAAATTCACACCGGGCGGCGAAAGGTACATATTTAAAATTCACACCGGGGCGGCGATAGGTACGTATTTAGCATTCACACCGGGGCGGCGATAGGTATGTATTTAGCATTCACACCGGGGCAGCGATAGGTATGTATTTAGCATTCGCACCGGGGTGGTGATATGTACGTATTTAGCTTCCGCACCGGGGCGGCGATAGGTACGTATTTAGCTTCCGCACCGGGGCGGCGATAGGTACGTATTCAGAATTTAGGGGTGGCGATAGCTACGTATATAGCATGTACACATGGGCAGCAATAAGTACGTACATAGCATGCGCTCTGCGGCGGCGATCAGTACATATATTGCACGCGCACTGGGGCCGCGAAAGGTATGTATTTCGCATTCGCACCGTAGTGGTGATAGGTACGTATTTAGCATTCGCATTGGGGCGGCTATAGGTACGTATTTAGCATTCGCACCAGGGCGGCTATAGGTACGTATTTAGCATTCGCACTGGGCCGGCGATAGGTACGTATTTAGCATTCACACCAAAGCGGCAATATGTACATATTAATTATTCGCACTAGGGCAGCGATAGGTACTTATGTAGCATGCACACCGGGGCGCAATTGGTATGTCTTTAGTATTCGCACTAGGGCAGCGATAGGTACTTATGTAGCATGCACACCGGGGCGCAATAGGTATGTATTTAGCATTCACACCGGGGCAACGATAGGTACTATTTAGCATTCGCAACGGGGCGGCGATAGGTACTTAAATAGTATCTGCACCGGGGCGGCGATAGGTACCTATATAGTATGTGCACTGGGGCGGCGATAGGTACGTATATAGTATGCGCACCGGGGTGATGATAGATACGTATATAGTATGAACACCGGGGTGGAGATAAGTACCTATATAGAAGGCGCAGATAGAGGTGTTACTTTTTATAGAAATATGTCATACTATTACCCTGGGCAATAGGAGAAATGGTGGGGAAGAAACAGCTTTTGCAAAAGGCAAAATTAGAAAGTAGCGGCGAAATGGGGCGACCAGGGAAGAGAAAGGTAGCAGATAAAGAGACGGCTATAGAGAGAGGGGGCGCACATAGAAGTTTGAATATAAAGATGTTACACACACGATCTTTCTTCAAATATATGTTTTTATGACCCCGAGCAACGCCGGGTAGCCCCGCTAGTCTCTTATATAAAGGGCACTTGTCTGTATGTTTGTCTGTTTGTCTGTTTGTCTGTTTGTATGTCCACATACTCCTCCGAGAGGACCCAACAAACAGTTACACGGTTGACATCATTATGACCGGCCAGCCCCGGGACGTATAATATCTCAGAACCGGGGAAAAAAATGGACTCTTCGAGGGTCGACTGAGCACTTTTCTCCAATGGGGGGGTGCCTTTTTCCTCGATTTTCAACGTTGTTTAGTACTAATTTGAGAAAAAAACAAAGAATTTGAGAAATAATGCACCGTCATGATTTTAACAGGAAATGACGTCAGAGGAAATCCCTAACGGCTCTTTTTTGAACATGAGTTTATAGTGAAGCAAGTGTTGCTTAATCACAAACGGCACTTTTTTTGAACACGAGTCCATAGTCAAGCATGGGTTGCTTACTTACTAACGGCACTTTTTTGAACATGAGTCCATAGTGATGCAAGGGTTGCTTAACTCTTAACGGCACTTTTTGATACATGCGTTTATAGTGACGCAAGTGTTGTTTAATCAATAACGGCACTTTTTTTAACATGAGTTCATAGTGAAGCAAGGGTTGCTTAATCCTATCCACATTTTTTCTGTTGACATGATAACATCCTCCTATGGATTACCTCCTCCTTTTTGAGAGGTGTGAAGTTAGTGTAGTATCAGTAAAATTAAAGTAATAAATAATTATGCTCCCCCACTGTTTTCACTAATATTTGTATGCTCCCCCATTGTTTTCACTAATATTTCTATACATATTGTATACATATTGAAAACTTGGGGTGGGTGTGGGGGGGTGTCGGCATTCGCCGGTGTGAGCGCCTCAGGAGAAATTTGGGGAAGAGGGGGGGGTATCGGCATTGGGCGGTGGGGCGCCTCAGGCCAAATCTGGGGAGGGTGAGTGTCGGCATTCGGCGGTGGGGCGCCTCAGGCGAAATTCGGGGAGGAGTGTCGGCATTCGCCAGTATGAGCGCCTCAGGCCGAATTTGGTGGAGTGTCGGCATTCGCCGGTGGTGCGCCTCAGGCCAAATTTGGAGATGGGCGATTGTCGGCATAATGCAAAGTCACGATTTTAGCAGGATATGACGTCAGAGGAAATCCCTAACGGCACTTTTTTGAACATGAGTTTATAGTGAAGCACGGGTTGCCTTATCCCAACGAAACATAAGTTTTTATTGAAGCAACTGTTGCTTAATCCCTAACGGCATTTTTTGAACATGAGTCCATAGTGAAGCAAGGGTTGGTTAATTCCTGACGGCACTTATTTGAACATGAATCCACAGTGAAGCCAGGGTTGCTTAATCAATAACGGCACTTTTTTGAACACGAGTTTGTAGTGAAGCCAGGGTTGCTTAATCCTAACTGCATTTCTTCTGTTGACATGATACCATCCTCCCAGGTATAACCTCCTTCTTTTTGAGAGGTGTGAAGTTAGTGTAGTATCAGTAAAATTAAAGTAATAAATAATTATGCTCCACCATTGTTTTCACTAATATTTGTATACATATTAAATAACGTCTCAATAAGTAAAGTAAAAAGAGAAATAATTATGCTCCACCATTGTTTTCACTAATATTTGTATACATATTTATTAACGTCTCAAGAAGTAAAGTAAGAAGAGAAATAATTATGCTCCGCCATTGTTTTCACTAATATTTGAATACATGTTAAATAACGTCTCAAGAAGTAAAGTAAGAAGAGAAATAATTATGCACCGCCATTGTTTTCACTAATATTTGTATACATGTTAAATAAAGTCTCAAGAAGTTAAGTAAGAAGAGAAATAATTATGCTCCGCCATTGTTTTCACTAATATTTGTATACATGTTGAATAAAGTCTCAATAAGTAAAGTAAGAAGAGAAATAATTATGCTCCGCCATTGTTTTCACTAATATTTGTATACATATTAAATAACGTCTCAAGAAGTTACGTAAGAAGAGAAATAATTATGCTCCGCCATTGTTTTCACTAATATTTGTATACATATTAAATAACGTCTCAAGAAGTTAAGTAAGAAGAGAAATAATTATGCTCCGCCATTGTTTTCACTAATATTTGTATACATATTAAATAACGTCTCAAGAAGTAAAGTAAGAAGAGTAATAATTATGCACCGCCATTGTTTTCACTAATATTTGTATACATGTTAAATAACGTCTCAAGAAGTTAAGTAAGAAGAGAAATAATTATGCTCCGCCATTGTTTTCACTAATATTTGTATACATGTTAAATAACGTCTCAATATGTAAAGTAAGAAGAGAAATAATTATGCTCCGCCATTGTTTTCACTAATATTTGTATACATATTAAATAACGTCTCAAGAAGTTAAGTAAGAAGAGAAATAATTATGCTCCGCCATTGTTTTCACTAATATTTGTATAAATATTAAATAACGTCTCAAGAAGTTAAGTAAGAAGAGAAATAATTATGCTCCGCCATTGTTTTCACTAATATTTGTATACATATTAAATAACGTCTCAAGAAGTTAAGTAAGAAGTGAAACAATTATGCTCCGCCATTGTTTTCACTAATATTTGTATACATATTAAATAACGTCTCAAGAAGTTAAGTAAGAAGAGAAATAATTATGCACCGCCATTGTTTTCACTAATATTTGTATACATGTTAAATGACATTTTTTGTTTTGAACTCAAAATATTTCGCAGGGTTGGGAGAGAGTGAAAAATTAGTTGGGAGTAGAGGGCTGGAGACATTGAGGGGTCGGAGAAAATTTTAGGAGTCAATCCGAACTTTTTAGGGGTCAGGCCAAATTTTTGTTTTTTTTTGTTTTGAACTGAAAATATTTCTCAGGGTTGGGGGAGAGTGAAAAATTAGGGGATCTGGAGAGATTTAGGGGTCGGGGAAAATTTTAGGGGTCAGGACGAACTTTTTAGGGGTCAGGCCAAATTTATTTCTTTTTTTTTGGTTTTGAACTCAAAATATTTCTCAGGGTTGGGGGAGAGTGAAAAATTAGGGGGCTGGAGACATTTAGGGGTCGGGGAAAATTTTAGGGGTCAGGACGAACTTGATAGTGGTTAGGCCAAATTTTTTTCTTTTTTTTGGGTTTGAACTCAAAATATTTCTCATGGTTGGGGGAGACTGAAAAATTAGGGGGCTGGAGAGATTTAGGGGTCGGGGAAAATTTTAGGGGTCAGGCGGAACTTTTTAGGGGTCAGGCCAAATTTTTTTCTTTTTTTTGGTTTTGAACTCAAAATAATTCTCAGGGTTGGGGGAGAGTGAAAAATTAGGGTGCTGGAAGGATTTAGGGGTCGGGGAAAATGTTAGGGGTCAGGCGGAACTTTTTAGGGGTCAGGCCAAATTTTTTTGTTTTTTTTTGTTTTGAAGTCAAAATATATCTCATGGTTGGGGGAGAGATAAAAATTAGGGGGCTGGAGAGATTTAGAGGTCAGGGAAAATTTTAGGGGTCAGGCGGAACTTTTTAGGGGTCAGGCCAAATTTTTTTGTTTTTTTTGTTTTGAAGTCAAAATATATCTCAGGTTTGGGGGAGAGTGAAAAATAAGAGGGTCTGGAGAGATTTAGGGGTCGGGGAAAATTTTAGGGGTCAGGACGAACTTTTTAGGGGTCAGGCCAAATTTTTTTGTTTTTTTTTGTTTTGAAGTAAAATTATTTCTCATGGTTGGAGGAGAGTGAAATATTAGGGGGCTGGAGAGATTTAGGGGTCGGGGACAATTTTAGGGGTCAGGACGCACTTTTTAGGGGTCAGGTAAAATTTTTTTGTTTTTTTTTGTTTTGAAGTCAAAATATATCTCATGGTTGGGGGAGAGTGAAAAATTAGGGGGCTAGAGAGATTTAGGGGTCGGGGACAATTTTAGGGGTCAGGACGAACTTTTTAGGGGTCAGGCCAAATTTTTTTGTTTTTTTTTGTTTTTTTTTGTTTTGAAGTCAAAATATTTCTCAGGGTTGGGGGATAGTGAAAAATTAGGGGGCTGGAGAGATTTAGGGGTCGGGGAAAATTTTAGGGGTCAGGACGAACTTTTTAGGGGTCCGGCCAAATTTTTTTGTTTTTTTTTGTTTTTTTTTATTTTGAAGTCAAAATATTTCTCAGGGTTTGGGGAGAGTGAAAAATTAAGGGGCTGGTGAGATTTAGGGGTCGGGGAAAATTTTAGGGGTCAGGACGAATTTTTTAGGGGTCAGGCCAAATTTTTTTGGTTTTTTTTGTTTTGAAGTCAAAATATTTCTCAGGGTTGGAGGAGAGTGAAAAATTAGGGGGCTGGAGAGATTTAGGGGTCGGGGAAAATTTTAGGGGTCAGGACGAACTTTTTAGGGGTCAGGCCAAATTTTTTTGTTTTTTTTTGTTTTGAAGTCAAAATATATCTCATGGTTGGAGGAGAAAGAAAAATTAGGGGGCTGGAGAGATTTAGGGGTCGGGGAAAATTTTAGGGGTCAAGACGAACTTTTTAGGGGTCAGGTCAAATTTTTTTGTTTTTTTTTGTTTTGAAGTCAAAATATTTCTCATGGTTGGGGGAGAGTGAAAAATAAGGGGGCTAGAGAGATTTAGGGGTCGGGGAAAATTTTAGGGGTCAGGACGAACTTTTTAGGGGTCAGGCCTAATTTTTTTGTTTTTTTTTGTTTTTTTTTTGTTTTGAAGTCAAAATATTTCTCAGGGTTGGGGGAGAGTGAAAAATTAGGGAGCTGGAGAGATTTAGGGGTCGGGGAAAATTTTAGGGGTCAGGACGAACTTTTTAGGGGTCAGGCCAAATTTTTTTGTTTTTTTTTGTTTTGAAGTCAAATTATTTCTCATGGTTGGAGGAGAGTGAAAAATTAGGGGGCTGGAGAGATTTAGGGGTCGGGGAAAATTTTAGGGGTCAGGACGAACTTTTTAAGGGTCAGGCCAAATTTTTTTGTTTTTTTTTGTTTTGAAGTCAAAATATTTCTCAGGTTTGGGGGAGAGTGAAAAATAAGGGGTCTGGAGAGATTTAGGGGTCGGGGAAAATTTTAGGGGTCAGGACGAACTTTTTAGGGGTCAGGCCAAATTTTTTTGTTTTTTTTTGTTTTGAAGTAAAATTATTTCTCATGGTTGGAGGAGAGTGAAATATTAGGGGGCTGGAGAGATTTAGGGGTCGGGGACAATTTTAGGGGTCAGGACGCACTTTTTAGGGGTCAGGTAAAATTTTTTTGTTTTTTTTTGTTTTGAAGTCAAAATATATCTCATGGTTGGGGGAGAGTGAAAAATTAGAGGGCTAGAGAGATTTAGGGGTCGGGGACAATTTTAGGGGTCAGGACGAACTTTTTAGGGGTCAGGCCAAATTTTTTTGTTTTTTTTTGTTTTTTTTTGTTTTGAAGTCAAAATATTTCTCAGGGTTGGGGGAGAGTGAAAAATTAGGGGGCTGGAGAGATTTAGGGGTCGGGGAAAATTTTAGGGGTCAGGACGAACTTTTTAGGGGTCCGGCCAAATTTTTTTGTTTTTTTTTGTTTTTTTTTATTTTGAAGTCAAAATATTTCTCAGGGTTGGGGGAGAGTGAAAAATTAAGGGGCTGGAGAGATTTAGGGGTCGGGGAAAATTTTAGGGGTCAGGACGAATTTTTTAGGGGTCAGGCCAAATTTTTTTGTTTTTTTTTGTTTTGAAGTCAAAATATTTCTCAGGGTTGGAGGAGAGTGAAAAATTAGGGGGCTGGAGAGATTTAGGGGTCGGGGAAAATTTTAGGGGTCAGGACGAACTTTTTAGGGGTCAGGCCAAATTTTTTTGTTTTTTTTTGTTTTGAAGTCAAAATATATCTCATGGTTGGAGGAGAAAGAAAAATTAGGGGGCTGGAGAGATTTAGGGGTCGGGGAAAATTTTAGGGGTCAAGACGAACTTTTTAGGGGTCAGGTCAAATTTTTTTGTTTTTTTTTGTTTTGAAGTCAAAATATTTCTCATGGTTGGGGGAGAGTGAAAAATAAGGGGGCTAGAGAGATTTAGGGGTCGGGGAAAATTTTAGGGGTCAGGACGAACTTTTTAGGGGTCAGGCCTAATTTTTTTGTTTTTTTTTGTTTTTTTTTTGTTTTGAAGTCAAAATATTTCTCAGGGTTGGGGGAGAGTGAAAAATTAGGGAGCTGGAGAGATTTAGGGGTCGGGGAAAATTTTAGGGGTCAGGACGAACTTTTTAGGGGTCAGGCCAAATTTTTTTGTTTTTTTTTGTTTTGAAGTCAAATTATTTCTCATGGTTGGAGGAGAGTGAAAAATTAGGGGGCTGGAGAGATTTAGGGGTCGGGGAAAATTTTAGGGGGCAGGACGAACTTTTTAAGGGTCAGGCCAAATTCTTTTTTTTTTTTTTGTTTTTTTTTGTTTTGAAGTCAAAATATTTCTCAGGGTTGGGGGAGAGTGAAAAATTAGGGGGCTGGAGAGATTTAGGGGTCGGGGAAAATTTTAGGGGTCAGGACGAACTTTTTAGGGGTCAGGCCAAATTTTTTTGTTTTTTTTTGTTTTGAAGTCAAAATATTTCTCATGGTTGGAGGAGAGTGAAAAATTAGGGGGCTGGAGATTTAGGGGTCGGGGACAATTTTAGGGGTCAGGACGAACTTTTTAGGGGTCAGGCCAAATTTTTTTGTTTTTTTTTGTTTTGAAGTCAAAATATTTCTCAGGGTTGGGGGAGAGTGAAAAATTAGGGGGCTGGAGAGATTCAGGGGTCGGAGAAAATTTTAGGGGTCAGGACGAACTTTTTAGGGGTCAGGCCAAATCTTTTTCTTTTTTTTTAGTTTTGAACTCAAAATATTTCTCAGGGTTGGGGGAGAGTGAACAATTAAAGGGCTGGAGAGATTTAGGGGTCGGGGAAAATTTTAGGGGTCAGGCGGAACTTTTTAGGGGTCAGGCCAAATTTTTTTGTTTTTTTTTGTTTTGAAGTCAAAATATTTTTCATGGTTGGGGGAGAGTGAAAAATTAGGGGGCTGGAGACATTTAGGGTCGGGAAAATTTTAGGGGTCAGGCGGAACTTTTTAGGTGTCAGGCCAAATTTTTTTGTTTTTTTTTTGTTTTGAAGTCAAAATATTTCTCATGGTTGAGGGAGAGTGAAAAATTAGAGGCTGGAGAGATTTAGGGGACGGGGAAAATTTTAGGGGTTAGGCCAAATTTTTTAGGGTCTGCCCAAATTTAGGGGCGGCGATATGTCTGTATTTAGCTTCCACACTGGGGCGGCGATAGGTACTTATTTAGCATTCAGCAGTGGTGATAGGTACTTATATAGCATGTGCACATGGGCGGTAATAAGTACGTATATAGTATGCACACCGGGGCAGTGATAGGTATGTATTTAGCATGCGCACTGAGGAAGCGATCGGTTCATATATAGCACGCGCACCGGGGCGGCGATAGGTACGTATATAGAACGCGCACAGGGGCGGCGAAAGGTACATATTTAAAATTCACACCGGGCGGCGAAAGGTACATATTTAAAATTCACACCGGGGCGGCGATAGGTACGTATTTAGCATTCACACCGGGGCGGCGGTAGGTATGTATTTAGCATTCACACCGGGGCAGCGATAGGTATGTATTTAGCATTCGCACCGGGGCAGCGATATGTACGTATTTAGCTTCCGCACCGGGGCGCCGATAGGTACGTATTTAGAATTCACACCGGGGCGGCAATAGGTACGTATTTTGAATTCACACCGGGGCGGCGATAGGTATGTATTTAGCATTCGCACCGGGGCGGCGATATGTACGTATTTAGCTTCCACACCAGGTCGGCGATAGGTACGTATTCAGAATTCAGGGGTGGCGATAGCTACGTATATAGCATGTACACACGGGCAGCAATAAGTACGTACATAGCATGCGCTCTGCGGCGGCGATCAGTACATATATTGCATGCGTACCGGGGCGGCGAAAGGTATGTATTTCGCATTCGCACCGTAGTGGGGATAGGTACGTATTTAGCATTCGCACTGGGGCGGCTATAGGTACGTATTTAGCATTCGCACCAGGGCGGCTATAGGTACGTATTTAGCATTCGCACTGGGCCGGCGATAGGTACGTATTTAGCATTCACACCAAAGCGGCAATATGTACATATTAATTATTCGCACTAGGGCAGCGATAGGTACTTATGTAGCATGCACACCGGAGCGCAATTGGTATGTCTTTAGTATTCGCACTAGGGCAGCGATAGGTACTTATGTAGCATGCACAACGGGGCGCAATAGGTATGTATTTAGCATTCACACCGGGGCAACGATAGGTACTATTTAGCATTCGCAACGGGGCGGCGATAGGTACTTAAATAGTATCTGCACCGGGGCGGCGATAGGTACGTATATAGTATGTGCACTGGGGCGGCGATAGGTACGTATATAGTATGCGCACCGGGGTGATGATAGATACGTATATAGTATGAACACCGGGGTGGAGATAAGTACCTATATAGAAGGTGCAGATAGAGGTGTTACTTTTTATAGAAATATGTCATACTATTACCCTGGGCAATAGGAGAAATGGTGGGGAAGAAACAGCTTTTGCAAAAGGCAAAATTAGAAAGTAGCGGCGAAATGGGCGACCAGGAAAGAGAAAGGTAGCAGATAAAGAGACGGCTATAGAGAGAGGGGGTGGACATAGAAGTTTGAATATAAAGATGTTACACACACGATCTTTCTTCAAATATATGTTTTTATGACCCCGAGCAACGCCGGGTAGCCCCGCTAGTCTATTATATAAAGGGCACTTGTCTGTATGTCTGTCTGTCTGTCTGTCTGTTTGTTTGTATGTCCAGATACTCCTCCGAGAGTACCCAACAAACAGTCACACGGTTGACGTCATTATGACCGGCCAGCACCGGGACGTATAATATCTCAGAACCGGGAAAAAAAATGGACTCTTTGGGGGTCGACTGAGCACTTTTCTCCAATGGGGGGGTGCCTTTTTTTTCGATTTTCAACGTTGTTTAGTACTAATTTGAGAAAAAAACAATGACATCATGTAGAATTTGAGAAATAATGCACCGTCATGATTTTAACAGGAAATGACGTCAGAGGAAATCCCTAACGGCTCTTTTTTGAACATGAGTTTATAGTGAAGCAAGTGTTGCTTAATCACAAACGCCACTTTTTTTGAACACGAGTCCATAGTCAAGCATGGGTTGCTTACTTACTAACGGCACTTTTTTGAACATGAGTCCATAAAGATGCAAGGGTTGCTTAACTGCTAACGGCACTTTTTGATACATGCGTTTATAGTGACGCAAGTGTTGTTTAATCAATAACGGCACTTTTTTTAACATGAGTTCATAGTGAAGCAAGGGTTGCTTAATTCTAACCGCATTTTTTCTGTTGACATGATAACATCCTCCTAGGTATTACCTCCTCCTCCTTTTTGAGTAGTGTGAAGTTAGTGTAGTATCAGTAAAATTAAAGTGATAAATAATTATGCTCCCCCACTGTTTTCACTATTTATCAGTTTTTTGGGGTTAGGCCGAACTTTTTAGGGGTCAGGCCAAGTTTTTTTGTTTTTTTTTTGTTTTGAAGTCAAAATATTTCTCAGGGTTGGGGGAGAGTGAACAATTAGGGGGCTGGAGAGATTTAGGGGTCGGGGAAAATAGGGGTCAGGCAGAACTTTTTAGGGGTCAGGCCAAATTTTGTTATTTTTTTTGTTTTGAAATCAAAATATTTCTCATCGTTGAGGGAGAGTGAAAAATTAGGGGGCTGGAGAGATTCAGGGGTCGGGGAAAATTTTAGGGGTCAGGACGAACTTTTTAGGGGTCAGGCCAAATTTTTTTGTTTTTTTTTGTTTTGAAGTCAAAATATTTCTCATGGTTGGGGGAGAGTGAAACATTAGGGGGCTGGAGAGATTTAGGGGTCGGGGAAAATTTTAGGGGTCAGGACGAACTTTTTAGGGGTCAGGCCAAATTTTTTGTTTTTTTTTGTTTTGAAGTCAAAATATTTTTCATGGTTAAAGGAGAGTGAAAAATTAGGGGGCTGGAGAGATTTAGAGGTCGGAGAAAATTTTAGGGGTCAGGACGAACTTTTTAGGGGTCGGGCCAAATTTTTTTGTTTTTTTTTTGTTTTGAAGTCAAAATATTTCTCAGGGTTGGGGGAGAGTGAACAATTAGGGGGCTGGAGAGATTTAGGGGTCGGGGAAAATAGGGGTCAGGCAGAACTTTTTAGGGGTCAGGCCAAATTTTGTTATTTTTTTTGTTTTGAAATCAAAATATTTCTCATCGTTGAGGGAGAGTGAAAAATTAGGGGGCTGGAGAGATTCAGGGGTCGGGGAAAATTTTAGGGGTCAGGACGAACTTTTTAGGGGTCAGGCCAAATTTTTTTGTTTTTTTTTGTTTTGAAGTCAAAATATTTCTCATGGTTGGGGGAGAGTGAAACATTAGGGGGCTGGAGAGATTTAGGGGTCGGGGAAAATTTTAGGGGTCAGGACGAACTTTTTAGGGGTCAGGCCAAATTTTTTGTTTTTTTTTGTTTTGAAGTCAAAATATTTTTCATGGTTAAAGGAGAGTGAAAATTTAGGGGGCTGGAGAGATTTAGAGGTCGGAGAAAATTTTAGGGGTCAGGACGAACTTTTTAGGGGTCAGGCCAAATTTTTTTGTTTTTTTTTTGTTTTGAAGTCAAAATATTTCTTAGGGTTGGAAGAGAGTTAAAAATTAGGGAGCTGGAGAGATTTAGGGGTCGGGGAAAATTTTAGGGGTCAGGACGAACTTTTTAGGGGTCAGGCCAAATTTTTTGTTTTTTTTTGTTTTTAACTGAAAATATTTCTCATGGTTGGGGGAGAGTGAAAAATTAGGGGGCTGGAGAGATTTAGGGGTCGGGGAAAATTTTAGGGGTCAGGACGAACTTTTTAGGGGTCAGGCCAAATTTTTTTCGTTTTTTTTTTTTTTTTTGTTTTGAAGTCAAAATATATCTCATGGTTGGGGGAGAGTGAAAAATAAGGGGGCTGGAGAGATTTAGGGGTCGGGGAAAATTTTAGGGGTCAGGACGAACTTTTTAGGGGTCAGGCCAAATTTTTTTGTTTTTTTTTGTTTTGAAGTCAAAATATTTTTCATGGTTGGAGGAGAGTGAAAAATTAGGGTGCTGGAGAGATTTAGGGGTCGGGGAAAATTTTAGGGGTCAGGACGAACTTTTTAGGGGTCAGGCCAAATTTTTTTTTTTTTTTTTTTTTTTTGTTTTGAAGTCAAAATATTTCTCAGGGTTGGGGGAGAGTGAAAAATTAGGGGGCTGGAGAGATTTAGGGGTCGGGGAAAATTTTAGGGGTCAGGACGAACTTTTTAGGGGTCAGTCCAAATTTTTTTGTTTTTTTTTGTTTTGAAGTCAAAATATTTTTCATGGTTGGAGGAGAGTGAAAAATTAGGGGGCTGGAGAGATTTAGGGGTCGGGGAAAATTTTAGGGGTCAGGACGAACTTTTTAGGGGTCAGGCCAAATCTTTTTTTTTTTTTTTTTTTTTTTTGGTTTTGAAGTCAAAATATTTCTCAGGGTTAAGGGAGAGTGAAAAATTAGGGGGCTGGAGAGATTTAGGGGTCGGGGAAAATTTTAGGGGTCAGGACGAACTTTTTAGGGGTCAGGCCAAATTTTTTTGTTTTTTTTTGTTTTCAAGTCAAAATATTTTTCATGGTTGGAGGAGAGTGAAAAATTAGGGTGCTGGAGAGATTTAGGGGTCGGGGAAAATTTTAGGGGTCAGGACGAACTTTTTAGGGGTCAGGCCAAATTTTTTTGTTTTTTTTTTGTTTTGAAGTCAAAATATATCTCATGGTTGGGGGAGAGTGAAAAATTAGGGGACTGGAGAGATTTAGGGGTCGGGGAAAATTTTAGGGGTCAGGACGAACTTTTTAGGGGTCAGGCCAAATTTTTTTCTTTTTTTTTTTTTTTTTTGTTTTGAAGTCAAAATATTTGTCATGGTTGGAGGAGAGTGAAAAATTAGGGTGCTGGAGAGATTTAGGGGTCGGGGAAAATTTTAGGGGTCAGGACGAACTTTTTAGGGTTCAGGCCAAATTTTTTTGTTTTTTTTTTGTTTTGAAGTCAAAATATATCTCATGGTTGGGGGAAAGTGAAAAATTAGGGGACTGGAGAGATTTAGGGGTCGGGGAAAATTTTAGGGGTCAGGACGAACTTTTTAGTGGTCAGGCCAAATTTTTTTGTTTTTTTTTGTTTTGAAGTCAAAATATTTTTCATGGTTGGAGGAGAGTGAAAAATTAGGGTGCTGGAGAGATTTAGGGGTCGGGGAAAATTTTAGGGGTCAGGACGAACTTTTTAGGGGTCAGGCCAAATTTTTTTGTTTTTTTTTTGTTTTGAAGTCAAAATATATCTCATGGTTGGGGGAGAGTGAAAAATTAGGGGACTGGAGAGATTTAGGGGTCGGGGAAAATTTTAGGGGTCAGGACGAACTTTTTAGGGGTCAGGCCCAATTTTTTCCTTTTTTTTTGTTTTTTTTTGTTTTGAAGTCAAAATATATCTCATGGTTGGGGGAGAGTGAAAAATTAGGGGGCTGGAGAGATTTAGGGGTCGGGGAAAATTTTAGGGGTCAAGCGGAACTTTTTAGGGGTCAGGCCAAATTTTTTTGTTTTTTTTTGTTTTGAACTCAAAATATTTCTCAGGGTTGGGGGAGAGTGAACAATTAGGGGGCTGGAGAGATTGAGGGGTCGGGGAAAATTTTAGGGGTCAGGACGAACTTTTTAGGGGTCAGGCTAAATTTTTTTCTTTTTTTTGTTTTGAAGTCAAAATATTTCTCAATGTTGGGGAGAGTGAAAAATTAGGTGGCTGGAGAGATTCAGGGGTCGGGGAAAATTTTAGGGGTCAGGACGAACTTTTTAGGGTTCAGGCCAAATCTTTTCCTTTTTTTTTGGTTTTGAACTCAAAATATTTCTCAGGGTTGGGGGAGAGTGAACAATTAAAAGGCTGGAGAGATTTAGGGGTCGGGGAAAATTTTAGGGGTCAGGCGGAACTTTTTAGGGGTCAGGCCAAATTTTGTTATTTTTTTTGTTTTGAAATCAAAATATTTCTCATCGTTGAGGGAGAGTGAAAAATTAGGGGGCTGGAGAGATTCAGGGGTCGGGGAAAATTTTAGGGGTCAGGACGAACTTTTTAGGGGTCAGGCCAAATTTTTTTGTTTTTTTTTGTTTTGAAGTCAAAATATTTCTCATGGTTGGGGGAGAGTGAAACATTAGGGGGCTGGAGAGATTTAGGGGTCGGGGAAAATTTTAGGGGTCAGGACGAACTTTTTAGGGGTCAGGCCAAATTTTTTGTTTTTTTTTGTTTTGAAGTCAAAATATTTTTCATGGTTAAAGGAGAGTGAAAAATTAGGGGGCTGGAGAGATTTAGAGGTCGGAGAAAATTTTAGGGGTCAGGACGAACTTTTTAGGGGTCAGGCCAAATTTTTTTGTTTTTTTTTTGTTTTGAAGTCAAAATATTTCTTAGGGTTGGAAGAGAGTTAAAAATTAGGGAGCTGGAGAGATTTAGGGGTCGGGGAAAATTTTAGGGGTCAGGACGAACTTTTTAGGGGTCAGGCCAAATTTTTTGTTTTTTTTTGTTTTTAACTGAAAATATTTCTCATGGTTGGGGGAGAGTGAAAAATTAGGGGGCTGGAGAGATTTAGGGGTCGGGGAAAATTTTAGGGGTCAGGACGAACTTTTTAGGGGTCAGGCCAAATTTTTTTCGTTTTTTTTTTTTTTTTTGTTTTGAAGTCAAAATATATCTCATGGTTGGGGGAGAGTGAAAAATAAGGGGGCTGGAGAGATTTAGGGGTCGGGGAAAATTTTAGGGGTCAGGACGAACTTTTTAGGGGTCAGGCCAAATTTTTTTGTTTTTTTTTGTTTTGAAGTCAAAATATTTTTCATGGTTGGAGGAGAGTGAAAAATTAGGGTGCTGGAGAGATTTAGGGGTCGGGGAAAATTTTAGGGGTCAGGACGAACTTTTTAGGGGTCAGGCCAAATTTTTTTTTTTTTTTTTTTTTTTTTGTTTTGAAGTCAAAATATTTCTCAGGGTTGGGGGAGAGTGAAAAATTAGGGGGCTGGAGAGATTTAGGGGTCGGGGAAAATTTTAGGGGTCAGGACGAACTTTTTAGGGGTCAGTCCAAATTTTTTTGTTTTTTTTTGTTTTGAAGTCAAAATATTTTTCATGGTTGGAGGAGAGTGAAAAATTAGGGGGCTGGAGAGATTTAGGGGTCGGGGAAAATTTTAGGGGTCAGGACGAACTTTTTAGGGGTCAGGCCAAATCTTTTTTTTTTTTTTTTTTTTTTTTGGTTTTGAAGTCAAAATATTTCTCAGGGTTAAGGGAGAGTGAAAAATTAGGGGGCTGGAGAGATTTAGGGGTCGGGGAAAATTTTAGGGGTCAGGACGAACTTTTTAGGGGTCAGGCCAAATTTTTTTGTTTTTTTTTGTTTTCAAGTCAAAATATTTTTCATGGTTGGAGGAGAGTGAAAAATTAGGGTGCTGGAGAGATTTAGGGGTCGGGGAAAATTTTAGGGGTCAGGACGAACTTTTTAGGGGTCAGGCCAAATTTTTTTGTTTTTTTTTTGTTTTGAAGTCAAAATATATCTCATGGTTGGGGGAGAGTGAAAAATTAAAGGACTGGAGAGATTTAGGGGTCGGGGAAAATTTTAGGGGTCAGGACGAACTTTTTAGGGGTCAGGCCAAATTTTTTTCTTTTTTTTTTTTTTTTTGTTTTGAAGTCAAAATATTTGTCATGGTTGGAGGAGAGTGAAAAATTAGGGTGCTGGAGAGATTTAGGGGTCGGGGAAAATTTTAGGGGTCAGGACGAACTTTTTAGGGGTCAGGCCAAATTTTTTTGTTTTTTTTTTGTTTTGAAGTCAAAATATATCTCATGGTTGGGGGAAAGTGAAAAATTAGGGGACTGGAGAGATTTAGGGGTCGGGGAAAATTTTAGGGGTCAGGACGAACTTTTTAGTGGTCAGGCCAAATTTTTTTGTTTTTTTTTGTTTTGAAGTCAAAATATTTTTCATGGTTGGAGGAGAGTGAAAAATTAGGGTGCTGGAGAGATTTAGGGGTCGGGGAAAATTTTAGGGGTCAGGACGAACTTTTTAGGGGTCAGGCCAAATTTTTTTGTTTTTTTTTTGTTTTGAAGTCAAAATATATCTCATGGTTGGGGGAGAGTGAAAAATTAGGGGACTGGAGAGATTTAGGGGTCGGGGAAAATTTTAGGGGTCAGGACGAACTTTTTAGGGGTCAGGCCCAATTTTTTCCTTTTTTTTTGTTTTTTTTTGTTTTGAAGTCAAAATATATCTCATGGTTGGGGGAGAGTGAAAAATTAGGGGGCTGGAGAGATTTAGGGGTCGGGGAAAATTTTAGGGGTCAAGCGGAACTTTTTAGGGGTCAGGCCAAATTTTTTTGTTTTTTTTTGTTTTGAACTCAAAATATTTCTCAGGGTTGGGGGAGAGTGAACAATTAGGGGGCTGGAGAGATTGAGGGGTCGGGGAAAATTTTAGGGGTCAGGACGAACTTTTTAGGGGTCAGGCTAAATTTTTTTCTTTTTTTTGTTTTGAAGTCAAAATATTTCTCAATGTTGGGGAGAGTGAAAAATTAGGTGGCTGGAGAGATTCAGGGGTCGGGGAAAATTTTAGGGGTCAGGACGAACTTTTTAGGGTTCAGGCCAAATCTTTTCCTTTTTTTTTGGTTTTGAACTCAAAATATTTCTCAGGGTTGGGGGAGAGTGAACAATTAAAAGGCTGGAGAGATTTAGGGGTCGGGGAAAATTTTAGGGGTCAGGCGGAACTTTTTAGGGGTCAGGCCAAATTTTTTTGTTTATTTTTGTTTTGAAGTCAAAATATTTCTCATGGTTGGGGGAGAGTGAAAAATTAGGGGGCTGAAGACATTTAGGGTCGGGAAAATTTTAGGGGTCAGGACGAACTTTTTAGGGGTCAGGCCAAATTTTTTTGTTTTTTTTTGGTTTTTTTTGTTTTTTTTGTTTTGAAGTCAAAATATTTCTCAGGGTTGGGGGAGAGTGAAAAATTAGGGGGCTGGAGAGATTTAGGGGTCGGGGAAAATTTTAGGGGTCAGGACGAACTTTTTAGGGGTCAGGCCAAATTTTTTTGTATTTTTTTGTTTTGAAGTCAAAATATTTTTCATGGTTGGAGGAGAGTTAAAAATTAGGGGGCTGGAGAGATTTAGGGGTCATGGAAAATTTTAGGGGTCAGGCCAAATTTTTTAGGGTCTGCCCAAATTTAGGGGCGGCGATATGTCTGTATTTAGCTTCCACACCGGGGCGGCGATAGGTACTTATTTAGCATTCAGCAGTGGTGATAGGTACTTATATAGCATGTGCACATGGGCGGTAATAAGTACGTATATAGTATGCACACCGGGGCAGTGATAGGTATGTATTTAGCATGCGCACTGAGGAAGCGATCGGTTCATATATAGCACGCGCACCGGGGCGGCGATAGGTACGTATATAGCACGCGCACAGGGGCGGCGAAAGGTACATATTTAAAATTCACACCGGGCGGCGAAAGGTACATATTTAAAATTCACACCGGGGCGGCGATAGGTACGTATTTAGCATTCACACCGGGGCGGCGATAGGTATGTATTTAGCATTCACACCGGGGCAGCGATAGGTATGTATTTATCATTCGCACCGGGGCAGCGATATGTACGTATTTAGCTTCTGCACCGGGGCGGCGATAGGTACGTATTTAGAATTCACACCGGGGCGGCAATAGGTACGTATTTGGAATTCACACCGGGGCGGCGATAGGTATGTATTTAGCATTCGCACCGGGGCGGCGATATGTACGTATTTAGCTTCCACACCGGGGCGGCGATAGGTACTTATTTAGCATTCAGCAGTGGTGATAGGTACTTATATAGCATGTGCACATGGGCGGTAATAAGTACGTATATAGTATGCACACCGGGGCAGTGATAGGTATGTATTTAGCATGCGCACTGAGGAAGCGATCGGTTCATATATAGCACGCGCACCGGGGCGGCGATAGGTACGTATATAGCACGCGCACAGGGGCGGCGAAAGGTACATATTTAAAATTCACACCGGGCGGCGAAAGGTACATATTTAAAATTCACACCGGGGCGGCGATAGGTACGTATTTAGCATTCACACCGGGGCGGCGATAGGTATGTATTTAGCATTCACACCGGGGCAGCGATAGGTATGTATTTATCATTCGCACCGGGGCAGCGATATGTACGTATTTAGCTTCTGCACCGGGGCGGCGATAGGTACGTATTTAGAATTCACACCGGGGCGGCAATAGGTACGTATTTGGAATTCACACCGGGGCGGCGATAGGTATGTATTTAGCATTCGCACCGGGGCGGCGATATGTACGTATTTAGCTTCCACACCAGGGCGGCGATAGGTACGTATTCAGAATTCAGGGGTGGCGAAAGCTACGTATATAGCATGTACACATGGGCAGCAATAAGTACGTACATAGCATGCGCTCTGCAGCAGCGATCAGTACATGTATAGCACGCGCACCGGGGCGGCGAAAGGTATGTATTTTGCATTCGCACCGTGGTGGTGATAGGTACGTATTTAGCATTCGCACCAGGGCGGCTATAGGTACGTATTTAGCATTCGCACTGGGCCGGCAATAGGTACGTATTTAGCATTCACACCAAAGCGGCAATATGTACATATTAATTATTCGCACTAGGGCAGCGATAGGTACTTATGTAGCATGCACACCGGGGCGCAATTAGTATGTCTTTAGTATTCGCACTAGGGCAGCGATAGGTACTATTTAGCATTCGCAACGGGGCGTGTATAGGTACTTAAATAGTATCTGCACCGGGGCGGCGATAGGTACGTATATAGTATGTGCACTGGGGCGGCGATAGGTACGTATATAGTATGCGCACCGGGGTGATGATAGATACGTATATAGTATGAACACTGGGGTGGAGATAAGTACCTATATAGAAGGCGCAGATAGAAGTGTTACTTTTTATAGAAATATGTCATACTATTACCCTGGGCAATAGGAGAAATGGTGGGGAAGAAACAGCTTTTGCAAAAGGCAAAATTAGAAAGTAGCGGCGAAATGGGGCGACCAGGGAAGAGAAAGGTAGCAGATAAAGAGACGACTATTGAGAGAGGGGGCGGACATAGAAGTTTGAATATAAAGATGTTACACACACGATCTTTCTTCAAATATATGTTTTTATGACCCCGAGCAACGCCGGGTAGCCCCGCTAGTCCCCTCTATAAAGGGCAGTTGTCTGTATGTCTGTTTGTCTGTTTGTCTGTTTGTATGTCCAGCTTCTCCTCAAAAACTACGCGGCGACATGTCAAAAAGTTGACATCTTCAGCACCGTACAACACCCGGGATCATAATATCTCTAAATTACAACAAAAAAACATGTTGTTGGGGGTCAACGGGGCCAGTCTTCGGCAGCGGGTCTGGTTTTTTCAAACTTTTCTAATGTTATTCAGTAGTAATTTGGAAATCAGCCAATGTAATTATGTAATAATAATTTCGTTTTCAACCAACTTATTCTTGTGCACGTGACGTCACAGTAATAGGTATATGACGTCATCGTTATAGGTTTTGAATTTTTTTTTCTCTTCAAAACTTATTTTACTTCAACATATTTTTATACATAACATATAAAAGTGTATTCTTATGTAAAATTCACAGAGTAAGATGATGAGAGTATTCCTGAATCTATAAACCCACCTCTTAGGGGTCCGTGGGGCATATTTTATCGGGGGGGGGGGGACTTTTCAGTTATTTTTCATTATATTTTATAGTGATGAAACAAGAAAAAAAGAGGAATTTGACAAGTACACGTTTACAGTGACCCGTTGAGTCATAACCACTCCATATATGTATAAAAAAAGAAAAAGAGAATTTAACCAGTACATGTTACCAGTGACCCGTTGGGTCATAACCACTCTATATATGTATAAAAAAGACCCAGAACCGGGGGTGCTTCTACAATATAGGACCCGGAGGCTTCTGCAGAATAGGGACCATGGGTGCTTCTACAGTATAGGACCCAGAACCGGGGGTGCTTCTACCATATAGAATCCGGAGGCTTCTACAGAATAGGGGCAATGGTGCTTCTACAGTATAGGGACCAGAGGTGCTTCTACAGTATAGGACCCAGTACCGGGGGTGCTTCTACAATATTAGAACATAGAGGCTTCTGCAGCAAAAGGACCATGGGTGCTTCTCCAGTATAGGGACCAAGGATGCTTCTACTGTATATGACCCAGCACCAGGGGTGCTTCTACATTTTAGAACCCGGAGGCTTCTGCAGAATAGGGACAATGGGTGCTTCTCCAGTATAGGGACCAGGGGTGCTTCTCCACTATAGGGACCTGGTGTGGTGCTTCTAAAGTATCACGGCCCGCCAGGAATGTTGGTGATTCTATAGTATAACAGTCCCTAGAAATATTGGTGCTACTAAAGTATAACGGTCTCACCCCAGGAATGTTGGTGCTTCTAAATTATAATGGTCCCTACAAATGTTGGTGCTTCTAAAGTATAACGGTCCCCCCAGGAATGTTGTTAAAAGATAGCTAAGGAAGAGCGATAACTCACGTTTTTAAAAAAAAGTTGGGGGGGGGCTGGAGAGATTTAGGGGTCGGGGAAAATTTTAGGGGTGAGGACGAACTTTTTAGGGGTCAGGCCAAATTTTTTTGTTTTTTTTGGTTTTGAACTGAAAATATTTCTCATGGTTGGGGGAGAGTGAAAAATTAGGGGGCTGGAGAGATTTAGGGGTCGGGGAAAATTTTAGGGGTCAGGACGAACTTTTTAGGGGTCATGCCAAATTTTTTTGTTTTTTTTGGTTTTGAACTGAAAATATTTCTCATGGTTGGGGGAGAGTGAAAAATTAGGGGGCTGGAGAGATTTAGGGGTCGGGGAAAATTTTAGGGGTCAGGACGAACTTTTTAGGGGTCAGGCCAATTTTTTTTGTTTTTTTTGGTTTTGAACTCAAAATATTTCTAATGGTTAAGGGAGAGTGAAAAATTAGGGGCCTGGAGAGATTTAGGGGTCGGGGAAAATTTTAGGGGTCAGGACGAACTTTTTAGGGGTCAGGCCAAATTTTTTTGTTTTTTTTTTGTTTTGAACTGAAAATATTTCTCATGGTTGGGGGAGAGTGAAAAATTAGGGGGCTGGAAGGATTTAGGGATCGGGGAAAATTTTAGGGGTCAGGACGAACTTTTTAGGGGTCAGGCCAAATTTTTTTGTTTTTTTTGGTTTTGAACTCAAAATATTTCTAATGGTTGGGGGAGAGTGAAAAATTAGGGGGCTGGAGAGATTTAGGGGTCGGGGAAAATTTTAGGGGTCAGGACGAACTTTTTAGGGGTCAGGCCAAATTTTTTTGTTTTTTTTGGTTTTGAACTGAAAATATATCTCATGGTTGGGGGAGAGTGAAAAATTAGGGGGCTGGAGAGATTTAGGGATCCGGGAAAATTTTAGGGGTCAGGCGGAACTTTTAAGGGGTCAGGTCAAATTTTTTTGTTTTTTTTTGTTTTGAAGTCAAAATATTTCTTATGGTTGGGGGAGAGTGAAAAATAAGGGGGCTGGAGAGATTTAGGGGTCGGGGAAAATTTTAGGGGTCAGGACGAACTTTTTAGGGGTCAGGCCAAATTTTTTGTTTTTTTTTGTTTTGAACTCAAAATATTTCTAATGGTTAGGGGAGAGTGAAAAATTAGGGGCCTGGAGAGATTTAGGGGTCGGGGAAAATTTTAGGGGTCAGGACGAACTTTTTAGGGGTCAGGCCAAATTTTTTTGTTTTTTTTTTGTTTTGAACTGAAAATATTTCTCATGGTTGGGGGAGAGTGAAAAATTAGAGGGCTGGAAGGATTTAGGGATCGGGGAAAATTTTAGGGGTCAGGACGAACTTTTTAGGGGTCAGGCCAAATTTTTTTGTTTTTTTTGGTTTTGAACTCAAAATATTTCTAATGGTTGGGGGAGAGTGAAAAATTAGGGGGCTGGAGAGATTTAGGGATCCGGGAAAATTTTAGGGGTCAGGCGGAACTTTTAAGGGGTCAGGTCAATTTTTTTTGTTTTTTTTGGTTTTGAACTCAAAATATTTCTAATGGTTGGGGGAGAGTGAAAAATTAGGGGCCTGGAGAGATTTAGGGGTCGGGGAAAATTTTAGGGGTCAGGACGAACTTTTTAGGGGTCAGGCCAAATTTTTTTGTTTTTTTTTGTTTTGAACTGAAAATATATCTCATGGTTGGGGGAGAGTGAAAAATTAGGGGGCTGGAGAGATTTAGGGATCGGGGAAAATTTTAGGGGTCAGGACGAACTTTTTAGGAGTCAGGCCAAATTTTTTTGTTTTTTTTTGTTTTGAACTCAAAATATTTCTAATGGTTGGGGGAGAGTGAAAAATTAGGGGCCTGGAGAGATTTAGGGGTCGGGGAAAATTTTAGGGGTCAGGCGGAACTTTTAAGGGGTCAGGTCAAATTTTTTTGTTTTTTTTTGTTTTGAAGTCAAAATATTTCTTATGGTTGGGGGAGAGTGAAAAATAAGGGGGCTGCAGAGATTTAGGGGTCGGGGGAAATTTTAGGGGTCAGGACGAACTTTTTAGGGGTCATGCCAAATTTTTTTCTTTTTTTTGGTTTTGAACTGAAAATATTTCTCAGGGTTGGGGGAGAGTGAAAAATTAGGGGGCTGGAGAGATTTAGGGGTCGGGGAAAATTTTAGGGGTCAGGCGGACCTTTTTAGGGGTCAGGCCAATTTTTTTTGTTTTTTTTGGTTTTGAACTCAAAATATTTCTAATGGTTGGGGGAGAGTGAAAAATTAGGGGGCTGGAGAGATTTAGGGATCGGGGAAAATTTTAGGGGTCAGGACGAACTTTTTAGGGGTCAGGCCAAATTTTTTTGTTTTTTTTGGTTTTGAACTCAAAATATTTCTAATGGTTGGGGGAGAGTGAAAAATTAGGGGGCTGGAGAGATTTAGGGATCCGGGAAAATTTTAGGGGTCAGGCGGAACTTTTAAGGGGTCAGGTCAATTTTTTTTGTTTTTTTTGGTTTTGAACTCAAAATATTTCTAATGGTTGGGGGAGAGTGAAAAATTAGGGGCCTGGAGAGATTTAGGGGTCGGGGAAAATTTTAGGGGTCAGGACGAACTTTTTAGGGGTCAGGCCAAATTTTTTTGTTTTTTTTTGTTTTGAACTGAAAATATATCTCATGGTTGGGGGAGAGTGAAAAATTAGGGGGCTGGAGAGATTTAGGGATCGGGGAAAATTTTAGGGGTCAGGACGAACTTTTTAGGAGTCAGGCCAAATTTTTTTGTTTTTTTTTGTTTTGAACTCAAAATATTTCTAATGGTTGGGGGAGAGTGAAAAATTTGGGGGCTGGAGAGATTTAGGGATCCGGGAAAATTTTAGGGGTCAGGCGGAACTTTTAAGGGGTCAGGTCAAATTTTTTTGTTTTTTTTTGTTTTGAAGTCAAAATATTTCTCATGGTTGGGGGAGAGTGAAAAATTAGGGGGCTGGAGAGATTTAGGGGTCGGGGAAAATTTTAGGGGTCAGGACGAACTTTTTAGGGGTCATGCCAAATTTTTTTGTTTTTTTTGGTTTTGAACTGAAAATATTTCTCATGGTTGGGGGTGAGTGAAAAATTAGGGGGCTGGAGAGATTTAGGGGTCGGGGAAAATTTTAGGGGTCAGGACGAACTTTTTAGGGGTCAGGCCAATTTTTTTTGTTTTTTTTGGTTTTGAACTCAAAATATTTCTAATGGTTGGGGGAGAGTGAAAAATTAGGGGCCTGGAGAGATTTAGGGGTCGGGGAAAATTTTAGGGGTCAGGCGGAACTTTTAAGGGGTCAGGTCAAATTTTTTTGTTTTTTTTTGTTTTGAAGTCAAAATATTTCTTATGGTTGGGGGAGAGTGAAAAATAAGGGGGCTGCAGAGATTTAGGGGTCGGGGGAAATTTTAGGGGTCAGGACGAACTTTTTAGGGGTCATGCCAAATTTTTTTCTTTTTTTTGGTTTTGAACTGAAAATATTTCTCAGGGTTGGGGGAGAGTGAAAAATTAGGGGGCTGGAGAGATTTAGGGGTCGGGGAAAATTTAAGGGGTCAGGCGGACCTTTTTAGGGGTCAGGCCAATTTTTTTTGTTTTTTTTGGTTTTGAACTCAAAATATTTCTAATGGTTGGGGGAGAGTGAAAAATTAGGGGGCTGGAGAGATTTAGGGATCGGGGCAAATTTTAGGGGTCAGGACGAACTTTTTAGGAGTCAGGCCAAATTTTTTTGTTTTTTTTTGTTTTGAACTCAAAATATTTCTAATGGTTGGGGGAGAGTGAAAAATTAGGGGGCTGGAGAGATTTAGGGATCCGGGAAAATTTTAGGGGTCAGGCGGACCTTTTTAGGGGTCAGGCCAATTTTTTTTGTTTTTTTTTGGTTTTGAACTCAAAATATTTCTAATGGTTGGGGGAGAGTGAAAAATTAGGGGCCTGGAGAGATTTAGGCGTCGGGGAAAATTTTAAGGGTCAGGACGAACTTTTTAGGGGTCAGGCCAAATTTTTTTGTTTTTTTTTTGTTTTGAACTGAAAATATTTCTCATGGTTGGGGGAGAGTGAAAAATTAGGGGGCTGGAAAGATTTAGGGATCGGGGAAAATTTTAGGGGTCAGGACGAACTTTTTAGGGGTCAGGCCAAATTTTTTTTTTTTTTTTGGTTTTGAACTCAAAATATTTCTAATGGTTGGGGGAGAGTGAAAAATTAGGGGGCTGGAGAGATTTAGGGATCCGGGAAAATTTTAGGGGTCAGGCGGAACTTTTAAGGGGTCAGGTCAATTTTTTTTGGTTTTTTTGGTTTTGAACTCAAAATATTTCTAATGGTTGGGGGAGAGTGAAAAATTAGGGGCCTTGAGAGATTTAGGGGTCGGGGAAAATTTTAGGGGTCAGGACGAACTTTTTAGGGGTCAGGCCAAATTTTTTTGTTTTTTTTTGTTTTGAACTGAAAATATATCTCATGGTTGGGGGAGAGTGAAAAATTAGGGGGCTGGAGAGATTTAGGGATCGGGGAAAATTTTAGGGGTCAGGACGAACTTTTTAGGAGTCAGGCCAAATTTTTTTGTTTTTTTTTGTTTTGAACTCAAAATATTTCTAATGGTTGGGGGAGAGTGAAAAATTAGGGGGCTGGAGAGATTTAGGGATCCGGGAAAATTTTAGGGGTCAGGCGGAACTTGTAAGGGGTCAGGTCAAATTTTTTTGTTTTTTTTTGTTTTGAAGTCAAAATATTTCTCATGGTTGGGGTAGAGTGAAAAATTAGGGGGCTGGAGAGATTTAGGGATCGGGGAAAATTTTAGGGGTCAGGACGAACTTTTTAGGAGTCAGGCCAAATTTTTTTGTTTTTTTTTGTTTTGAACTCAAAATATTTCTAATGGTTGGGGGAGAGTGAAAAATTAGGGGGCTGGAGAGATTTAGGGATCCGGGAAAATTTTAGGGGTCAGGCGGACCTTTTTAGGGGTCAGGCCAATTTTTCTTGTTTTTTTTGGTTTTGAACTCAAAATATTTCTAATGGTTGGGGGAGAGTGAAAAATTAGGGGCCTGGAGAGATTTAGGCGTCGGGGAAAATTTTAAGGGTCAGGACGAACTTTTTAGGGGTCAGGCCAAATTTTTTTGTTTTTTTTTTTGTTTTGAACTGAAAATATATCTCATGGTTGGGGGAGAGTGAAAAATTAGGGGGCTGGAGAGATTTAGGGATCGGGGAAAATTTTAGTGGTCAGGACGAACTTTTAAGGGGTCAGGCCAAATTTTTTTGTTTTTTTTGGTTTTGAACTCAAAATATTTCTAATGGTTGGGGGAGAGTGAAAAATTAGGGGGCTGGAGAGATTTAGGGATCGGGGAAAATTTTAGGGGTCAGGACGAACTTTTTAGGGGTCAGGCCAAATTTTTTGTTTTTTTTTGTTTTGAACTCAAAATATTTCTAATGGTTGGGGGAGAGTGAAAAATTAGGGGGATGGAGAGATTTAGGGATCCGGGAAAATTTTAGGGGTCAGGCGGAACTTTTAAGGATTCAGGTCAAATTTTTTTGTTTTTGTTTTTGTTTTGAAGTCAAAATATTTCTCATGGTTGGGGGAGAGTGAAAAATTAGGGGGCTGGAGAGATTTAGGGGTCGGGGAAAATTTTAGGGGTCAGGACGAACTTTTTAGGGGTCATGCCAAATTTTTTTGTTTTTTTTGGTTTTGAACTGAAAATATTTCTCATGGTTGGGGGTGAGTGAAAAATTAGGGGGCTGGAGAGATTTAGGGGTCGGGGAAAATTTTAGGGGTCAGGACGAACTTTTTAGGGGTCAGGCCAATTTTTTTTGTTTTTTTTGGTTTTGAACTCAAAATATTTCTAATGGTTGGGGGAGAGTGAAAAATTAGGGGCCTGGAGAGATTTAGGGGTCGGGGAAAATTTTAGGGGTCAGGACGAACTTTTTAGGGGTCAGGCCAAATTTTTTTGTTTTTTTTTTGTTTTGAACTGAAAATATATCTCTTGGTTGGGGGAGAGTGAAAAATTAGGGGGCTGGAGAGATTTAGGGGTTGGGGAAAATTTTAGGGGTCAGGACGAACTTTTTAGGGGTCAGGCCAAATTTTTTTCTTTTTTTTGGTTTTGAACTGAAAATATTTCTCAGGGTTGGGGTAGAGTGAAAAATTAGGGGGCTGGAGAGATTTAGGGGTCGGGGAAAATTTTAGGGGTCAGGCGGAACTTTTTAGGGGTCAGGCCAATTTTTTTTGTTTTTTTTGGTTTTGAACTCAAAATATTTCTAATGGTGTGGGGAGAGTGAAAAATTAGGGGGCTGGAGAGATTTAGGGATCCGGGAAAATTTTAGGGGTCAGGCGGAACTTTTAAGGGGTCTGGTCAATTTTTTTTGTTTTTTTTGGTTTTGAACTCAAAATATTTCTAATGGTTGGGGGAGAGTGAAAAATTAGGGGCCTGGAGAGATTTAGGGGTCGGGGAAAATTTTAGGGGTCAGGACGAACTTTTTAGGGGTCAGGCCAAATTTTTTTGTTTTTTTTGGTTTTGAACTGAAAATATATCTCATGGTTGGGGGAGAGTGAAAAATTAGGGGGCTGGAGAGATTTAGGGATCGGGGAAAATTTTAGGGGTCAGGACGAACTTTTTAGGGGTCAGGCCAAATTTTTTTGTTTTTTTTGGTTTTGAACTCAAAATATTTCTAATGGTTGGGGGAGAGTTAAAAATTAGGGGGCTGGAGAGATTTAGGGATCGGGGAAAATTTTAGGGGTCAGGCGGAACTTTTAAGGGGTCAGGCCAAATTTTTTTGTTTTTTTTGGTTTTGAACTCAAAATATTTCTCAGGGTGTGGGGAGAGTGAAAAATTAGTGGGCTGGAGAGATTTAGGGGTCGGGGAAAATTTTAGGGGTCAGGACGGACTTTTTAGGGGTCAGGCCAAATGTTTTTTTTTTGGGGGTTTTGAACTGAAAATATTTCTCAGGGTTGTGGGACACTGACAAAATAGTTGGGGGGGTGCTGGAGAGATTAGGGGGTCGAGGAAAATTTTAGGGGTCAGGCCAAAATTTTTAGGGGTCCGGCCAAATTTTTTTTTTTTTCTCTTTTTGAACTTAAAATATTTCTCAGGGTTGTTGGATAGTGAAAAAAAAGTTCGAGGGTGGGGCTGGAGAGATTAGGGGGTCGGGGAAAATTTATTGGATCAGGCCAAAATTTTAAGGGGTCCGGCCAAATTTTTTTTTTTTTTCTTTTTTTGAACTTAAAATATTTCTCAGGGTTGTGGGATAGTGGAAAAAAAGTTCGAGGACGGGGCTGGAGAGATTAGGGGGTCGGGGAAAATTTTAGGGGTCAGGACGAACTTTTTAGGGTTCAGGCCAAATTTTTTTCTTTTTTCTGGTTTTGAACTCAAAATATATCTCAGGGTTGGGGGAGAGTGAAAAATTAGGGGGCTGGAGAGATGTAGGGGTCGGGGAAAATTTTAGGGGTCAGGACGAACTTTTAAGGGGTCAGGCCAAATTTTTTTGTTTTTTTTGGTTTTGAACTGAAAATATTTCTCAGGGTTGGGGGAGAGTGAACAATTAGGGGGCTGGAGAGATTGAGGGGTCGGGGAAAATTTTAGGGGTCAGGCGGAACTTTTTAGGGGTCAGGCCAAATTTTTTTGTCTTTTTTTGTTTTGAAGTCAAAATATTTCTCATTGTTGGGGGAGAGTGAAAAATTTGGGGGCTGGAGAGATTTAGGGGTCAGGGAAAATTTTAGGGGTCAGGACGAACTTTTTAGGGGTCAGGCCAACTTTTTAATTTTTTTTGGTTTTGAAGTCAAAATATTTCTCATGGTTGGGGGAGAGTGAACAATTAGGGGGCTGGAGAGATTCAGGGGTCGGGGAAAATTTTAGGGGTCACTACGAACTTTTTAGGGGTCAGGCTAAATTTTTTTCTTTTTTTTGGTTTTGAACTCAAAATATTTCTCATGGTTGGGGGAGAGTGAACAATTAGGGGGCTGGAGAGATTTAGGGTCGGGAAAATTTTAGGGGTCAGGCGGAAAATTTTAGGGGTCAGGCCAAATTTGTTAGGGTCCGCCCAAATTTAGGGGCGGCAATATGTACGTATGTAGCTTCCACACCGGGGCGGCGATAGGTACTTATTTAGCATTCAGCGGTGGTGATAAGTACTTATATAGCATGTGCACATGGGCGGTAATAAGTACCTATATAGTATGCGCACCGGGGCAGTGATAGGTATGTATTTAGCATGCGCACTGAGGCAGCGATCGGTTCATATATAGCACGCGCACCGGGGCAGCGATAGGTACGTATATAGCACGCGCACAGGGGCGGCGAAAGGTACATATTTAAAATTCACACTGGGGCGGCGAAAGGTACATATTTAAAATTCACACCCGGGGCGGCGATAGGTACATATTTAGCATTCACACCAGGGCGGCGATAGGTATGTATTTAGCATTCACACCGGGGCAGCGATAGGTATGTATTTAGCATTCGTACCAGGGTGGCGATATGTACGTATTTAGCTTCTGTACTGGGGCGGTGATAAGTACGTATTTAGAATTCACACCGGGGCGGCGATAGGTACATATTTAGAATTCACACTGGGGCGGCGATAGGTATGTATTTAGCATTCGCACCGGGGCGGCGATATGAACGTATTTAGCTTCCACACCAGGGCGGCGATAGGTACGTGTTCAGAATTCAGGGGTGGCGATAGCTACGTATATAGCATGTACACATGGGCAGCAATAAGTACGTACATAGCATGCGCTCTGCGGCGGCGATCAGTACATATATAGCACGCACACGGGGGCGGCGAAAGGTATGTATTTTGCATTCGCACCGTGGTGGTGATAGGTACGTATTTAGCATTCGCACCGGGGCGGCTATAGGTACGTATTTAGCATTCGCACCAGGGCGGCTATAGGTACGTATTTAGCATTCGCACTGGGCTGGCGATAGGTATGTATTTAGCATTCACACCAAAGTGGCAATATGTACATATTAATTATTCGCACTAGGGCAGCGATAGGTACTTATGTAGCATGCACACCAGGGCGCAATTGGTATGTCTTTAGTATTCGCACTAGGGCAGCGATAGGTACTTATGTAGCATGCACACCGGGGCGCAATAGGTATGTATTTAGCATTCACACCGGGGCAACGATAGGTACTATTTAGCATTCGCAACGGGGCGGCGATAGGTACTTAACTAGTATCTGCACCGAGGCGGCGATAGGTACGTATATAGTATGCGCACCGGGGTGATGATAGATACGTATATAGTATGAACACCTGGGTGGAGATAAGTACCTATATAGAAGGCGCAGATAGAGGTGTTACTTTTTATAGAAATATGTCATACTATTACCCTGGGCAATAGGAGAAATGGTGGGGAAGAAACAGCTTTTGCAATAGGCAAAATTAGAAAGTATCGGCGAAATGGGGCGACCAGGAAAGAGAAAGGTAGCAGATAAAGTGACGGCTATAGAGAGAGGGGGCGGACATAGACGTTTGAATATAAAGATGTTACACACACGATCTTTCTTCAAATATATGTTTTTATGACCCCGAGCAACGCCGGGTAGCCCCGCTAGTCTATTATATAAAGGCCAGTTGTCTGTATGTCTGTTTGTCTGTTTGTCTGTTTGTTTGTATGTCCAGAAACTCCTCCGACAGGACCCAACAAACAGTCACACGGTTGACGTCATTATGACCGGCCAGCCCCGGGTCGTATAATATCTCAGAACCGGAAAAAAAAATGGACTCTTCGGGGTTCGACTGAGCACTTTTCTCCAATGGGGGGGTGCCTTTTTCCTCGATTTTCAACGTTGTTTAGTACTAATTTGAGAAAAAAAAACAAGAATTTGAGAAATAATGCACCGTCATGATTTTAACAGGAAATGACGTCAGAGGAAATCCCTAACGGCTCTTTTTTGAACATGAGTTTATAGTGAAGCAAGTGTTGCTTAATCAATAACGGCACTTTTTTTGAACACGAGTCCATAGTCAAGCATGGGTTGCTTACTTACTAACGGCACTTTTTTGAACATGAGTCCATAGTGATGCAAGGGTTGCTTAACTACTAACGGCACTTTTTGATACATGCGTTTATAGTGACGCAAGTGTTGTTTAATCAATAACGGCACTTTTTTTAACATGAGTTCATAGTGAAGCAAGGGTTGCTTAATCCTAACCACATTTTTTAACATCCTCCTAGGTATTAACTCCTCCTTTTTGAGAGGTGTGAAGTTTCACTAATATTTGTATGCTCCCCCATTGTTTTCACTAATATTTGTATACATATTGAAAAATTGGGGTGGGTGTGGGGGTGTCGGCATTCGCCGGTGTGAGCGCCTCAGGAGAAATTTGGGGGAGGGGGGTATAGGCATTCGGCGGTGGGGCGCATCAGGCGAAATTTGTGGGAGGGTCAGCATTTGCCGGTGGGGCGCCTCAGGCAAAATTCGGGGACGAGTGTCGGCATACGCAAGTATGATCGCCTCAGGCGAAATTTGGGGAGGAGTGTCGGCATTCGGCGGTGTGAGCGCCTCAGGCGAAATCTGGGGAGGATGTGTGTCGTCATTCGCGGTGGGGCGCCTCAGGCGAAATTCGGGGAGGAAAATGAGCGCCTCAGGCCGAATTTGGGGGAGTGTCGGCATTCGCCGGTATGAGCGCCTCAGGCCGAATTTGGGGGAGTGTCGGCATTCGCCAGTGTGAGCGCCTCAGGCCGAATTTGGGGAGACTGGGGAGGGTTCGCCAGTATGAGCGCCTCATGCCAAATATGAGGAGAAGCGCCTCAGGCCGAATTTGGGGAGTAGGGTCGCATGGAGAGGCCGAATTTGGTGGAGGGGGAGTTATTCGCCGGTGTGAGCGCCTCAGGCTAATTATGGGGAGGGTCGGCCTCAGGCATTATGAGGGACTCAGGCAAAATTTGGGGAGGGCAGCGTATCAGCCCGTACTTTAGGGGAGAGGAAGTGAACAGAAGGAAAGGGGATTCAAAAATATAATGATAATCTGATTTTTGATTCGAGAGTGTAAGATCGACACCTATCGGATAGGACTAGATAATACACTTTATCTCAAGGCAAAAAATGCCGAGAACAGATACTACACTTTGATCTTAGCCAAAAGGCCAACAAAAGCATCCGAAATTTAAGGTATTTACTCCTCCCCAGGAGTTAGGCACAAGGCCAGTTTTATCTTACTCCCACAAGTAAGATGTGACCACAGATTGGGTCGAGAAAGTGGGGTTAAAAGCCAGCGCTCGAGAGGTGAGCACTCTGGCCATTTAAAAATTGCCTGGGCAGCCCCGTCGGCATTCCCCGGTAGGGGCGCCTCAGACAGTAAGCAATAAACTTACTCCTCCCCAAAGAGGGGAGGTGAAGCCTGGGAGGGTGGACCTCCTAGAACTGCTCAGGACAATCCCATAGACCGGCGTAAATCAAGTCCCGGAGGCCAAGACAATACCAGTCTATGGGGAACAGATACTACACTTTGATCTTAGCCAAAAGACCAAGGTATCCGAAATTTAAAGGTATTTACTCCTCCCCAGGAGTTAGGCACAAGGCCAGTTTTATCCTACTCCCACAAGTAAGATGTGACCACAGATTGGGTCGAGAAAGTGGGGTTAAAAGCCAGCGCTCGAGAGGTGAGCACTCTGGCCATTTAAAAATTGCCTGGGCAGCCCCGTCGGCATTCCCCGGTAGGGGCGCCTCAGACAGTAAGCAATAAACTTACTCCTCCCCAAAGAGGGGAGGCGAAGCCTGGGAGGGTGGACCTCCTAGAACTGCACAGGACAATCCCATAGACCGGCGTAAATCAAGCCCCGGAGGCCAAGACAATACCAGTCTATGGGGTGCAGTATCCATCGGAACAGATACTACACTTTCCGAAATTTAAATTCTGAGGTTATTTACTGGGATATTTATAACCAATCTACACCTGAACAGCGGTCTATCCACTAGACACTGTTTAAATTACATTATTAAATTAACAAGCAATAATAACTAGGATTTTCTTTCAAAAAACATTGTATACTACTATTTAACAAATTCTTATATAAGTTTGGAATATCAAGAATGAATTTTACACTCCCCTAGGCCGTTTTTCTCTAATTCAACATAGCTTTCATACGCCATTACCGAAAATGACATTAATTCACTTCTTTTGGCTAACATCAAAGTGTAGTATCCGTTTCGATGGATACTGCACCCCATAGACTGGTATCGTCTTGGCCTTCGGGGCTTCATTCCGCCGGTCTATGGGTTTGAGGAGGTCCAATTCGATAGTAATTCGAAATAATCTAATGTATTTATGTACTAATCCGATAAAAATGCAGAGTCAATGTAAACATCCCATAATCCCTTGCCGGATGTACCCGGTCTTGTCCTAAATTGTGTCCGGTTCTATCAGATCATCCAATAACTTCTGTCCGGATGCATCAATAACAACATAGTAATCCTACGTTAAGAGTGTGTAGTGAAACAAGGGTTGCTCAATCACATCCGCACCTGTCCCATAATCCCTTGCCGGATGTACCCGGTCTTGCTCTAAATTGTGTCCGGTTATATCATGACGTCAGAGAGTGGCAGATAATTTGAAAAATAATGCAAAGTGGCGGGAAGAAATTCACTCACACTACAACCTTTTAATAGACGCTAATATTCCTCCCCCTCCCTTCCGTTATCATGATAGGCATTACCTCCTCCTTTCATGTCAAATTGGGGGGGGGGGGTGACGGCATTCGCCGGTGTGAGTCCCTCAGGCCAAATTTGGGGAGGGGGAGTGTCGGCATTCGCCGGCGCTCACACCTTTTTGAGAGGGTGGAGACAGTGTAGTATCTGTTGCGAGGAGAGAGTGTCAGCATTCGCCGGTGTGAGCGCATCAGGCCAAATCTTTTCTTGGGGGGGGGGGTATTAAGCAAATCTATAATAAAGACCAATGTGCATTTATTTGTATCTATAATAAAGGCCAATGTGCATTTATTTGTATCTTCTATTATATAAAGGCCAGTTGTCTGTATGTTTGTCTGTTTGTCTGTTTGTATGTCCAGATACTCCTCCGAGAGTACCCAACAAACAGTCACACGGTTGACGTCATTATGACCGGCCAGCCCCGGGACGTATACTATCTCAGAACCGGAAAAAAAAATGGACTCTTCGAGGGTCGACTGCCTTTTTCCTCGATTTTCAACGTTGTTTAGTACTAATTTGAGAAAAAAACAATGACATCATGTAGAATTTGAGAAATAATGCACCGTCATGCTTTTAACAGGAAATGACGTCAGAGGAAAAGAGTGTAGGGAAGAAAATCCCTCACACTAAAACTCTTCTTTCCCTCTCACTCCCACCCCTTCTACCTTCCTTTCCTCCCCTACGCCCGTTCTGTTGTTATGATACCACCCTCCTAGGCATTACCTCCTCCTTTTTGAGAGTTGTAGAGATAGAGCGGCGGTGTGACTGCTTCAGGTCAAATTAGGGGGGGGGGGAGTGTCGGCATTCGCCGGTGAAGCGCCTCATGCCAAATTTGGAGATGGGGGATTGTCGGCATAATGCAAAGTCACGATTTTAACAGGAAATGACGTCAAAGTGGATCCCTAACGGAACTTTTTTAAACACGAGTTTATAGTGAAGCAAGGGTTGTTAATCCTAACCGCATTTCTTCTGTTGACATGATACCATCCTCCCAGGTATTACCTCCTTCTTTTTGAGAGGTGTGAAGTTAGTGTAATAAATAATTATGCTCCACCATTGTTTTCACTAATATTTGTATACATATTAAATAACGTTTCAAGAAGTAAAGTAAAAAGAGAAATAATTATGCTCCACCATTGTTTTCACTAATATTTGTATACATATTAAATAACGTCTCAAGAAGTAAGGTAAGAAGAGAAATTATTATGCTCCTCCATTGTTTTCACTTATATTTGTATACATATTAAATAACGTCTCAATAAGTAAAGTAAAAAGAGATATAATTATGCTCCACCATTGTTTTCACAAATATTTGTATACATATTAAATAACGTCTCAATCAGTAAATTTAAAGGAAGAAAAAATTATGCTCCGCCATTGTTTTCACTAATATTTGTATACATATTAAAAAACGTCTCAATAAATAAACTAAAAATAGAAATAATTATGCTCCGCCACTGTTTTCACTAATATTTGTATACATATTAAATAACGTCTCACTAAGTAAAGTAAGAAGAGAAATAATTATGCTCCACCATTGTTTTCACTAATATTTGTATACATATTAAATAACGTCTCAATAAGTACAGTAAGAAGAGAAATAATTATGCTCCGCCATTGTTTTCACTAATATTTGTATACATATTAAAAAACATCTCAATAAATAAAGTAAGAATAGAAATAATTATGCTCCGCCACTGTTTTCACTAATATTTGTATACATGTTAAATAACATTTTTATTTGAACTCAAAATATTTCGCTGGAGACATTGAGGGGTCGGAGAAAATTTTAGGGGTCAATCCGAACTTTTTAGGGGTCAGGCAAAATTTGTTCTTTTTTATTTTGTTTTTAACTCAAAATATTTCTCAGGGTTATGTGAGAGTGAAAAATTAGTTGGGATGAGGGGCTGGAGAGATTTAGGGGTCAGGCCGCACTTTTTAGTGGTCACGCCAATTTTTTGTTTTGAAGTCAAAATATTTCTCAGAGTTGGAGGAGAGTGAAAAATTAGGGGGCTGGAGAGATTGAGGGGTCGGCGAAAAATTTTAGGGGTCAGGACGAACTTTTTAGGGGTCAGGCCAAATTTTTTTGTTTTTTTTTGTTTTGAACTCAAAATATTTCTCATGGTTGGGGAGAGTGAAAAATTAGGGGGCTGGAGAGATTTAGGGGTCGGTGAAAATTTTAGGGGTCAGGCCCAATTTTTTAGTAGTCAGGCCAAATTTTTTTCTTTTTTTTTGGTTTTGAACTCAAAATATTTCTCATGGTTGGGGGAGCGTGAAAAATTAGGGGGCTGGAGAGATTTACGGGTCGGGGAAAATTTTAGGGGTCAGGACGAACTTTTTAGGGGTCAGGCAAAATTTTTTTTTCTTTTTTTTGTTTTGAAGTCAAAATATATCTCATGGTTGGGGGAGAGTGAAAAATTAGGGGGCTGGAGAGATTTAGGGGTCAGGGAAAATTTTAGGGGTCACGACGAACTTTTTAGGGGTCAGGCCAAATTTTTTTGTTTTTTTTTGTTTTGAAGTGAAAATATTTCTCAGGGTTTGAGGAGAGTGAAAAATTAGGGGGCTGGAGAGATTTAGGGGTCGGGGAAAATTTTAGGGGTCAGGACGAACTTTTTAGGGGTCAGGCCAAATTTTTTTGTTTTTTTTTGTTTTTTTTTGTTTTGAAGTCAAAATATTTCTCAGGGTTGGGGGAGAGTGAAAAATTAGGGGGCTGGAGAGATTTAGGGGTCGGGGAAAATTTTAGGGGTCAGGACGAACTTTTTAGGGGTCAGGCCAAATTTTTTTGTTTTTTTTTGTTTTTTTTTTGTTTTGAAGTCAAAATATTTCTCAGGGTTGGGGGAGAGTGAAAAATTAGGGGGCTGGAGAGATTTAGGGGTCGGGGAAAATTTTAGGGGTCAGGACGAACTTTTTAGGGGTCAGGCCAAATTTTTTTGTTTTTTTTTGTTTTGAAGTCAAAATATATCTCATGGTTGTGGGAGAGTGAAAAATTAGGGGGCTGGAGAGATTTAGGGGTCGGGGAAAATTTTAGGGGTCAGGACGAACTTTTTAGGGGTCAGGCCAAATTTTTTTCTTTTTTTTGGTTTTGAACTGAAAATATTTCTCAGGGTTGAGGGAGAGTGAAAAATAAGGGGGCTGGAGAGATTTAGGGGTCGGGGAAAATTTTAGGGGTCAGGACGAACTTTTTAGGGTTCAGGCCAAATTTTTTTCTTTTTTTTTGGTTTTGAACTCAAAATATTTCTCAGGGTTGGGGGAGAGTGAAAAATTAGGGGGCTGGAGAGATTTAGGGGACGGGGAAAATTTTAGGGGTCAGGCCAAATTTTTTAGGGTCTGCCCAAATTTAGGGGCGGCGATATGTACGTATTTAGCTTCCACACCGGGGCGGCGATAGGTACTTATTTAGCATTCAGCAGTGGTGATAGGTACTTATATAGCATGTGCACATGGGCGGTAATAAGTACGTATATAGTATGCACACGGGGGCAATGATAGGTATGTATTTAGCATGCGCACTGAGGCAGCGATCGGTTCATATATAGCACGCACACCGGGTCGGCGATAGGTACGTATATAGCACGTGCACAGTGGCGGCGAAAGGTACATATTTAAAATTCACACCGGGCGGCGAAAGGTACATATTTAAAATTCAAACCGGGGCAGCGATAGGTATGTATTTAGCATTCGCACCGGGGCAGCGATATGTACGTATTTAGCTTTCAGCACCGGGGCGGCGATAGGTACGTATTTAGAATTCACACAGGGGCGGCAATAGGTACGTATTTAGAATTCACACCGGGGCGGCGATAGGTATGTATTTAGCATTCGCACCGAGGCGGCGATATGTACGTATTTAGCTTCCACACCAGGGCGGCGATAGGTACGTATTCAGAATTCAGGGGTGGCGATAGCTACGTATATAGCATGTACACATGGGCAGCAATAAGTACGTACATAGCATGCGCTCTGCGGCGGCGATCAGTACATATATTGCACGCGCACCGGGGCGGCGAAAGGTATGTATTTCGCATTCGCACCGTAGTGGTGATAGGTATGTATTTAGCATTCGCACCGAGGCGGCGATATGTACGTATTTAGCTTCCACACCAGGGCGGCGATAGGTACGTATTCAGAATTCAGGGGTGGCGATAGCTACGTATATAGCATGTACACATGGGCAGCAATAAGTACGTACATAGCATGCGCTCTGCGGCGGCGATCAGTACATATATTGCACGCGCACCGGGGCGGCGAAAGGTATGTATTTCGCATTCGCACCGTAGTGGTGATAGGTACGTATTTAGCATTCGCACTGGGCCGGCGATAGGTACGTATTTATCATTCACACCAAAGCGGCAATATGTACATATTAATTATTCGCACTAGGGCAGCGATAGGTACTTATGTAGCATGCACACCGGGGCGCAATTGGTATGTCTTTAGTATTCGCACTAGGGCAGTGATAGGTACTTATGTAGCATGCACACCGGGGCGCAATAGGTATGTATTTAGCATTCACACCGGGGCAACGATAGGTACTATTTAGCATTCGCAACGGGGCGGCGATAGGTACTTAAATAGTATCTGCACCGGGGCGGCGATAGGTACGTATATAGTATGTGCACTGGGGCGGCGATAGGTACGTATATAGTATGCGCACCGGGGTGATGATAGATACGTATATAGTATGAACACCGGGGTGGAGATAAGTACCTATATAGAAGGCGCAGATAGAGGTGTTACTTTTTATAGAAATATGTCATACTATTACCCTGGGCAATAGGAGAAATGGTGAGGAAGAAACAGCTTTTGCAAAAGGCAAAATTAGAAAGTAGCGTGAAATGGGGCGACCAGGGAAGAGAAAGGTAGCAGATAAAGAGACGGTTATAGAGAGAGGGGGCGGACATAGAAGTTTGAATATAAAGATGTTATACACACGATCTTTCTTCAAATATATGTTTTTATGACCCCGAGCAACGCCGGGTAGCCCCGCTAGTATATATATAAAAAACAATAAATGAGGTTTCATGATTTTTTCAAGTTAAAAGTAAATCAAACATGAAAAGTAAATAAAACATTAATGATTACGAATTCAGTAAAGTAACATATCAATAATTCAAAATAATTAATTAATAGAACATTTATTGAAATAAATTAAAATGTGTGTGTGGTGTGTTTTGTTTTATCTGCAAGACAAACATTTTATTTACAAAATAGTAAAAAAATTAAAATAAATTAAAGCAATCATGTTTTCGGGGGGTATTTTTTTTTTTCCAAAAATACAGTGTATTTACAATATATTATTAGAATATCTCGCTTTTTCCCTTGGATTTTCGTACATATTTTGGATTAAACTTTTTTATCTAGAAATAAAATTCTGATTTATTGTTTTAAGTCTTGAAAGTCGAACTTTAATGTAATGCATTAATCGTTGGATGTCATGTTTTAATTTATTTTTAATTATTTCTTCACCCTTAACATCTATAAAAAAGAAAATATGTTTTTAAAAAAGAGCGCATGTTACTAATGATTGCATAATGAATGAATAATCCTTGGGAGAGAAGCCATGTTCTTGGCAGGGGAATAAAGTCACAATAGCAGGAACAAGTTAAATATGATTTACAAGGGAATGATTAATCTAAAGGACGTGATTCTGCTCGCTTTGATTACTTGATCTGATTACAAATGTGAGTATGGTCATTAAGCGCCTTCGGGCACTTCCTGTCTTCATTGACCGTAGTTCTTACTCCCAATATCAATGATGTAATCAGAAATCTTGACTCAGTTGACAGGCCTTATATTACGATGGCCGTGACTCGACCGAGAATTAAACCCTCGTCTTCAGACCCACTAGCGTATACTCTTACTATTATGCAAAACAGACCGGTTAGACTTAATGCATTTCCGCGAAAACATACATGTACACAGAGAAATTGCCACAGAAATGACTTAAATTGCCTGAGATCAGTTAATCGTTTAATATTACATGATAAATAGCTAAGAAATTGAACAAAATACAATATAATTTGACGATGTAACTCATTAACATTGTTGGCTAAAATCACGTAATTGGTACCCTTGACGCGAACAAGTTAAACATAAAAACAAACCGTTGGAATCGAAAAAGCAACATCTGGACTAACAACCGACCGCCTTAACCGCTGTTCAAGCATGGCGAACATATATAAATAACAGCGAAATTTGAGTGAAGTTAAGCAGTTAGTCACTGTGGACACGTATGTGTGTACGTTTCGTGCTATCTCTATTTTTTGTGCAGAATCAAAATATATCAAATTCAGTAAGAAATCAAAAAGTGTGTATTTTGTACTTGTTGTTGATCATGTTGATCACCTTATTATGTTAGAGAAAAAGTAATATTCATGTACTTGTAAAGCTAGCCACCTCAATTAGAATGACATGTGTATTCTCTTTTTTGCTAATAGATTAAAGGGATACTATCAATGTTCGCTATGTAAAGGGATAGAGTGATTGAAAATCCAAACCAATGAAAAAGCTGGAAATGTAATTAACAAGCGGTGTTTCAAGATGAATTTTACGTATTGCGTATTAGGAAAATTATTTTATTTGCTCTTCACAGATATCGGCGTGAACGTAGTCCCCCATAATAATATTATAAACCCCCAACAGGAAGATACAAACAAAACTGTAATAAACAAATTCCATTGATATTTAATGCGCTAATATTAACATTTTAAATCGAATTACCTTCAGATTTTGTTTCGTATCAGAGTTCTAATGACGCTCTTTAATAAGTGAAAATTATATTTTGGAGATTGAGAATTTATGAAGAACGCTTTTGCGAAAATCATTTCACTTTCTTCGTAAGCTGATTCTGCGTACGTGAATAGCGACAAATTGATTCATAGTAATAGAGTTCCGATCCGGACTTCTTTATTATTTTAAAGACACTGGAGTAAAATGCAGTTTTTATTAAAGAATACGTTTTCCACGTAAAAATCAAGTGGCGATGTTAGCAGATTAATATATATATATATATATATATATATATATATATATATATATATATATATATGTGTGTGTGTGTGTGTGTGTGTGTCTGTCAATCTAAGTGGTGTGTGTATAACCTTATATATATGATCTAAAAAATTTTATGGAATCTACATAACAACTAAAATAATATTCATATGTAAAATTAACATAATTGGTCCTGAACCTTTAAGTGCCCCCTCTTTCAGAGCAGTTAGAACAGCACCCCTGCTATTCCTTGAAATATATCGTATTTTGATGAAATTTAAATCATATGTATAGCATTTTCTAGAAAAGACAATAACAGTTGTCCTGAAACTTTGGATACTCGCTAAGGCAGCTATTGGGAACCAACCTTCCTTAATTCAAATCTATCCGATTTTAATGAAATTTAAATCACATGTATAACATTCGCCGTGAAGACAATGCAAGTAGTCCCTAATTTCCATGTGCCCTTAGATATGCCGAATTTCTTTGTGCCCCTCTAGGGAATCTATGGGACTAGAACTCTCTTAAAACTTCAATTATGTATTTCCGATTTTAATGAAGTTTTCACCATGTGTATAAGACATTATTAATTCAGAGAGTTTCCTAAAGTTTCAGTTTCTTCAGAAACGACGTGCAATAACATAAAAGGGTACTTATATAGAGAACGACACGCGTTTCCGTGACTTCGTGTCGTCAGCGTTCAGGTAGGTTACGGAAGTGCCCGAGAGTTACCAAAACTATTAGCCAATCAGGTTTCAGCAGGCAGACGATAACTTATGGGAACAATGAATTTCTACGATGTGTTTCAACGCGTCGTGTGCTTGTTCCTCGACCCCCTCTTCGGCTTGTTTGCCGTCATCTTCACTCAGCGCAACAAAACCCGTACAAAATAACCTTATGGGCGTAGTTTTACTTTCTTTACAAGTTTACTATTAGAAAAGTTCGAATGAATAAAAAAAAATAATCAAGAAAAATGTAAAATAAGAAGAAACGTTTTTTTCTTTTCATATATGTATTTTAATTTTAGTTTCTTCGTCTGAGTTAAGTTATTTGTAACTTTTCTTGAATTTATCGTCAGGTACTCATTCACTTCGGAAACTCTCGGGCGCTTCCGTAACCTGCCCGAACGTTGACAACGCAGAGTCACGTAAACGCGGGTCGTTCTTTATATAAGTACCAAAAAAAGAAAGTAATATGAGGTTATGATCATCGTTTAAAAGGAGATAGGGTGTCCCATTAAATCCCGAGCAACGTCGAGTATTCCTGCTAGTCGAACATTAATAGTGTAAGGTGTATCATGCTTTTGTTTATTCAATGGCGAAACACATTATCTCTTGAAAACGATTAACTGTATGCAATATATTTTGGATGGGTTGTTATTTAAGATAGTTCGATAGTAATGTTGCGTTCGTAACTTATACAGTGGTATTAGTACATAAACTATAGTATATTCGAATGACTACGTATCAGTTATCACGTGAAAATTGCCAGCTTCTATAAGTGAAAATAGTGCTATGGAATTTACTGAATTTGAACTTGGCACACCCATGTCATCAGTTGATCTCATCCTATCAGTAGATAATCGAACATAATAGATGCGATAGAAGTTGAATGACTGCTAATCTGATAATCCGTTGATCTAATAATCCGCGTATATATCCATGGCACCAATCATGCAATCCGCGTTAAAATCAGAAAATTGAATCAGTAAGTAATCTATGAGATTGAGTATTTCGGATCCGTTCGTGGAGGTATTTGCTCTCCGAGTGTTAATATCTGACATTTCCTCTGCATTATCATTATGATCCTTGTTCTGCCATAGCCTTTGGCCCCAAAAGAAAGAAAAGTCGTAAATTAGGATTTGAAAGTGAAAACTGCACTTGATAATAATAGCGATAACTGTATCGTAACGACGAAGGCGATGGATTTGATTGTAGATGAGCGAATCAGCATCGATGGAAGCAGGTAATTATGTTATCGGAAAAAAGTAAAAAGCAGCTCGTGGTCGTTCTGGTAGTATACGATCAAGGATGCTGATACCGATTATACTGTTCATAATAAACAAGCAAGAATATGAACTGTGAAATTGTTAACTTCAATGGTGATAAAATCATGCTGTAGGTCTACGCGAGACAACATCACTTGGTTTTTAGTGATGAATGTGAGGCGGCAATGGTGAAGTGGAAATACGGTACGGACGTTTTGTGTTCGAGCACTATCATATCCTTTGTACCACTTGCATTATGTATGTTAGCAATATTGGCGTAGTCTATCCTGTGATCTCATAGTTTTAATATAATTGGACAAACAAACCTAAAAGAAATAGAATCAATGAGCTCGAAACATGTGTATCCGTATGTTATCCAGTGATAATCTAAAGTATTCTGATATCAAACCCAAATGATGAATCTCAATATAAAAGATATGATGATGATAATAAATTATAATATATATATATATATATATATATATATATATATATATATATATAAGTCAGGTTCATATTATATTCCAATAACCATGTTTTTATTTTATTATTTTTATTTTTTCACATTTCCAAAATACATCCCATTTGTGTGAGATATATTTTTACGGTCCGTTTCATTTGTCTTGTGCCAAACAACATTTTTATGTTAATATCGTCTCTGCAACATTACAAAAACATCAGAAAAATTCACAAAGAGTAAAACGTTCTTGGATTAAAGTGTCTTGAAAAAACCTACACTATACAGTGGTTTATTTTGGGGTGAAACCAAACAAAAAACAAAGAAAATATCAAACTCAAACGTGGGGGAACCCACTAATACGCCATTTTAAATGTTTCGTTATATTTGCTATGTTGTCACTAATTGACAGTCATCGAGCTGAATCGTTGAAGGAGACTGCAAAGTAAAAGGGCACTGATAGTATATGCTAATAAATATACTGTAATTAATACATATATATATATATATATATATATATATATATATATATATATATATATATATGTAAAGTAACATCTGTGTAGATATGACGGAGTGTGGAAGTAAGCAATAGAAGTAAAACAACGTACATCATTTGGGTTCGAGCTTTCCTTGATAGAGAAGATGTCTGAGATCGATAAAGTTAAACTGACAAAAGATACCAAGTTAGTCTCGATTTCCAGTCTTTGTTTTAATACCTGGCATTTTGACTATTACGAGCGAATCTCCCTTCAACTAAAATAATGGCTAGCTGAAACATAACCATAAAAAATACGTATTAAAAAACTGGAAATCTGAGTTATTTGGTATATTCAGTAGGTTACTCTAGCCATTTCCAGAAGCAGTTTCATTGGCAGGTTCGAACATAGGAATACTCAAACAAACAGATTATTACGTCATTTTACCTGTACTGTTTAATCTAACGAGAATTTATTTATGTAAAACGGGGTTCCTAATAGAGTCTCAACTGTGCGAGAAAACACATCACGTGATCGCTTCTCGAAAATAGGTTTATTCCTCGCTGTTCTCCTAGCAGATGATCGTATTTATCGAGATCTGTTTTATCTCTACACATCCCTTTCTAAACAACAAAAATGCATGTTTATATTAATAAGTTGACCTAAAGAATTTATTCAATCTAAAACTATCAAGAAAACTTGCTCTGAACTTCAGATGCAACAAAATCTCACTCCCAAAACAAAATTCCATTCACTAACCTATCGTTTGTGCAACTTTTTATTTCACGTTTGATGTCGCAATTAATAAACTTGTATGCATCTTAAAATATAACATTTCTGAAACAAGAAATATGTATGTTCAACTGAATTTAAATTATATCAAACAAAGACGTTGAAACACAATATAAAAAGAAGGCAGCTGGCAGAATATATTCATGTCTCGATGAATAAGAACCAAAATATTATACTCTGCCGGATATTAGTCTCCTCGCAGCGAAAGAATGTTTAAACAAGTGCATATTTTTGCGACAAATTCAGTACACCCTTAAGTTCTTTAGGTACCAGTGAAGTGAAGTGTCGTGTATAGAGTTATTCAAAACTGTTTCAGCATTTAGATTTAAAAAAATAATTTTGTCAAATGATCTCTTATGATATTCACCTCAGAAATAAAAGCAATGATAAAAGTTGAACTTGTGTTAAACGTATGTACACATACGTTTGAGTTTCGAGGAGATATAATAAGTTTGGCTTTACTAGATTGCTGTAAACATACTTCTACAAGTAGTATACTTGTAACAAACCCAATCGAGGGCTTACCTTCGCCAAGGTAACCCGGTTACTTTTAATTTAATAAATTGCAAATAGGCACGTAACCGGACGGTAAACTTGTTGGTTTGTGAGAGCCAATGAAGCAATTCAGATGCTATCATATACAGCTTCAAGAAGATACGAACCCTCCATAAATACATATTTGCATCAGCTGTCCCCTGGGAGTTTATACAGTTTACTTTTATTACATTTATAGGGACAACACATTTATATTACATTTATAGGGACTAAAGTTGTTTTTGTTAGAGACGCATATAGAGGTTAACTAGAAATAATCATACTACATGTTAACAGTGTCTATACTGTTGTCAATTTACCTACGAAAAGTGCGGTGTGTGTAGGGAATAGGGAAGTAAAAAAGTCATCAAAACAAAAGTGGCATGTCAAATAACACCCTATCTTGGAGTCCAACGTTCAAACTCCTCGGCCTAACATTCACCGGAAACATGAATTAGAACAAATACATAGCAAACATTGCCAAGGCTGTTGCAAGAAAAGCGGGCTCCATCCAACGTACTAGAAAATTTCTCACACTTGACAGTATCCTATATCTCTACAAAACCACCATTCGCTCATGCAGGAAGTAGTGTTGTCAAATCTGAGCTGGTGCACAATCCACCAGTATTTCCCTCTTAAACAAGGTGAAATATAGAGTATCTAATCTAATAGATGTCTCACTATCTCCAAGCTCCAGCCCCTGTGCATCGCCGCAATGTTGCATCCTTGTGCTTGCTTCAATACAGTGTGCTCCGATGAAATTGCTGCTGTGGTGACTCCTCTACGTAAACACACTCAACCAGCCCGGCAATCAGCTACATCTCATCTATTCACTGTAAAATTCTTCAGATGCCGGAGAGCCACTCACTCCAATAACTTCTTTCCTCAAGCTGCCGAACTTTGGAACTCCCTCCTTGCTCCATGTTTCCTCGACGGTACCGGCATGCAGCAATTTAAAAATGCATAAAATCTAATACAACCCTTAAAACTTTCACCCTAATTCTCAGTAGCCTCTTACGTCTACAGTGCCAACTACCTTTGTTAGGAGTGAACTAAGTTAATACAAATAATATGCACTTAACATTTGTTTAAAACATACCGGAAAATAATTAAAGTTATTTAACAAAATAGCCGTTACTAATGTACCTTCTACTGTGCATTTACTACTGTACACTTCTGTTTATAACCTTTAAAAATAATATAAAATAACTTTTAAAACTATTATAATATAACCTTTAAAACTATCACACCAATAGCAAAGTTTATCTGCTAGAGATATATGATATCCTTGAAATAATTAAAAATCAACTTAACTTGACTCAACAAATGTCATTACTTCTCCTATGAGTGTTAAAGTCGAGTGTATTTACTTCCATTCTACCGCGAAAAGATTGGGCACAAAGCTCGAAAGTGGAGAGGCTATGCCACCGCACGAGAAGTGGTGAATCTTCGGTCCTTTGAAATTGGTTTGCCATTCTGGTCAGCATTACCAGGTGAGGACGCCTAAGGCAATTAGCTATAAAGTAACCCTTTCTCAAAGTGAGAAAGCAAGACCTGGGAGGGTGGACCGCCTACAACTGAACAGAACAAATACAACAGCTTGACAGAAAAAAGTCACCGCCGTCACAATTGATAAGTCGGACTAAATATTGAGGACTGAAACTTGTTTGATTGACGTAAGAAAGGCGGCAGCTTTCTTCGCTGCACGTATGTTAAAGTGTAAAAGGCGGGTGTAGCTTGCACAAGCACCACATCCACCCTCAGTAGCAGTAAGATCGGAGTCTAGTATATTTTATATGAGCAAACATTATTCTACAGGTATTCGATGATAAAAATCAGTGATACTAATTGCTAGAAAACTTACTATTATCTCCAACACAAACTCAGCTATGTCTACGTCTCATCGCTCACATTACTACATAGGTAACGTTTCCTTTCTTTATTATTATATATAATATTATGTTCAATTAATTATTTTAATTCGAAATACACATCTCAAATGAATGTCAGTTGAAACTTTATATAATATCGTATGTAGCAAAAAATTGCGTGGTTGATTAAAAGTAACATTTTTATATTGTTGCGTTGCCCCAAAAAATAGGTTGTATTGTCGGGGTGTGAAGAATGAGTCAGGGGGTATATGTAAATTAGATAAGGTGGATTGGCCAATGATAATTTTTTAAAATTCTACATACAGACGTCTAAAAGCTATTACTCCAGGAACATTCAATTCAGTAGCTTGAGGCGAACTCGTGATAGCGTACAAAGTCATACCAAACCTGAGTAACTCTTTACCAAATACCGGGAATCTGTTAGTGGCGTAATCTCTCTCTCTTTCTCTCTTACTCTCTCTCTTTCTCTCTCTTTCTCTCTCCCCCTCTCTCCCTCTCTCTCTCTCTATACACATAATGGAAGTGGTCCTAGATCTCAACGTTAACATCTATATGCCGAATTCCTATGCCCCCAAGTCAGTTATGAGGGCATAAGCAATTTAAAACGTCAAACGCGTGTATCCAATTGTAGTGAAATGTAAACTGTGTGTATAAGAAACTTGCAGTTATATTAGGGGCGAAACGATGATGGATGCAGTAAATAAGGAAATTATATGGTTTTATAAGCATAGTGAAAAGTCTATAGTAGTTATGCTCATTCAATCCCGAGCAACGTCGGCTGTTCCTGCTAGTACACGTTAAAAGACAAATATCAAATCATCAATGCACAGCAAACATTCTCCCGCTCTCTTGAAAGTAGGTAAATCTCATTGGTACACGATTCATTACATATGATTAGTTGAACACAGGCTGTTGTGTCATCCATATATGGTGGATGCTGAAAATTCATAAATTTTCCAACGTGCGCAATTAAATATGATAGATCCCGTAGGATTTTTACTTAGAATAGCCAATTCCATAATCCGCGGCGGTATCCATTAAACCTATAAGACACCTACTTTTAGGACTTTTAGGAAAAAAAAAAACATTCCAACGACTGAAGTCAGAGAGAAGCTTCCTCAGCTATGTAGAACACCTAACAACATAAACATATTAAGAAGAGACGAAGCTACAGCTGTGAACCAGACAGATAGAGAACAACCTTCCCTTGTACTGACATAGGTATCCCCTTTTCTGAGGAACTCCCTCCCGGTTCAGAGAGACCCTGACTCCAGTGGAAAACACTAAATTGCCTGAAAACCGGAATGAGGCGATCAAATATTGCTATGAGTATATGAGGCTATGATACTGACCGAACCATCTGTGAATGTGGAGTGAAAGACCATACGATGCAACCCTGCCTTGTCTTCCCCCTACTGTCCAACCGGCGCAGCTTGAAAGATCTTGCAGAATACAACATTAATGCAAAAAACTTCATAAATAAGTGGGAAACTGTCGTATGACCACATGTGTCAAAGACACTCAAAGAAGAAGACGTGTATTACCTCCGCAAAGTCTGTTTATTTGTATACAGCCTAGTGTCTACATTGCTTTACCAATCGTTCTTAAAATTGGACAATATATCGTTCATGGTCTAACTTATAACTGATTTAAATTTTGAATACCTAGGTTAAAGATTATATTAAAGGTTACAGAAAAGGTGTATGTAAGACTTTTGGCCATAACTTCGGTTTTTATAATCGCATTTAACCCATATGTTAACTAATCACGCCCCGCGTCGTATATGATCTCAAGATCAAAATGCTTTATATAATTCTCAAAGTTAATGCATGGATCTGATGCTATCTGATAACAGTAACCGTCATGCAAACTTTCAACCTGATAAAATAAATTGTCTTTGAATTAGCAACGTTTTCATTACGTTGGGAATACTTCATACAATATAGAGATATAACGCCCAGGTACCAGTTTGGTCAAGCCTTACGTTTGAGGGCGGAAGTATGCAGTATCACGACTGACTTATGTTCTTGTTAGGTAGATTGATTTAGAATTTCTTATTTGCTGAGTATTCTAAAACTATTCGGCATCAATGATACGTTGCCGATAATAACCAGTCGTTTTCCCCGGGGTTATATTGAGAGCAAGTATCCCCAGATTTAGGTTATACTCTATCAAATACTTGTATTATAGAGCGTTACTCGGTAAACCTGCCGTTTACCACCGATAAAAGCAGGTGGTTTCCTCTGTAATTTTAGTGAGACTGAGCATAATCAGTGTCCAGTACTCTCCGTACTTTTCCAGTCGGGATACATAAGGTGCTATACCTCTCCGACCATGTCAAACGTACCGTGGTTAATTTCTGTGGTAAAAATCGATGTTCGAACAAATGAGTTGTTTATGCCTACGTAATATAATTTTCGTATATATTCACATCAGTAGTATTGGTCCGACTGATGTTAATCTTAATACACCATATTTATATTTTTATTTGACTTTTGGTATTCGTTATCTTTTTTCCCCATTACCTGTTGTTGGTTAGTATCACCTGGTTGCGTTGGTTGGTTTCTGCAATCTATGATTTTCTTTATATGCAGACTGTTGTCTTTTAGCGTTTAGTATGCTATTAAATACTTCCTGTATTCTAATTTTAGTTTTTTTTCTAGTTCTTTTTTCGGAACGGGTCCTAGTTATTCAACAATAATTGGCATCACGTTATTTATTATGTTGTTGTTGTTACGCGAGTCGGACTTCTCCGAAAAGCTCACAAATATCGTGTCTCAGAAGTAGGTATTTATCTACCTCCCACAAGTAAAATGTGACACAAGGTCGGAAAGTGGGATTTGATAAGAAAGCACCCTAGAGGAAGAGCACATAACCCTCAGAAATGCCTGGACAGTCCCATCGGCATTCCCCGGTAGGGTGCCTCAGGCAATTAGCAATAAACTAACCCTTTCTCAAAACGTGAGAAGGCAAAGCATGGCAGGGTGGACCTCCTAGAACTTCACAGCCCGGCGGGATAAAGACCCGAAGGCCAAGATCATACCTCAGAAGTAGCTGGTCTGCAAGTAATCTTTCTTGTTAGTCCTCGCTGCTCGCTAACCTGCAAGATTGCAGATTTTACACTCGAACAGAAACCCTTACTGGAAACATGCGAAGTCGGCGGAGGTTTGACCAAAAACACACAAACGGATGGTGTAGAAGCAATGTTGTCCCTCGCATTCTATTAATGTGCGGTTCCGAGCCTGACACGTCTCTGCTTACCATGTACAGATGCGGAGACGACCAGATGCCGACGGATTCTGATACTAACTTATTGTTAGCTGGTTATCTCAGACATTACCACGGTGCTACTGACCCTACCACAGTGAAGAATGGTGAGACTTTACGAGAGGGTATTTTTCTGTACTATTTGTTTTTATGTTCAAAGTGTACTTGTTTACACAGTCCTCAGTGGACTACCTCCCAATTCAGTCATATCTATTTTAATATTGTATTTCGGATAGCTTGTTACATTCACGTATGATGGTGTTTACATTTTCGTGTATTTGTCTATAGAGTCTACATTTGATTTTACATCTATTATCGTTTTTATTTAGTATATTATATTAATTTTTATTTGTATGGCTATTATTATTTGATTCTTCTGCTGCTGGTGTACTGGTAATATCAATAGCATGTCAATTTGCAGTATCGATTTCTTTATTGACTTTATATCAATTAATTTTGATTTGTTCTCTTTTCAATTTCTAATTTGTTATTATCCTGTAGTTTTGATCGTTTTTCCCTGGTGTTTTGTATTTCAAAAAAATGAAACTACACGCAACATCATCAGTGTTCATTGTAGTAGTATCAATGATATTGATTCATTCATTAGTGCATTATTCATTTGATCGATTCAAGACCCCCCCCCCCAAAAAAAAAGTTTTCTTCTTTGGAAGCGTGAATTGTTGCGGTCAGAACGATATGGACGCGAAGAAGCAGGTTCAGAATCAAGTAACAGCAATTAGCGTCCCTATCTTTCGCAGTGTCGTGTTATAATAAAACAAAACTTGTACATGGGTAAGTCTGTATGTAAAACTCGGACTCTTGTTTAAAAATAACATGCCGGTAAACAACATGTATATGTAGGTACTTATCGATGGATAAGATTGTATAATATACCAGCAGGATGACCCGGCATAAGTGAGGATTGAAATATAAACCTTATCTACATGTGAACGCATTTAACTTTGTAATTTTAATTTCATTTTTACAATTTATATATTTTATTTGTGGGGTGGAGCTAAAACATATACTCAACATAGATCATATAGGAGAGGGTAAAGTATACAAACATTTATTACAATAAATATTGGTAACTTTATATTCGTAACGCCCTCGGCGTTTCTCATGGTACAAAGAGGACCCCAATGTAATCCTAGCCTATGAAATAAACTCATTATAATTATTATAGCTTATTCAGACGTTTTAATTTCTATAACTTTCAAGTAATATATGAGAGTAAAACGTCCTATTTCCCTTTTTATGCATGTCATAAACATGCAAAGAATAAATAACAAGCAAGATGCAACTAAATACAAATTTGATGTAACAAGTAAGAGATGCAAAATTTGGTCGATAATTGCTTACATGTACCAATGTACCGATTATGTTGTACTCCCATTTTTCACATTAAAATGAAAGTTGTACTTAACACTTAAATTGTTGCCTCATGTTTTCACATCGACTCGTAGCGCAGCGGATCAACATGTTGGGTACAATGTCCACATGGACCCGTGGCACAATATAAAAGCGTTAAGTAACAATTAGTTTTAACAAACTAAGGATGAAATTAAAAAATTAGAAATAACTTCTACCCTGCCATGGTTGGCAAAACGAGAACAATCTACTACTCGTGTGGATTAAATAATGGGTTTAGTACGAAATTCCGTATAGATTCCCGAGTTTGACATAAATATTCTTGAGTTCCAAAAAATTCATCAGCAGAAAGTTGGAAGTTCCATTGGATGAAACTTTGTGAAATTTACAACTAAGATGAGAATAGTAGTCCGAAAAATCCAAATAAATTAATCTGCATAACAAAAAAAAATAATGTTTGTAAATATCAAAATTGTTATTGTTAAACTTTTATAAACTCTATTCACGCCCAGCTGTCCTATACACCCACCTATCCTATGGTCATGTGGTTTACACACTCTATTTTACTTTGAACAATTCGTATATGATGTGTTGTTTTTTTTTAAATCTAACGATAGTAAATAGATACACCCCTTCTCACACATCTTTTGACCACGGTTAGCCCATATTTTTACAGTATGGAGCATAACGTTAAATTTTAAAATATTGTTAATTTTCCTGAAACCGTCCAACAATTCTAATGATAATGACGCGCTTTTATTTCAGTTAATGTGTTCCTATATTTTCTTAGTTATTGTTTTAAGTGTCGATGAAAGAAATCTGCAATAATCGGCAGTATATTTGCCAATATACGTTGTCATAATTTTTCTTTTAGAATAAAGAGTCACCACTTATCAATGCCCAAAGGTCACGCGTGTATAAGGGCTTATGAGTGTTTGGTGGACTGTGAGATAACACTGTAATGATTTTTAACGATGGTGGAAGTTTAGCAGAATTTGATTATTTAGGAGGACGGCTTAACAAGAATGTGTTTCAATGTAGACGAGTAGTTATAGGGAAAAAAACTTTACTCATAGAAGTTTCGTTTATTTTAGGCACAGAGATAGAGTGAAAGAGAAACTATTGATAGTGGTTGTAGAGGGACGAGTTTTTGTTGTAAATGCTTAACAGGGTGGTGGCATAAATTGATGCTCAGTCTAGCACATGCCATTAAAATAACGATAGAGTATAGAAATACTAGAAAAGTTTCTTCTGTTAAAAACATGTAGTAGGAAGGAGAAGATGACATCGCCCTCTAGATTTTTAATTCGGTGTTTACACTGTCAAAGCAGGAAAGAATGCTCTGATCAGCACCCCATCCCCAGATGTGGCAACAGTACTCCCTCTTAGGACGTATCTTACTTTCATGCAGGTAGATGATTGCGTCAAGATTGAGATACCTTCTGGATAAGCAGAATGATCCAACAAGTCTGACAAAAATGATCACTGCAATATTTTTTATATGTCTATGTTGCATTGTAGCAATAACATTATGTTAGCATCTAATTGGAATATTTCTGATCAATTTTAACAATTTTATGCAACGATACTGATAAATGTGATACATAAAGATTAAGTTAGATAAAGATGCACTTGGAAAACTGTCACTATTCATATCAAATTATCTTAGACAAGAGACAATCTAGAGAATGTCGAACCTGGTAGGAATATGGAAAGACAATACATAGAGTCTGGTGCTGAGCAATACAACGCTGTGATTGGTCGAAAAGGTTTGACGTTTTAAGGTTGGTTTTCTAAATGATCAGTCAGTCAATACAGTTGCATTGGACATAGAAATACACTGCCATATATGGCGTACTCCTCCTATACCTGCATTCAGAAATGATAAAAATAGACTCTATGACTTAATTCAGCAACAAACCGTCCTGTGATGATTCGTAAGTAAAATCAAATAAAATTGCACATATCTTATGACATTCGTGGTCATTAATTAATCAATGCAATCTAACCACATGAAGTAATATTCAAAAACGGCGATGCATACAGTTAAGATATTAATGTTCAGACGAAGCAATTAATTCGGTTATTCAGGATGTTAGCACTAATGTGATTAAAAAATATAAAACTGAACCACGTTTTAAATGTTCAATGCATTACGATATCACATGAATTTATTTTGTAATAATACTAATTATTATCCTTATTATTTGTGATAATTATTATCATTATTATTTGTATTATGAATAATAGTAATAATAATTATCTATTTGTAATTAAAATTAAGTATATATCTGTTCAGAGCTTTTCCTGTACGATTCCAGACTCACATGCTATCTACGAATGCTCAATACAAGGGAGGTATAGTGTAGTATAAGTTATGTTGTAATAAGGTCATCTTCCTAGCCATTACCTCCCCCCTTTGTTCGTACGTTATGATACCATTCTCAGAGATATTACTTCTTATTCTAGGGAAGGGGAATTAAATGTTCGTCTGTGATGATACCACCATCCCAGGCTAGCAAAAACATATCATTATTATGAAAATAATTTTTGCAAACACATTTTACCACATAATTAGTTTGATTGCTTCGGGATAATAAGGTTCCTACAATTCGTAAAACGTCACGGGGGTATCTGCAGTATATATCCGTCCTGGGATTTATACATATATAGTCAGGAAAACTAAGCTATGAAAAGGACTCTTATTTGTAGAGCATAATCACGTGATTGTAGAGAGCAGCATATCTGAAATAGTCAGCAATTAAGTAGTCAGTTGATGAAATATTTCCGCGGCTTTTTTCTTCATAGTCAAACTTGTGTAAGAAATCGGAATCTGAATGTGACCGGAGGTTACTATAGCAGATGGTTATTGGGAAAATTAAAACCACTTACGTAAATTATAACTGAACAGAACAGATCGATACATGTATTGAAGTTGTTTCCAATACATGATTTATATTGCGAGTCATATTCCAGGAGGCAGACGCGAGATTAATAAAGGTAGCAGGGGGAAACATTGACAGAAAAAAATGACTTATCAACATCAATAAACAAATCGATCATTTACAATTCACAGCGCCATCAAGAAATGTTAAGATTTAAAATAAAAGAAGAAATACAAATAAACCCACAACAGGAAATGGGAAGGACGAAAAGAAAATGACGAAACAAAATAAATAAAAGTGTTGCGTACCTATAATACACAGCTTGTCTTAATCCAGTTGAGCACACGTAGGCATTGTCATCTGAGGAACACATCTTAGAGTGAAACCATCAAATTGCTAAATTTTAATTCCCCCTTGTTATGAAAATATATGCACACATTGAGTAATAGGCGAGAAGAGTGGGAGCGAAACGTTGACATAAATATTTGAATTATTGGCATCAATAAAAAAATCACTAATTTACAATGTATAACCAGATCATGAAACAATAAAATATAAAATGAAAAGAACAAATAAAAAGACGAAAATAGAAAAAAAAATAAAGAAAGAATAAAAAAGAGGCAGAGTTAAAATAAACAAATCGTTATATTCCTATTGTTTAGAGCGTGTCTTAATTCAAATCAGCACACATGTAAAATGTAGTCATGAGCAGTAAAGCCATATCTTAGTCAACTGATCACTTTGACTGAATCCTAGCCCAGGCATGACACCCTGAAATGACAAGCTAATCAACGAATCTATGATATACTGTTGTGTTTCGTGTAATATCCGAGGAGATAGAAAAAAGCAGTTAGAAAGGTCAAATATGCACAAAAATAATCAAGATATCAATAAAGGGAGGCGCGAGAGCGCTCTATCCCTTAATAGCCCTCACGAATAGCCTATGTTGGAAATCTCATTTCTTTAATCAATCATAACTCAAAAACCAATAAACCAAATCAGTTAAAACTTTGCACAGAATTTTTATTTTATAAGTTCTATAAGTTTGTAGAATTTTAGTATCATTAGTCAAAGCAACCCAGAGATCCAGAAAGTTCAATCATGAAATCATGTTATCTGTGTGTACGTACGTACATACGTACGTATGTGCCACCCTGTATCTCATCAACTATTTGATGGATTCAGCTGATTTTTGGCAGAGATAGAGGTTATAGGGTCAGGTTGATGGCATTTTAATTTCAGATTACCATATACCTTAGTTTCTCAGAAAAAATTTTTAAAAATGTAAAATGTCCAGTATTTATACACTTTATTCTATATCTTATCGACAATGTGATGGATTGAGCTGATTTCTGGCAAAGATAGAGGTTCTAGTGTCTAGTTGATGCCATTTTAAGTTCAGTTTACCATATATCTTGATTAGTCAAACTACCAACTATATCAGTTATGTGAAGGCATTGTATTTAGGCATAGCCTTTACACAAGTAGTGACATTCCATGAAAAATGCCAGTATACTGAAATCATATGCGAGCCCAACACGGCTATGTATTTTACTGGTAGGAATTTTTCTTCAGCGCACCTCACACACTTCATCCACTCATGGATAGAAATTTATACCGTAGTGATGTGATAATGGAATGGTTTGGTTGATATGTAGTCATACCCTTAATGACAATAAAAGTGTAAACATGTAGGAATTTCCTTGCTTTTGTACATTTAGTGTATATGAATTTTCATCTTAACCCTATTAAGGGCATATGATTTCAGTATACTGGCATTTTTTATGGAATATAATATATGGATTGATAATTGATATTACAAAAACAGTATTGTAATAAACAAGTAACAGGATGAATGAGTAATCTAACCTATATATATATATATATATATATATATATATATATATATATATATATATATATATATATATATATATATATATATATATATATATATATATATACCAACTGGACAGACTCTATGTCTTTTTACACGCACGTTCTCACTCTTCATTACTTAATATTTGTTTCAAATTTTGGATTTTGGCTTTTCAACTGCCAACTTATCTATCTATGTTATTCCTCTGATGATAAGATTTTAATATTTGAAAAGCCTTGGCTTATGGAAATAATAATAAACATGTATTTACCGAGTACACCTTGCATTGAACAATCGAAGTTGAAATAAATTTGTCATTGGTACATTTTTATCCCTCTTCTTTCATCTATCTTAATATATATATATATATATATATATATATATATATATATATATATATATAATTATGTTTAGTACGCAGTCATTATTATCGGTTGAAAACCGTCTAAATTACACTTAAAACGTTGTTTATGGCAATGTTGTACAAGAGAAACTGTCCACTGATCACAAATTCGGAATAGTGGCACGAGAGCAAGAAAATTAGATATCGCTTATTTTTATATTAAAAATCATTATCATATCATTTTATAAAAATGTATAATTAAAAGAATCATGTTGTTAATAATTGTGTAATAAATGTCTATAGTAAACAAGAAGTCCAGGTAATTTACTATAAAACAAAATTCTTATATTACAAACCGATATGTAAAGACAAAGGGATTTCCAGATGGAGAAATTTGAAGAATCAAAATTGTATCTCTTCCGGAAGAAGATTTAAAAATGGTTAGACAAACATCCAAAGAATAAATAACAAGCATATGCAAATAAATACAAATTTGATGTAACAAGTAAGAGATGCAAAACTTGGTTCATAATAGCTTACATGTACCAATGTACCGAGATAACTCAAATGCCTACTGGAGAGAACTTGAAGGCCTACTGGAGAGAAAAAAAGGCCTACTGAAGAGAACTAACGCAAGTAATATTAATAGATACTGACATTGCAACGCCAATGCATTAACTGTGTTCAGACTAAATGATTTCTACATTTAAAGTTTTAAAGAAGAGTCAACTTCTTTTTTGTCAGGACATCTTGGCATGCGGATATTTCCTCCTACAAGTAAACCCTGACCAAATATGTAAACAAACATAGTATTCGAAACCTAAATAAAATCCCCTCAACAAGGCCCTACATTTGCTCATACTATGAATAGTGCGCTTTCTCCGAGTAATGTTTCCTCAAGTAATAGCACTTAGATGGATACTCTGCCAGATTAAATGAATTCTTGTCCTTGAATCCTGTAAAACCAACAAACCACAAGAAAGATATACTGTAATACAGTAAACTGGTCAATTGGGCAGAGGAAAATGGATGTGCTTCACTTCTTTACTAAGCTTGAGAGATAGAGGAGAATCTTGATTGCACACTCGGATATCTATGTATCTTATATAGAGTCCAAGTGTTAGTTCCAATAAGGGGCCCCTTGATTTCTGAGAAATTCGACTGAAATAAAATTAAACAGAAGAGAGAATGTATTAAAAAAAACACGGAGTAGATAGAAATATGAAAGAGTATGCATACTCATAGAAATTCAAGTGTTTTGAATAATTCAATTTAATCCCTTCTAACTATTTTCCCTTGTAAAGTATGTAATTCTAATTTTCTCAATCATTACGGTAAACATTTTACACTTTTAATTGTTACGATACCCTGCTTCGTATTACTGTCAATCCCAATATTACATTGCAATTTATAAGTCTAGAGAGTTGAACCCGTGTTCGAGTGCGATGTTTTATATGGGGTCGTATAAAGGTGTTATATGTGTTTAAAACAACGTTTTAGATGTGTGATGTGTGATGTGTGATGTGTTTTGTGTTCGAGCCCTGTCGGGTTTATATCACTACTTTTTCGTTAAAAGGTTGCCAACATTTTCGTACTTTCACCTGCACGTCCTGAGGATCGGAGAAACTAATGGCATTAAAATTGAATCAAACGAGTCAATAGACGTAATATGCTGATTCAAACGAATTACGCTTTGTTACGGATGCTAGTTCATTCGAGTAAATTATTAAAATAAAGACCAGTAATATGTTGAGTCATAGAACAAATTTGTTCTGTGCAAATAGAAAAGAAACATGAAACAAAAAGATATTTAATATCAATCCGATTTGATCGATAAATCGATATTTTGAATGTAAAGTACTCAAATTATCACAGCAGCATGCATTTCAAGAAAGAAGTTTCAAGTTTAATTCAACACGTGACTATACATCGCGGTTAAATTCTATTACATAAAATATCATTAACATTTCGATTCAAAATGCTTTAGCTAAAGAGTCTTCTTCATTTAACACTTGGGTTACTTTATTGGCCTAATAGATAACGGTGCAGACTATGGATCTTATATATAATATAACCTCTTGTTTTTATGTATCCATTTAATACCTTGTCTATCAATGTAATGGGTACAATAGCAACGTGTATTCATTTACCGGTAGACAATTAGTCGATTTTGAGTCGTTCTTCAGCGTTTAATAAACCAATGGAAACATTTTAAAAGAAATAACTGAAAAATGAAGTTAAGTGAGTAGTGATGCATGCTATGGAATCAGCAAGCTGTGATCAAATCATATCAGATATTTTCTGTTTACGTACACACAAATCTCCTCAGTAAAAAAACACTCCAACTAAGTTGAAATAGCAATGCAAATGAATCTGCAATCATTGTTCATATATAGTGACCCTCCTAAATACCATCCATGAAATCAGTAATATCATTCAAAATTCTTTCTGGAAGCCAACCAAATTTAGTACAACTAAACTTCCTGTAGTGTTATACTTATAAGAAAAGGGGTTAATGGATCAAAGACACTTTGTGGATCTTCGTTTGTTTGTGGATTCTGTTGTGGTTGTTTGGGTGGCCAGCAAACCATCACCCTAGCGGCTTGCAGGGAATTAAGAATTAACAGATACACAAAGGACCGCGATTTAAAAATAATAATTATTATTTACCTTCTTACGCTGATTTGCCGTTGAAAAGTAAAATTATGTGAGTGTGTGTATATATCCGCTTAATGAAACCCGAATAGTTCTTCCATTGAAACACGAGTGTATCTGTATAATAAATATATTTGTATGAAAAAAAAAATTTTTTTAAATGTATCAAACTCTAAGAAAAAATGCAGATTTATAAAAAATGTAGATTTATTAAAAAAAGTCTGTATTTTCTTGACATGGACTCTTTTATGGATCGAGCATTCGAATTTCAAATTAAAATAAGTGAATGCATTTATTTATAGAAATATGGATGTATTCATTTGTTAATGTTGAAAAAAATCTGCATAGTTATTAATTTCTAAACTATTATAATATCAAACTCTATTTGTACTATTAAATATATAATGTAAGGTTGGCTGTTGTTATCTTACAGGTTCTCCTAACAAAATTCAATTTCTTAAGAGGATAGCTCGAAAAATATTTGCCGACATTAGATTTGAAAGCGCCTAAGTTGTAATCTTCTGGAAAGGAGGTTTAGTTCTTCATTAAGAATTATAAAAATAAACATGAAATTGAATATAAACACAACATATCAATGAAAATTAACGATGATCGAAAAGAGCGAAAGTGCTTGAGAAAGTAACAAAACATGAAACTTTCAATCCATACATCCTAACCTACACGAAAGCTAGCTTACAGAGTCGAGATTATAAAAAGATACAAAGGTGAACATTATGACACCTTTAACCAGACAATACTTGATAATAATTAGCTGCCGAAGTATAAATACTTACATAATATTTCATGCTTATAATTTAAAATCATTCTATAACAACCATCTATATAGTCGTTCACGTACAGCTGTATTGTCACATCACGACT
>OY744522.1:164168075-164188075 GCA_963556195.1 Sepiola atlantica | reverse complement strand
GGATGTCTATCGAGTATATTTGGAGCCTTTTCCAGACAAATGGACATACACACAATAAACGTATTGTAAATAAATGTATGTATATTGCAGTAATTTTAAAGTCGATTTAGTGAAGAAATTGTAACCGCTATGTTGAATAATGGAATTATATAAAGAACTATGTTTGTTAAACATATTCTCGAAAAACGGGAATGAGTATAACTTTATACGTAATAGAGAGAAATAACGTAATTCGACATTCTCGAAAATCAGCGGAATTAGTGGGATGTGTGCGTAATTTCTTGTATTTTGTAGTAAATTAATATCAGACGAATGCTAAATAATAAGGGTCACATTTTTAAAAAGTATACGTTGTTTATTAGTTTCCGGTGTTGATGGGGAGAGTGGTAGCAGTAAAGTTATAGTGGGAAATAATTTTTTGCTACCCAATGTATGAAGTATGTTTTGGGGAGAGTCGAAGATAGTAGACCAAAAGTAGTATTTAGTGTTAGCTTTAGTAAAATCACAAATTTACTATAACACGCTCGAGTGAATAAGCGTAATGTAGTGGTGAGTTTAGTAGCCTATGATGCTTGTAGTCATTTTCCTATTCTTGACAACGGTACAAGGAAAACATCGTCTATACTTTATATAGAAGATCAGTAAACGTTATTACACAAGTCAAAAGCAATTATTCTTTCCGGAAAAAACAGCTAACATTTTCTAGATTCTTCTGTCATCATCATTACATTTCATCTAGTGTTGTGGTACCAGTTGTTTACTATTTTGTTCTCTAGTATATCGAGTTGACAGTTATCCTTCAAAGAATTACAATTTTACCCGTAAACTTCTAATCTAGGTGTTCATGTTGTTATACTTGCATGGTGTTTTCATCTAAGCCCTTCCCGAGTCATTCTCTCTGGTACCATCAGAAACGTCTTATGAGGAGATATAAAAGATGTTGTCCGTACGTTTTCATCTGTTTAAGTTGTTTTGTAGTTAATATATGGCAGAACTGAATAAATAAAAGATCGATTTCTCGGTGACTGTAACTAGATGACTTAATTGTTGTCTTTATGTCGCTGATATACCTCTTTAGAAGAACGTGCGTATTCTGCTTTTAAGGGTAATCTAAGTATTGTTTATTTGACATTGCACATGAATACCTATGGAACAATTTGGCCGGATTTTACCGTTTCCATCGATATATGCATTGCATGAGATATCAGCATAGTCTAGATGGGAGGGTGTGTAATTGGCTTACTGAATATCATCACAGCCTATGATGTAGGCTATGCCGGGTTAAAATCACATCTGATATACCCTTCTCAGAAACACATCTTACTTCATGGGAAATTTATGAATCCGCACCCTCAGTTGTAGACAAGTAACCGATTGTGTTCACTTAAAAATAAACACTAACTCGTTTCCAACATATACACCCATGTTGTTGCATATTAACCATTGCTTATTTATTTCAGTTAGTTCGAATCAACAGTTCAAACTCAACTGAAAAGTCATACTTAGTTTTACTTCGCCAAGTTTCTGAGTGTCTTCAAGTGTCTAAGACTGATCATATTCGCCAGCTACAACAAAAGTGGTTGTTGCATTCTTCGTACACTGATTAACATTCGATTAAGCAACTCAACACATTCTTACATGAACTTGATTTATTTGACCATAGTCGTCTTGATAGGCTCAGAAGGAAAGAAAGTAAAAAACAGTGCGCGAGAGAGAGACATATTGATACGCGCATAGCTTAATTATTTTTTCGCTAGACCATTTTATAAATATGTCAGATTCGAAGCTTCCATGCAGACTGGTTATTCTCTCCACGCTATTAATGGCTCGTCTGACGTAACTTAGGCGAAACTCATTCTAACGAAACGCTCTTTTCATCCAAATGTCACATGCTACCCCGGTCTACAACATATCTTATTTATGGCTTGTATCTACACAATATCTTTTAACAAATATATCTACTTGCTTAGATACGCAATAATATTCATCAATTGTTAACATCTTTATATTCACTTACACGACTTCACCACAAGGTTATCGTCTCTGCGCACTCTCCCAGTGCATTTCATTTATATGAATAAGATATGACCTAAATTAAGACACTACGTAATTGACGTGATAGATAACATTGCGGCTTACGGGGTCAGCCATGAAGAATTAAAATCAGAACTTATCTATTGTGATCATTTACGGACTGATTCCGTTGGAGAAGTTTGTGTTCTGGTGTAATAGAATGCGCTTGACCAATGACATAAATGTAAGCAGATCTAGTCAGCAGTTGAGGGTATACATGTTAGATAAACATTTACTGTTTTGTTAATATTTCCTTTGTACATTGATTCCGACGAATATATACTGTAGATATATATATGAATACGTATGTCTTATGCAATCTTATATTATCTTGCACGAATCCCTATGTGCTTCTTCTCTAAACCCTGAACACCATATAATCATATTTATCATATTTTCAATTACTAAAATAATGTAAGACGTCATCAATTTATGGTTATTGAGCGTAAATTCTAAACCTAGAATATTCTAAGAACCCTTAATTCAACATTATTATCACCGTTGTATTATCTGTAAACTCTTACTCGCGAGTTGTGTTTTATATTGGTATAAGTCTTTGTTTTCAATTGCATCCCTCGTAAGTGATAATATGAATCAATAATTGAACACTAGTAGTTTGAGATCGAATTATAAGTAAATGTGTATGGTGTTATGAAATACCTGGACACATGTCATCCTTATTGAAACTAATTTCAATTTTCTAACTGTTAAAATAACAATTTCTATGACAAACAAGCAAACTTTCTCTCTTATATAGAGATATAAGATTACGCGCATACATTTTATCGCCTAACAAAACTGGTACTAAACCTACAATTACTACTACTACTACTACTACTACTACTACTACTACTATTTCTACTACTACTACTAGTGATGATAATAATAATTGTATTAATGATGATTCTGACGATGTTCGTATAATAATAATGATAATATTATAAGCTATTTTATCACAAAATTACATTAACATAACGCAGTTTCCAAACCTATTATTATTTGTTAATTTATGACTTAAACTAAATAAATTATTAAGTATTTATGCAATTTACATTTAATGTTTCTGTAATAATACTTATATGTGGTTCACGAGTGATCTCAAGAGTTTTTTTAGGTATCTTGAGCTCATGGCTCACGCTAGTTTTATATACAACAGTATCAAATCACAATTCCTCAGAAGGAAAATATGAAGAAGTGTATATAGTTATACACCTTTACCATTTCGTAAATAAATAATTCAGGTAGATCATACTGTACATCGAACAGATGGTGTACATAGACAAGAGTATTCTATTAATCATATCAAACTAATCGTTTATAAAGACTATTATTAACCTAAATAGGGTTGATATGCCGTACGAAAACCAAACCAAGTCTAACCAGCATAATTTCACGTTGGGTTAATTAAGCAAGCCTACCTCAAAACAAACACACACGTGATTCACATTTGACACTTGCACGATTTACGCTTAACAAAACTGAATATTAAACAGAGCGTCAATAACAGACGCACAAAAGAGAAAGATAAAAATAAAATGCGAAATTCTTGTCAATCGGACAAATTTATTCCGCGCCACAAACGGCTCGATCATAAATTCATTAATTATTGCATTAATTAATCAGTCGGATTATGGAAAAGAAGAGAAGATAAACGGTACGATGTAGAAAGTGTGTGAGGAAGAAAGTGATTGAATAAAAAGAAGAGGATATGGGTTATTTACAGAAGGAAGAAAAGGGATAAAAAGAGAATATGATTTGTAAAGAGAAAAGGGAGGAAAGAAAAAGAAAAGTGTGTGAATTAGAGATAGAATGGAGAAAAGAGGAAAATAGAAGACGACTTGAGTTATAGAGAGAACTGGGTCGTGAAGAAAAACCGAAAGGATATTAATTAAAGGAAGACAAATTAGATGAAACATGACGAAAGAGGATGTTGGAGAACCAGGACGTTCAAACAGAGGGACACGAAGAAAAATAGAAAAAGTAATAGAAGGAAAATAGAACAGTATTTTATATATATATATATATATATATATATATATATATATATATATATATAAGTAAATTTCGTGTACAACAGAATCGTAGGATTAATTTTAGAGGAAGCATTATTATAATCAATGTAACAGACGAGTGGAAAAAAAGGAAACTTGTTAAAATTACCTTAAGGCCTTGTCGTCTGACCCTATGAGAGGAAACGTCAGAATGGTAAATTAAAAACTAAAAGTCGAATGAGATATGAGGGGAAAACACTTATTTCAGTTCGAGGAAACGATTGAGAGGAAAAAAAGGGTAAATCTCTCAACGTTATGGTGGCTTTGAATCATTAAAGATCTCCAACTGATGCTTCAAAATCTTTTGTCTACACAGGCTAGGTCTTCTTCTACTCAACGTTGTTTTCCGGCAACCATGTTGAGGGTAGTTTACACGACTCGAACCTTTTTCTCTTCTTTTCGTAAGGATGTTTTGCCAGCTATTCAAAAGAATTCTGTAGTTTATAAATGGATGTGTCAGTGTGGAGCTGACTACGTTGGCAAGACATCCCAAAGATTAGAATTTAGAATATCCCAACACATACCACGTGATATTCGCCTGTACAAGGTTTCGAGATCATCCGGGAACTTTCAGGCACAAGAATCAGCCATCGGTAATCACATCGTTAGTACAAATAGTTGTTCTGACAAGTATTCTGATGGGTGGTTTTCTGTTTTACACAGTGCCAGGTCGAACTACCATCTCAATATTATTGAGGCGTTAGTCATTAACAACTCTCGACCTAGCCTGTGTAGACAAAAGATTTTGAAGCATCAGTTGGAGATCTTTAATGATTCAAAGCCACCATAACGTTAAGAGATTTACCCTTTTTTTCCTCTCAATCGTTTCCTCCAACTGAAATAAGTTTTTACCCCTCATATCTCATTCGACTTTTAGTTTTTAATTTACCATTCTGACGTTTCCTCTCAGAGGGTCAGAGAACAATTTTCCTTTTTTTTCCACTCGTCTGTTACATTGATTATAATAATGCTTCCTCTAAAATTAATATATATATATATATATATATATATATATATATATATATATATATATATATATATATATATATATATGGGGTAAGGTACACGATAATTCATATGTTAAACAAAAGAGAAAAAAAATTGGCTCCACCCCCCAAAGAAAATTTCCCCGATCCCCCCATCCCAAAAACATTTTTTACATCCCACCCCAAAAAAAGTGTTTTTCTCTCCTCAACCCTGAGAAATATTTTAAGTTAAAAACAAAAATTTGACCCCCCAATCTTTCCCCGACCCCCCCCCCAAAAAAAAATACAACATTTTTTTACTAACCATGCTATGCATTGCTTAACTTCTCCCTTTAACCGATAGTAATGACAACAGAACGTTCTTAACACTGTATTGTCTTATTCCTGGACAACGTCAAATACTAGGAGACCTCCAGAGCTCTACTAAAATCACTCTTTCTAATTCCCCTACCGTTGATGAAGGCAATAGTTCGAATAGAAATGAAAAAAAAACAATAATGTGACAATGGCATAAAAATAATATCAGAACCAATCACTATGACGTCATATACCTATCAATGATACGTCATGTACACATAATAACATTAAAAATCGTGATCACATTAAACGAAAAAATAGCTATTTGACTCCTTAAAAATAGATCTTTTTTTTTCTATTTCTAGATATTATTTCCCAGAGGTTATGCCGGTAAAAATACTACAGCTACTGATCCCAATTGTGTTCCCCCCTAATTCTCATATATATATATATATATATATATATATATATATGAAATATATATGATGCGATGAAATTAAATACTGTCTTGTTCTTAAATTCCCGATACAGTTTTTCATGGTAAACAACTGATGATCCCTTAAATAATGTTAGAAGTAAACTAATATAATAACTGAACAAGTTAAATTTACTTACATGAGTGATTTCCCACTGAACGACTTGGGACTTTTTTTATGAATATAGTATTAATGGTTGAGAAACTTCCAAGACTATATATATATATATATATATATATATATATATATATATATATATATATATATATATATATATATATATATAGTCTTGGAAGTTTCTCAACCATTAAAACTATATTACTATATCAATTACATACTGCTTTATACTTTATTCTCTAACCATAATTAAATTCATCCATGGCTACTTCTGTTTGTAAAGTCATTATAAGACGTTGTATATGTATGTATGTGGGTATATATATATATATATATATATATATATAAAGTATATATGTATATATGTATATATATATATATGTATATGTATCTGACTGCGTGTATAAATATACATATGTGTACATATGGCATGCATTTGTGTATATATATACATGTATGTACGCATGTGTATGAGTGGATGTACGTATGCATTTTTTATTCGTTTGTGAGTATGTGTTCACGTATCCTTGTGTATAAGTACGTCTGCAAATATATGGATACATCTAGAACCTGATACGTCATCCCGATATAACTTCAAAGATCTCTCGTCGTAGTTGCTTAATTTTCCGGTCTAGCAGATGCCACATAGCCAGACAATAGTCCTACAAAACTATGCTTCTATATTATTCCGGACCGTCTCCCTCAATGTATTCTTGTATCTTTTGTTCCTTTCTCTCAATGTATTAACATTAACTTTCTATCTTTATTTAATATGCTCACTTTACTCTTCACTCTTCTTCTTTTGACACTGTCTGCTATTTTGCAATTTCCCTGAACCTCCCCTACCTAAAATACATTTAAGTTTTCGCTTAAGTTGGCTCCTGCTGATTTTAAATTTAAGCCTAACATTAAATATTATATTTTTCATTTTCCAATCCATATCTTATTAACCATGTCTTTTTTTATCGAATCCTACTGCATATTTCTACTCCGTCACACACACACATATATATATATATATATATATATATATATATATACCATAGTTATTTCACCGAAACAGGTCCACACTATTTAATTTTAAGTCTAGATTAATATCGAGAAACCGATAGAAACCTGAATTGATGGTATAGAAATGTATTTTGATATAAACGTAGCAAGCCAGTGTATTGATGTACTCCTCTCCAGGAGTTAGGCACAAGGCCAGTTTTTATCTTACTCCCACAAGTAAGATGTGACCCAAGGTCGGGTCGGAAAAGTGGGGTTTAAAAATTGTCTAGGCAGCCCCGTCGGCATTCCCCGGTAGGGACGCCTCAGGCAGTAAGCAATAAACTTACTCTTCCCCAAAGAGGGGAGGCAAAGCCTGGGAAGGTGGACCTCCCAGAACTGTACAGGACAGACCCATTGACCGGCGTAAATCAAGACCCGAAGGCCAAGACAACACCAGTATGGGATGCAGTATCCATCGGAACAGATACTACACTTTGATCTTAGCCAAAAGGCCAGTGTAGCTAGCGTTGAACCATTAGATAATCTAAAATCAGGATATAGAACTTTTTCTGAAATTTGATAATATTTTAACGGAAATAGCGATATTAGTATGAGGATTTTGTGAAAACTAGTGGTTAGAGAATAATTTTCGGACGATGTGTTAATTTCAAATTTAATAATTTACTAGAAATGTTAATTTCGATTTCTCATTAGCATGCGGGGTTCTAATTAGTGCATATTATAAGTTAAAATATGTATTGAATCAGGATGATGTTTGCATAGCGGTGGAAAAACGATATAAACCTTGTATTCTTCTGTGCACATATATACGGATTAGCATGAGGATACATAGATTCACTAACACGACTCTATTTTGTTTTGGATACACGTATAGCTTAACCATGAAACTATCAACTATAATAAGGCATAAAGCAATTTGAGTACGTAAAAATGTTATTTATAGATTTTAAATTATGAAATGGAAACTCAGGTTGAAGTTAGATTAATATGCAACTCCCGCTGTAGTCTTTGATGTGTAGTATTTATTGAAGGGGTAGGTTAAATATGAGTGAGGATTAGGGATATATTCAGTTGTGTTGTGAAGTCAAGGGCATACCTCTATATACTTTGCAGATTGTTTTCTTAGAAGGTCAATATATCTTAACGATTACGTATTTGAACTTAGCCATATAGTTCATTCAAACTTAAAAAAAAGAAGGATGAAAGAATGAAAAAGGGAAATAAATAGATAATTTAAGTTGTGTATTTTATTTGTAAATAAGAGTTTCGCAATCGCCAACTTCTTAATAAGACATGCAACATATTAGATATTATAAATCAAATAAAATTTACGAATTTAAGATATTAAACAAGGGCAATTCTCAAGTAAGAGAGACGACATTGCAGTATGGGTGGAAATTGTTTGTCTACATGGGTACTGCTACATACATTTGAGAGGTGAAATAATATGAGTTAATGGCCCCTCGTTTACCATATCATTCTATAGCATTCTGGGAGTTAATATCGATGGTATATATTGTTTTGCTCTTCCTATTTTCTATCGTCGCTGATTTGCATATCTCATGTTTATTCTGTAAAAAAACAGCTCCGTGGCGGTCTTCCAATAAAATTGCGCAAATCGTAATATATAATACTTGCGTTTGTTTAAAAATGTGCATCTTGTCCTAAAACCCCAATTGATATCTGCGTATTATTTAAAGAGGGTTACATAAAAATCTGTAATATTTCCATTATCTCCCCTACACGATTATTTATTTCTTTAAAACTCTATAGAATTGTTTCATAAGCTGTAGGCACGTGTTATAACCCCAAAATGTTTAAATGGTTTTATACGAGCAACTGGGTATAAGCATGCTGGAATATTCTAAATATATCAAATTCAATCGCTCCAGTTTTATGAAATAAAATTTGTTTAGCAGAAAACTCTTTGAACATACTTTTGTTGGTTTCACCAAAAGAATATATCCTATTCCAAGTCAAGTTATATATTCATTTTATCTTAATCGTCTTAGTTTCAATGTATAAACCCTCTAAATTCTCTGAAACTCATAAACACTATGAAAACTATAAAGATTTTAAAAAAATCCTTCAAATCTCTTTTTCCTCATTACCCCCCTCAAATTCCTACAAACATTAAAATTTTATGAATTTAAAAAAAAATATGCGAAATATCTCTTTCCGGAAATGAATTTCCTCACTGGAAAATTAGTATTCATATCATGTGTCCCTTAACGGAATCCATGGGAAGTTTTCCTGCGGAGAGATCCCTACTAATTAAATAAAAATCAATATCTAAAAAGAAAAACAGCGAACTTTTCCCAGAATGACCTGTCGCTTACTCTGAGATCAAATATGTCTGAATATAGACGGAAACAATTTGTTTATAAATATAAACAAACAAACAAAAACACTATTTTTTCTGAGTCCGCTACAGGCTTTAAACCTATGGTACATTCTTGATTCGATCTGATCTGTTGTAAAATTATATATATATATATATATATATATATATATGTGTGTGTGCATATCTTTATTTTATCATTACAAACGCACCACCTATTTTAAAATATTGTACTTGTATGTTATGTCTTCACATTAGTTAGCGTGAGAGTATTTATAAATAAAAACGAAATGCTTTTACGATTATCATTTTAATATATATATATATATATATATATATATATATATATATATATATATATATATGTATATATATATATGTATATATATAAAAGATTTAAAATATATATATATATTAAGTATACCATTAAAGTAAAATCTAGCATGAAAAAATGATGCTCGATATGCAATATAGAGCAATTATGTAAACAAGGTAAATTACAATCAAGATTGTATGAAATATTATGAAGTCATCAGTTGTTTAAAACAAGGGGTTTCTAAGGAAATAAATGTTATTATTCCTTCCTCTCTTTTATTTAAACGCCTTGTTGGAACAACTGATGACAATAGATATTGTAATTTATATAATCATTGTTCTCATCTTTTACTTGTTTATATATATATATATATATATATATATATATATATATATATATATATATATATATATATATATACATTTTATGTGCATGTTTATATTTTTACCATAAAGTTATATTTTTTTTATTTTTCAAATACGAAAGAATTCTTCATCTTAGCTGATAAAATTAATTAAGATCATACACTGATGAATAAATAAGCGAATAATAAAATAAATAATTAATGAAAGAAAAACAGAACAAATGGAGGAATAAACAAGCAAAAGTAGAAGCAGATATATTGCAGTTATAATTAAAGTAGAACGTAGGAAAGATTGAAAAAGAGGTGATGACAAGTATATCAAAATAGAAAAGGGACCAGGATTTATGTAGAAAGTAGCACAAAAGAAAAGCCAAGAAAAATCAGTTAAAAAACGAATTGATAGAAATAAGAAAGAAAAAAAGAAAGGAGGTTATGAAAGAAAAATAACTTTAAGTACAAATGGTGGAATTAGAAAAGAAAGAAAAACGCGTACAAAAGAAGAAACGCGTGAATAGAGAAAGAATGAAATGTTTAAGTTATTTATGTAAAAAATGTAAAAGAAAGAGAGAAAGGCCCGAGGTAATACAAGACAAAAAAGAATCAAGTCTTTTGTTATGAGAAATAGCTCAAGACAAGGCATGAACCCACTTGATGTAAGTAGCTAAAAGGTATGCCACTTTAAAGTCAAAACAAGCCAACGATAAGTGTTTGATCGATAGATTCTGACCCAGATAACAGCAATTCTTCCCCCTGAGTCAAAAACATCGCTCATTGAATGTGAGGACTAAAGGACAAAATAAGGGAAGCGAGAGTTACGAGGCTGCCGAAAGTAAAGCCAAGGTTCATTTTCTACTCTCTTTAATCCTTTGTATTCTATCGTTATTTGAATAGGTGGTTGACATTAACAGAAATTCTTCGTCCTCTTACTACAACTGCAAAGGTATTTTCTCCATATTCCCGTCGTCCCGTCTCTGAAATACATCACAACGAGACTGTTGTAATGCAGACTACGTTTTCAAATCTAATGCCACCAAATATTTTTCATAAAACGTTCCCATCAGTAAACCAATGTTGTTCACTCCATTTCTTCTGTGTGAATCCTCTCATGATATTTTTCATCAGTTAACTGACAATCCATCACCCTCATAAACAATTACTGCCGAGTGGTGATTGATATGAGTTAATTATTTATCTTGGAAAAAGAAACAAAGAAAGGAAGAACAAAAGAAAAGGAGAAAATTAAAGAAAAAAAAGGGATGATAATAAAGAAAGAACAAAGACTGTAGTCAAAGAATGAATGAAAAGAAGAAAGACAGTGATGTATCGTTAATAAAAGTATTAAACATACGCAGCAGAATAAACAACGAACGCGTTAATATCTATATTCATAAAGTTAGTAATACAGGATAACATATGCACATTATTTATTTTGTAAATGTTTACATTTAGGGGCTGTGTATATATAATTTGTTGTAGATTATTTTTTTAATGAAATTATTAATTTTGGATATATATGCTCGGCAACCCGGTGAGAAACATAGACATATTATCTTTTTGTAGGTTGTCACCGCCCCACCCCTAAAAAAATCGTACCTACTCCAAAACGATTTTAATCTCCTGAATTAAACTAATGAACGGATCATTATGAATGCTAAATCTTAAACTATTGAACTTATTATTAGGAGCTGTGGAATGTATATTTTTGGTCAAATAGTGAGTAACGTGGGCACATTATTGTTTTGTGTCACCCAAAATGTACTATACCCCCCAACGAAAAAAAAACATTAAAATGTAAAGCTTATTTTATATCTAGTGCTTATACCTTTTCTGAGACTAGTATAATAAGAAAAAGAGGTTTATTGCAAGACAGTGTACGATAATGGATATACATATTTTAATAATAGATTACTAATGCCCGATGCAAGACATATTTTTAATCGGTGCCAACTCTATATATACTACGTTTATATATGAAAAAAGTGGGTGTTAGCTATTCTGTTATGATAGAAAGAAAAAAGAAAAATAAAGAGGTTGGTTAAGAAACAAATAAATCAAGAATTAATTCATTAAAACTGCCATTAGTAAAAAAGAGAAATTAATGGAAGAAAAAGACAGACAAATACGACAAGGCTGTCAACGAAAAATTAAACACAGGGAAAAAAATAAAAACGACAATTTTGTCGACATCAAAAACTGGAAACCAAATATTTAACGAAATGTAAATACAACGCCAAAAAAAGCAAAACAAATATCAATGAAATAGAAGATGAAAGAAAATAAATTATTAGAATAAAATAAAATCAACACATGAACCCACAAGAAATAATTAAACACATTAAAAACGGACACATCGAGAAGAATAAAAGACTTTAATAAACGGACAGAATAGAAATTCCTAATCATAATTATGGAAAAGCGAAATTAAACGCATTCGCAATGTTTCTCTGAAAATCGTTTTTTTTTGTGAATAATGCGTAATGAGCACAACAAAGTGTTTATTTTCTTATTTTTCTTATTTTTTTGTTGCTTTTTCTCGTGATTATTCGAGGTTGTATTACATTAAAGGCTGCCATTTTTTTTTGAAATATCAAACAAAAATATCTGCATGTTTGTTACGTTCTCATTATTTCCTAGTATACCCATGGTGTCAATAATTGACGGCGTTAAGCAACATTATGTATTAAGTATTATATTAAACTACAGTCAGTAGTAAGTCGTAATTTTCGAAATTTGGGATGTGTGAAGTTACAAATATATTACCATTACTTCTATGTTCACTCTGATACGTGGGCAATATCTGCAAGAGTTACATATGTGAGGTAAACATAATATATTCGGTATCGTAAAAGGCCGAGGTGTCTAATAAGTTGCTGTTGCTCTGAGGTTCACTTTTATCTATGGACTATACGAAATTAGTTTTTGATACGGCATCAAACCGTATCTCATGATATACGCATACATTTACATAACGGCAGTTTAGCTAAAAGGCTACACTATGAATACATGTAATATAAAGTGATAAGTAGTAAGAATACACATAAAAACAAGAATAGGTTACAGGCTCCTTAAATTCCTACTAGAATTGTCCGCAATTTGTGTAACGGATATAAGTGCTAAGTAATAAGTTATAAGTGACAGTCTTCAGGAAGTTGAAGGGTGATCATCAGTGCGGGTGAAACTAAGAATACAATTACAAATTACTTAAGACTTTTACCTGCTCATGACGGACTGAACGCGATCAAGCCACGTCCGTGGATAAAATAAAGAGTGTCATTCGAAACTTTGCCCAGATTCCCGAGTTCGACAGAAATGATCCAAATAATACAAATTATCAATCTTCATCTAAAAATTCGGAAACATAAAAAAACATAGATACATATTTTTATATTCAAGTTCTTAGTTTTAAAATGCTTCGTAATTGATGTTATTTAGTATAATTTTGACAAAAGGCCGCTAAATTGACAGCATTTAATCCAGGCTCTAACGTTTATTAAGTCATTAGTAGTAGCTATCATAATCAAATATATAATTTATTCGAACAGATCTTTATGCAAAGTATTAAGCTATTCTAAGCAATAGTCTTGTAGCATATAAAATTTAACAGTAACATTAGTGCTGCACCCTCATGTCATACCCAACACACATATTCGTCATACATAATTGAACTCACGTAAAGAAATGTTGGGGAATTATAAAGCATGCGAATTACTATTTTGAATGTTATTCCATGTGCCAGCGAAGTGGCTGGTTAGGCCAACGTTCATACAGACCATAGCAATTATTTTAGAGTTATTATGGGGTGATCGTAATTTTATGCATCAACATTTTTATTCAAAGCCTTCTATGACACACGCAGCATAGTTTTTCATTCAAAATTTCACTTTTGTGTAGTGCGATTGAAATTAGCACCAGTCAGGCGTTCTTCTTATGCCACCTTAAGATATAGTTTCAAAGTAAACATATCAGGGACGACAGCTCGTGCTAAAATTAAACCAAAAACGAAGATGAGAGTTTGTCACACTTCTCATTATATATATATATATATATATATATATATATATATATATATATATATATATATATATATTTATATATATATATATATATATATATATATATATAATTACTTGTTCATGTATCCACATTAAATTTTATTAGGCGATATAATTTATTATGTATCAATTTTTTTCAGTATTTATATCAACAGTACTCGATACGTAAGTAGAGTTAGGTAGTAAGCTATGAAAATATATTTATGGCAATATATATATATATATATATATATATATATATATATATATTAATGATGTTACAGAATATCGGGTCAAATAAACATGATACCATCGGTTTCAAGCCAGGTTATTTTCCAAACCAAAACCCAATGTTTCGTTAAGTTAGTTTATAATAATAGACACCAAGTCGTGTGTCATCCTCGTGGAATTGTTAACGGTTTTCTTTTACTCTTTTGCTTTTGGTAATTAAATTACCTAATTTTGTTTATGTTAAAACTTTGAATGGATTAAAAAAATATATTCTTTCAGAAAAAGGTGGGAAAGAGAAAGTACGAACAATTTTTTAAAAATATCTTGTGTTATAATTTTAATGACTCCAAATAGTTACTTCAATGCAATACATACATACATCATTTAAGAGAAAGCCTCAAAACGCAGTATTATTTTTTTTTAAATATATATATATCCAGTCAATAATGGATACAACATCTCCTAGCAAACTGCTATATATTACTCCATCTGTAAGTTCAAAGATGATACTAGCAATGAAATACATATGAAAATACATGAGAAACAGCAAATTAAACTGTTTAATATTTAACATGAAGATATATACATTCCGGATTGTATGAAACAATCTCATCTAACTGATCTCTTATTTCATGTAGATTTTACATCATTGGTAAGCGAAATTTACAGTATATATTTTCCAAAACAATATATTCTCAAAAATGTATATAGTTTATTTAAAACCAAAATATTCTTAGTTAATCTGAATGTTCTTAGTCTATAACTTCATTTGCTTAAACTCTGTTCTTACACAATTATACTAGACTGTCTGTCTTTGAGTTCCGTAGATTATGGTGTATTTCTGTCTGACGCACACTCACTTCCAAGGGTGTCTCATGATTATGAAACCATCCTGCAACAAACATTTAAGATACTTGCAATCGAGAAAAATACAATCTCATTAAAACGTTAAATTTGGCATATTTACATAATAATTTTGTGATTCTTTATAGAAACATAGAAACATAGATGAATTCTGGTAGAAGGACATGAGTCGTCCTATGGCACCAGCTCCTTGTCTTCATCTTTGTATGCGTCCAGTGACGACAGCAGCATTATAATTGAATTTGATTTCTTGGTCAATCCAGAACTTATCCAACCGCTTCTCAAATATCTTTACAGTTTCGGCTTCAATTACACTTGATGGCAATCTATTCCACAAATCAACACAGCGATGGCTGAATGAATATTTTTCCAGGTTCAAACGTGCCTGTTTCTTGTAAAGCATCTGACTGTGTCCCCTGTTTCCCACTCTTGTATTGTTTCTAGTCAATAGTTTATCAGCATTGAAATCATATTTTCCAATTTGTAGCACTCAATCATGCCCCCACGTATTCTTCTATAGGCCAAACTTAGCAATTTAAGAGCTTTCAACCTTTCTTCATAACTCTGATCGTACAGTCCTGGAAAAAGTTTATATTTTACAAATTCCGCCCGTGAATCTGCGAATTGTGTATTGATGTAAGGACGTCAACAATCATTTTAACTCATGGCTTACAGTTATAAGTTTTACTTAATTGATCTGTCACGGAAGTTATTCCACAGTGTTTACTCGTAAATAATATTTCTTCTTCAAGATAAGTCATGTCGACAGCGATTCCAGGACCGCTGGCGGGTCGCACGCAGTTTGCTGCTAAACTGCTATTCACTGAACACTCTCGATCTATGTATCTAACTTGTCAGATGATTATCGAAGTGTCGTGACCTTGAGGGGACAATAATAATTTAGACAACACGATGGTATATTAACTAGAGTGTATTTACAGAAGTGTAGGATAGTATGTTACAAAAAGTCTGCGTAAGATACTGTAGCTATGACTGCCACAACACTTACTCGTAACTTTATTCGTAGCGTATGGAAGAGTTCGTCTATCTCCGAAATAGGGTAGATAAACATCACACACTCAAACTAAGCCAATCAAAACGTAACAAATAAAGATAAGTGATTTTCTAGATTTAATTTATAACTATCTATTATAGTAGTATAACCACAGTTAAAAGTAACTAATCGTTGTGATTAGATTCTTCTATATGCTTTTATTTTATTTCACCGGCGTGATTGTTTTTGTTGACCTGCAATGTAGTAGTTTATTGGGGTGTTTGATAGACCAATCGAATTTCTACGTAAAGCTCACAAAGATCATGCTTCAGGATTGTCTAGTCTGCATAAAACATTGCAGACGTTTATCCCCCAACACAGAAAACAACAAGGCTCAGCGGTTGCATGCGAAATCGGGGAAATCTTAAGCCAAACACGCACAAATGAATGGCGCGGAAAAAGTTTGGCACCCTCATTACACTTATTTCCGGTTCCGTGGCTAGAATGTATTTGATTGCCACAGAGACGTCCAGATGACAATGAATCTTGGATTTTACCAGAACCCTATTAGCTAGGTTTATGTTCACCCTACCATGTTGCGAACGTCCCCACCGCGGTGAGGTAGGGTTGGACTCTAGGAAGGCAATGCCGCTGTTGGTCAACAAGAAAGTCGGATTTACATAAAACTCCAAATAATAATCTAAAATTTCCCGAAAACTCGTTTAATCACATCGAGCGTTTGGTGAGCGACAAGTCCATCTAGAATGTGAAGAGAGACTATCGCGTTTCACCTTTTTTAAGATGGTGCCTTTACACAATGGCGCTGTTGTCAAACAAAGAGTAAAATCTTATTAGATACGTTAAGTACAACTCTTTATATACATCCTCGTTAAACCATCTAAAGTTTTCTTTCATAAGTAAACCATATGCCACAATGAGATTGGTCAGTGTGATACAGAAGTCTATCAAATAAAGGATTTTACATCCGTATTCTTAACACAGATTGTTGGGAGCTCTGTTTTTGCAAACAAATTCTTCGTGCTATTTCGCAGTAACTCAACGGGTAACCTATTGCTACTCGTAGAATATTAGTATTACTATTAGAAAACCGATCAGTTTATCGAAATTTAGAAGAAAATCAAATCTTATAATTTTTCCTCACTAGATTGTGATACTTAACGAGAAGATTACTCGTTTTATGATGAGTAAAATTAATTCCCTAGTAAAGTCAATTCGTATGAATCAGAACAGTACACCTTTGTTGAGCGGTTTGATTCTGTAGTCATCATTCTTGCAGATTCTGTAGTCATCATTCTTGCAGATCATTATTGCTAACATCATTAAGTGAAAGTGGTATTATGGAATCGACTGGATTCGAACTTGGCACTCCCAGGTCGTCAGTTCCTGTCGTCATCTACTTACCCACGATCACCTCCGTAATGAATTCCCTGGGCAGAACAGAGGTTCACGACTTCATGTACCCTATACTGATATCAAACGTTATGTCTAAAATCCCTATTCTAATGTTCATCAAAATGTGTTATATGATTGTGATTTTAGACACTGACACACATTTAAGGAGTCTTGAAATGAAATGGAAATACAGCGAATAATCTTAAATTAGTGTCTGATTACTATTAATGACATTTCATGCAAATCTGAAATATTTGAATTTTTAAATGGGAGGTAGTTCAAATATTTTTCAGACTAAAACCCTTTAGTATACTCTAAAACAACTGAAATTTAGGAATATCTATTAACTAACGTCAAATGCTTGTTTTAAAAGTTCACAAAAATCGAAAGTATCTTAATTTTCACGAAAGGCTTACATAACCGTTTTACTCCATTTACATAATATTAAATAAAATGCATATAGCCCACATTACGACCCATTACGTCGTGTAGCTCTTTTCGAAAATTCATAATGATTGGTTAATGTGTTTAGTAGTGAATTATGTACATAGAAATATAGAAATATATACACATACCTAACTTGCTATAAATCGAGATAGTGTTAGAAAACTCGAAGTGACCATTAACAATGCACGTTTAGAATGTTGTGGCAAAATGGAAACCTGTTAAATATGACTGGTCCTTTATTACTTTTGAGACTTTTACGCAATGTTTTGATCAACAACACTGTTTTATCGGATACTAACTTTTTTCATTCACATAAATCGATGAAGAACGATTTAATAGAATATTGCATGTGTTGTTAATATCCTGTGTGTATTAAAATTAGCCATTGAAACATCACTCCACTGTTCTATATGTTAGTCATTAAAATCGCATTCTAATCACTGGTAAACCGTAATGGTCGACAGAGAATTATAATTATTTCGGTTCAGGAAATTTTATAGTATATCAAAATTTTTTGGTTTATTTAACGTCTAATCATGTGGTTTCTTGATCAACCCCTAAACATGAGTATTGTAAAATAGCTTGTCTCCTACTCGTTTAGAGTTCGAAATATTACTCCTCTGAGATGAGAAAAGAATAGTCTATTTGCTAAAAATCCTCTCACACCTGACAGTATCCTATATTTCTACAAAGCAACCATACGCCGGTGCATGGAGTATTGTTGTCACATTTGTGCTGGCGCACCATCCACTCATCTCTCCATATTATTTAATATCAACGAGATGAGTCGCTAATCTAATATGTCCCTCAATATCCACCAAACTCTAACCACTGTCTCATCGCTGCAATGTTGCTTCTTTGTGCTTGTTTTACAAGTACTTCAATGGAATGTGCTCCGATGAACTTACTGCTATAGTGTCCCCTCGATGTAAATACACTCGAAAAACCCGACAATCAGCTAAATCCCATCCATTCACTGTTGAGGTCCCCAGATGCTGAAGAGCCTTCTATCCACAAATATCTTTTCTCGAACTGCCGACCTTTGGAACTCCCTCCCTGCTCCTTGTTTTCCCAACTGCACCGACATGCAGGAATTTAAAGCTAATGTGAACAAGAACTTCGCTGCACACCTCCATATTTATGATGATCCCCGAAACATTTAACCTAATTCTCAGTAGCCTCTTACATCTACAGTGGCAACTTACCTTGTTTGGGGTGAACTAAGTTCAGAAAAATGAGTAGTTATCATGCTAGAAACTGAGTGAAAGATTCTAACATAATCATAGTTGCTGATGATAGATGTGCCAGTCAGCAGAAAGTTATATCAGTGTATATTCAGTTGTGGAGTGCATATAAAAAATCAATACAGTGGCTGGATTCAAACGTCTGGAAATATTTGAATTTCAAGTGCGTTGCCTTGCATTTAAGCCAGTTTTACCAAATGAGAGCATCTCCTCCCGCTTTAAGTTTAATTTGAAGATTGTTGAGGTGATCACAGGGACAGGGTGGTGAGTCCCACGTTGATTGTATAGCGTCTCATCATTCTAATCTTTCTATTTTTACTAGATCGTTCACCACTTATCACGGTGAAGAGCGACTGAAGTATAAGGGTTAATGAGACTGAAATAATTGTTGAGATATGAAGAAACTTCGAAGAGTATGTAGAATGATGGTTGAAGAAAGACCACGTTCTAATACTTATGAGGACGATTCACGACAGGAATCTGTTGAAATTTGATTTGAAGATGGAATTTTAAAAACAAAAGGCCACAGAGTAGTTGTGAATATACAGGCTGTCAATGGAGTTCATCGCTAGCGAAAACAGGAGTGTCCGAGTTTCTCTTCAAGCAGATGCTGCGAATTACAATTTTGGAAAGATGTAGTTGCTGTTACAGAATATAGGCAAACGGAATAAACATACTATTACTCTCGTAAATGAAATGAAGAAAAGCTTCAGTCGGTGCATGTTATGAAGCACAGAGTTACTG